>JAGKPW010002227.1:600000-846119 GCA_019926035.1 Melaleuca alternifolia | reverse complement strand
AAAAGAATAGAAAAACGAAAACGAAAACGAGGGGTGCAACACGAGGACTTCCCAGGAGGTCACCCATCCTAGTACTACTCTCGCCAAAGCACGCTTAACTTCGGAGTTCTGATGGGATCCGGTGCATTAGTGCTGGTATGATCGCACCCGTCATGTTACGCAATGCAAATTTACTTGAAGCGACTCAATTTCTCTTCTCGAAGGAAGTCTAGAGTGTTCAACTTCCGGCTTTTAAGCGACTCAATTAACGCAATTTCCCGAGCACGACTCGATTAACGGAATACTACTTATGTACGACGGAATACAAAAATGAAAATTGCTTGGTAAACGGAATTCCCGCGTCTCTACGTTCTCGTGCCTAACTTTCGATCCCCGATGGACTCACGGGGCCCGTGAGTACTGTTCGGAAAGCTCGTTTCGAGGCCAACACCCCAGGGCCGGAATAATCCGTGAGGATTAAAAGAAAAGAATAGAAAAACGAAAACGAAAACGAGGGGTGCAACACGAGGACATCCCAGGAGGTCACCCATCCTAGTACTACTCTCGCCCAAGCACGCTTAACTTCGGAGTTCTGATGGGATCCCGTGCATTAGTGCTGGTATGATCGCACCCGTCATGTTACGCATTGCAAATTTACTTGAAGCGACTCAATTTCTCTTCTCGAAGGAAGTCTAGAGTGTTCAACTTCCGGCTTTTAAGCGACTCAATTAACGCAAATTCCCGAGCCCGACTCGATTAACGGAATACTACTTATGTACGACGGAATACAAAAATGAAAATTGCTTGGTAAACGGAATTCCAGCGTCTCTACGTTCTCGTGCCTAACTTTCGATCCCGATGGACTCACGGGGCCCGTGAGTACTGTTCGGAAAGCTCGTTTCGAGGCCAACACCCCAGGGGCGGAATAATCCGTGAGGATAAAAAGAAAAGAATAGAAAAACGAAAACGAAAACGAGGGGTGCAACACGAGGACTTCCCAGGAGGTCACCCATCCTAGTAATACTCTCGCCCAAGCACGCTTAACTTCGGAGTTCTGATGGGATCCGGTGCATTAGTGCTGGTATGAACGCACCCGTCATGTTACGCATTGCAAATTTACTTGAAGCGACTCAATTTCTCTTCTCGAAGGAAGTCTAGAGTGTTCAACTTTCGGCTTTTAAGCGACTCAATTAACGCAATTTCCCGAGCCCGAATCGATTAACGGAATACTACTTATGTACGACGGAATACAAAAATGAAAATTGCTTGGTAAACGGAATTCCCGCGTCTCTACGTTCTCGTGCCTAACTTTCGATTCCGATGGACTCACGGGGCCCGTGAGTACTGTTCGGAAAGCTCGTTTCGAGGCCAACACCCCAGGGCCGGAATAATCCGTGAGGATAAAAAGAAAAGAATAGAAAAACGAAAACAAAAACGAGGGGTGCAACACGAGGACTTCCCAGGAGGTCACCCATCCTAGTACTACTCTCGCCCAAGCACGCTTAACTTCGGAGTTCTGATGGGATCCGGTGCATTAGTGCTGGTATGATCGCACCCGTCAGGTTACGCATTGCAAATTTACTTGAAGCGACTCAATTTCTCTTCTCGAGGAAGTATTAGAGGGTTCAACTTCGCTTTTTACAGCGACTCAATTAACGCAATTTCCCGAGCCCGACTCGATACGGAAATACTACTTATGTACGCGGAACAAAAATGAAATGCTTGGTAAACGGATAGTCCCGCGGTCTCTACGTTTCGTGTAGCTTTCGATACAGATGGATCACGGGGCCCGTGAGTACTGTTCGGAAAGCTCGTTTCGAGGCCAACACCCCAGGGCCGGAAAAATCCGTGAGGATAAAAAGAAAAGAATAGAAAAACGAAAACGAAAACGAGGGGTGCAACACGAGGACTTCCCAGGAGGTCACCCATCCTAGTACTACTCTCGCCCAAGCACGCTTAACTTCGGAGTTATGATGGGATCCGGTGCATTAGTGCTGGTATGATCGCACCCGTCATGTTACGCATTGCAAATTTACTTGAAGCGACTAAATTTCTCTTCTCGAAGGAAGTCTAGAGTGTTCAACTTCCGGCTTTTAAGCGACTCAATTAACGCAATTTCCGGAGCCCGACTCGATTAACGGAATACTACTTATGTACGACGGAATACAAAAATGAAAATTGCTTGGTAAACGGAATTCCCGCGTCTCTACGTTCTCGTGCCTAACTTTCGATCCCGATGGACTCACGGGGCCCGTGAGTACCGTTCGGAAAGCTCGTTTCGAGGCCAACACCCCAGGGCCGGAATAATCCGTGAGGATAAAAAGAAAAGAATAAAAAAACGAAAACGAAAACGAGGGGTGCAACACGAGGACTTCCCAGGAGGTCACCCATTCTAGTACTACTCTCGCCCAAGCACGCTTAACTTCGGAGTTCTGATGGGATCCGGTGCATTAGTGCTGGTATGATCGCACCCGTCATGTTACGAATTGCAAATTTACTTGAAGCGACTCAATTTCTCTTCTCGAAGGAAGTCTAGAGTGTTCAACTTCCGGCTTTTAAGCGACTAAATTAACGCAATTTCCCGAGCCCGACTCGATTAACGGAATACTACTTATGTACGACGGAATACAAAAATGAAAATTGCTTGGTCAACGGAATTCCCGCGTCTCTACGTTCTCGTGCCTAACTTTCGATCGCGATGGACTCACGGGACTCGTGAGTACTGTTCGGAAAGCTCGTTTCGAGACCAACACCCCAGGGCCGGAATAATCCGTGAGGATAAAAAGAAAAGAATAGCAAAACGAAAACGAAAACGAGGGGTGCAACACGAGGACTTCCCAGGAGGTCACCCATCCTAGTACTACTCTCGCCCAAGCACGCTTAATTTCGGAGTTCTGATGGGATCCGGTGCATTAGTGCTGGTATGATCGCACCCGTCATGTTACGCATTGCGAATTTACTTGAAGCGACTGAATTTCTCTTCTCGAAGGAAGTCTAAGAGTGTTCAACTTCCGGCTTTTAAGCGACTCAATTAACGCAATTTCCCGAGCCCGACTCGATTAACGGAATACTACTTATGTACGACGGAATACAAAATGAAAATTGCTTGGTAAACGGAATTACGCGTCTCTACGTTCTCGTGCCTAGCTTCGATTCCCGATGGAATACGGGGCCCGTGAGTACTGTTCGGAAAGCTGTTTTCGAGGCCAACACCCCTGGCCGGAATAATCCGTGAGGATAAAAAGAAAAGAAAAGAAAAACGAAAACGACGGGTGCAACACGAGGACTTCCCAGGAGGTCACCCAACCTAGTACTACTCTCGCCCAAGCACGCTTAACTTCGGAGTTCTGATGGGATCCGGTGCATTAGTGCTGGTATGATCGCACCCGTCATGTTACGCATTGCAAATTTACTTGAAGAGACTCAATTTCTCTTCTCGAAGGAAGTCTAGAGTGTTCAACTTCCGGCTTTTAAGCGACTCAATTAACGCAATTTCCCGAGCCCGACGCGATTAACGGAATACTACTTATGTACGACGGAATACAAAAATGAAATATTGGCTTGGTAAACGAATTCCCGCGTCTCTACGTTCTCGTGCCTAGCTTCGATCCCGATGGACTCACGGGGCCCGTGAGTATGTCGGAAGCTCGGTTTCGAGGCCAACACCCCAGGGCCGGAATAATCAGTGAGGATAAAAAGAAAAGAATAGAAAAACGAAAACGAAAACGAGGGGTGCAACACGAGGACTTCCCAGGAGGTCACCCATCCTAGTACTACTCTCGCCCAAGCACGCCTAACTTCGGAGTTCTGATGGGATCCGGTGCATTAGTGCTGGTATGATCGCACCCGTCATGTACGCATTGCAAAGTTACTTGAAGCGACTCAATTTCTCTTCTCGAAGGAAGTCTAGAGTGTTCAACTTCCGGCTTTTAAGCGACTCAATTAACGCAATGTCCCGAGCCCGACTCGATTAACGGAATACTACTTATGTACGACGGAATACACAAATGAAAATTGCTTGGTAAACGGAATTCCCGCGTCTCTACGTTCTCGTGCCTAACATTCGATCCCGATGGACTCACGGGGCCCGTGAGTACTGTTCGGAAAGCTCGTTTCGAGGCCAACACCCCAGGGCCGGAATAATCAGTGAGGATAAAAAGAAAAGAATAGAAAAACGAAAACGAAAACGAGGGGTGCAACACGAGGACTTCCCAGGAGGTCACCCATCCTAGTACTACTCTCGCCCAAGCACGCCTAACTTCGGAGTTCTGATGGGATCCGGTGCATTAGTGCTGGTATGATCGCACCCGTCATGTCACGCATTGCAAATTTACTTGAAGCGACATAATTTCTCTTCTCGAAGGAAGTCTAGAGTGTTCAACTTCCGGCTTTTAAGCGACTCAATTAACGCAATTTCCCGAGCCCGACTCGATTAACGAAATACTACTTATGTACGACGGAATACAAAAATGAAAATTGCTTGGTAAACGGAATTCCCGCGTCTCTACGTTCTCGTGCCTAACTTTCGATCCCGCTGGACTCACGGGGCCCGTGAGTACTGTTCGGAAAGCTCGTTTCGAGGCCAACACCCCAGGGCCGGAATAATCCGTAAGGATAAAAAGAAAAGAATAGAAAAACCAAAACGAAAACGAAAAACGGGCAGTTGCTGCAACACGGAGGGATGCCCAGGGGTCACCCCGTCCTAGTACTACTCTCGCCCAGAGCACGCTTAACTTCGGAGTTCTGATTGGGACAATCCGGTGCAATAGTGTAGTGCTAGGTGGCCCCTGGAGCGCACCCGTCATGTCCCGCCTTGCCAAATTTCCTTGCAGCGACTCAATTGCTCTCTCGAAGGAAAGTCTAGAGTGTGAACTTTACGGCTTTAAGCAATCAATTAACGCAATTTCCCGTGCCTGACTCGATTAATGGAATACTACTTATGTACGACGAAATACAAAAAAGAAAATTGCTTGGTAAACGGAATTCCCGCGTCTCTACGTTCTCGTGCCTAACTTTCGATCCCGATGGACTCACGGGGCCCGTGAGTACTGTTCGGAAAGCTCGTTTCGAGGCCAACACCCCAGGGCAGGAATAATCCGTGAGGATAAAAAGAAAAGAATAGAAAAACGAAAACGAAAACGAGGGGTGCAACACGAGGACTTCCCAGGAGGTCACCCATCCTAGTACTACTCTCGCACAAGCACGCTTAACTTCGGAGTTCTGATGGGATCCGGTGCATTAGTGCTGGTATGATCGCACCCGTCATGTTACGCATTGCAAATTTACTTGAAGCGACTCCATTTCTCTTCTCGAAGGAAGTCTAGAGTGTTCAACTTCCGGCTTTTAAGCGACTCAATTAACGCAATTTCCCGAGCCCGACTCGATTAACGAAATACTACTTATGTACGACGGAATACAAAAATGAAAATTGCTTGGCAAACGGAATTCCCGCGTCTCTACGTTCTCGTGCCTAACTTTCGATCCCGATGGACTCACGGGGCCCGTGAGTACTGTTCGGAAAGCTCGTTTCGAGGCCAACACCCCGGGCCGGAATAATTTGTGAGGATAAAAAGAAAAGAAAAAAAACGAAAACGAGGTGTGCAACACGACGACTTCCCAGGAGGTCAACCATCCTAGTACTACTCTCGCCCAAGCACGCTTAACTTCGGAGTTCTGATGGGATCCGGTGCATTAGTGCTGGTATGATCGCACCCGTCATGTCACGCATTGCAAATTTACTTGAAGCGACTCAATTTCTCTTCTCGAAGGAAGTCTAGAGTGTTCAACTTCCGGCTTTTAAGCGACTCAATTAACGCAATTTCCCGAGCCCGACTCGATTAACGGAATACTACTTATGTACGACGGAATACAAAAATGAAAATTGCTTGGTAAACGGAATTCCCGCGTCTCTACGTTCTCGTGCCTAACTTTCGATCCCGATGGACTCACGGGGCCCGTGAGTACTGTTCGGAAAGCTCGTTTCGAGGCCAACACCCCAGGGCCGGAATAATCCGTGAGGATAAAAAGAAAAGAATAGGAAAACGAAAACGAAAACGAGGGGTGCAACACGAGGACTTCCCAGGAGGTCACCCATCCTAGTACTACTCTCGCCCAAGCACGCTTAACTTCGGAGTTCTGATGGCATCCGGTGCATTAGTGCTGGTATGATCGCACCCGTCATGTTACGCATTGCAAATTTACTTGAAGCGACTCAATTTCTCTTCTCGAAGGGAGTCTAGAGTGTTCAACTTCCGGCTTTTAAGCGACTCAATTAACGCAATTTCCCGAGCCCGACTCGAATAACGGAATACTACTTATGTACGACGGAATACAAAAATGAAAATTGCTTGGTAAACGGAATTCCCGCGTCTCTACGTTCTCGTGCCTAACTTTCGATCCCCGATGGACTCACGGGGCCGGTGAGTACTGTTCGGAAAGCTCGTTTCGAGGCCAACACCCCAGGGCCGAAATAATCCGTGAGGATAAAAAGAAAAGAATAGAAAAACGAAAACGAAAACGAGGGGGGCAACACGAGGACTTCCCAGGAGGTCACCCATCCTAGTACTAGTACTACTCTCGCCCAAGCACGCTTAACTTCGGAGTTCTGATGGGATCCGGTGCATTAGTGCTGGTATGATCGCACCCGTAATGTTACGCATTGCGAATTTACTTGAAGCGACTCAATTTCTCTTCTCGAAGGAAGTCTAGAGTGTTCAACTTCCGGCTTTTAAGCGACTCAATCATCGCAATTTCCCGAGCCCGACTCGATTAACGGAATACTACTTATGTACGACGGAATACAAAAAGGAAAATTGCTTGGTAAACGGAATTCCCGCGTCTCTACGTTCTCGTGCCTAACATTCGATCCCGATGGACTCACGGGGCCCGTGAGTACTGTTCGGAAAGCTCGTTTCGAGGCCAACACCACAGGGCCGGAATAATCCGTGAGGATAAAAAGAAAAGAATAGAAAAAAGAAAACGAAAACGAGGGGTGCAACACGAGGACTTCCCAGGAGGTCACCCATCCTAGTACTACTCTCGCCCAAGCACGCTTAACTTCGGAGTTCTGATGGGATCCGGTGCATTAGTGCTGGTATGATAGCACCCGTCATGTTACGCATTGCGAATTTACTTGAAGCGACTCAATTTCTCTTCTCGAAGGAAGTCTAGAGTGTTCAACTTCCGGCTTTTAAGCGACTCAATTAACGCAATTTCACGAGCCCGACTCGATTAACGGAATACTACTTATGTACGACGGAATACAAAATTGAAAATTGCTTGGTAAACGGAATTCCCGCGTCTCTACGTTCTCGTGCCTAACTTTCGATCCCGATGGACTAACGGGGCCCGTGAGTACTGTTCGGAAAGCTCGTTTCGAGGCCAACACCCCAGGGCCGGAATAATCCGTGAGGATAAAAAGAAACGAATAGAAAAACGAAAACGAAAACGAGGGGTGCAACACGAGGACTTCCCAGGAGGTCACCCATCCTAGTACTACTCTCGCCCAAGCACGCTTAATTTCGGAGTTCTGATGGGATCCGGTGCATTAGTGCTGGTATGATCGCACCCGTCATGTTACGCATTGCAAATTTACTTGAAGCGACTCAAATTCTCTTCTCGAAGGAAGTCTAGAGTGTTCAACTTCCGGCTTTTAAGCGACTCAATTAACGCAATTTCCCGAGCCCGACTCGATTAACGGAAAACTACTTATGTACGACGGAATACAAAAATGAAAATTGCTTGGTAAACGGAATTCCCGCGTCTCTACGTTCTCGTGCCTAACTTTCGATCCCGATGGACTCACGGGGCCAGTGAGTACTGTTCGGAAAGCTCGTTTCGAGGCCAACACCCCAGGGCCGGAATATTCCGTGAGGATAAAAAGAAAAGAATAGAAAAACGAAAACGAAAACAAGGGGTGCAACGCGAGGACTTCCCAGGAGGTCACCCATCCTAGTACAAGTCTCGCCCAAGCACGCTTAACTTCGGAGTTCTGATGGGATCCGGTGCAGTAGTGCTGGTATGATCGCACCCGTCATGTTACGCATTGCGAATTTACTTGAAGTGACTCAATTTCTCTTCTCGAAGGAAGTCTAGAGTGTTCAACTTCCGGCTTTTAGGCGACTCAATTAACGCAATTTCCCGAGCCCGACTCGATTAACGGAATACTACTTATGTACGAAGGAATACAAAAATGAAAATTGCTTGGTAAACGGAATTCCCGCGTCTCTACGTTCTCGTGCCTAACTTTCGATCCCGATGGACTCAGGGGGCCCGTGAGTACTGTTCGGAAAGCTCGTTTCGAGGCCAACACCCCAGGGCCGGAATAATCCGTGAGGATAAAAAGAAAAGAATAGAAAAACGAAAACGAAAACGACGGGTGGCAACCGAGGAATTCCAGGAGGTACCCATCCTATACAAGTCTCGCCAGCACGCTTACTCAGGAGTTCTGATGGGATCCGGTGCATTAGTGCTGGTATGAGCGCACCCGTCATGTTACGCATTGCAAATTTACTTGAAGCGACTCAATTTCTCTTCTCGAAGGAAGTCTAGAGTGTTCAACTTCCGGCTTTTAAGCGACTCAATAAACGCAATTTCCCGAGCCCGACTCGATTAACGGAATACTACTTATGTACGACGGAATACAAAAATGAAAATTGCGTGGTAAACGGAATTCCCGCGTCTCTACGTTCTCGTGCCTAACTTTCGATCCCGATGGACTCACGGGGCCCGTGAGTACTGTTCGGAAACCTCGTTTCGAGGCCAACACCCCAGGGCCGGAATAATCCGTGAGGATAAAAAGAAAAGAATAGAAAAACGAAAACGAAAACGAGTGGTGCAACACGAGGACTTCCCAGGAGGTCACCCATCCTAGTACTACTCTCGCCCAAGCACGCTTAACTTCGGAGGTCTGATGGGATCCGGTGCATTAGTGCTGGTATGATCGCACCCGTCATGTTACGCATTGCAAATTTACTTGAAGCGGCTCAATTTCTCTTCTCGAAGGAAGTCTAGAGTGTTCAACTTCCTGCTTTTAAGCGACTCAATTAACGCAATTTCCCGAGCCCGACTCGATTAACGGAATACTACTTATGTACGACGGAAATACAAAAATGAAAATTGCTTGGTAAACGGAATTCCCGCGTTTCTATGTTCTCGTGCCTAACTTTCGATCCCGATGGACTCACGGGGCCCGTGAGTACTGTTCGGAAGGCTCGTTTCGAGGCCAACACCCCAGGGCCGGAATAATCCGTGAGGATAAAAAGAAAAGAATAGAAAAACGAAAACGAAAACGAGGGGTGCAACACGAGGACTTCCCAGGCGGTCACCCATCCTAGTACTACTCTGTCTCGCCCAAGCAGACTTAACTTCGTAAGTTCTGATGGGATCCCGGTGCATTAGTGCTGGTAATTATTCGCACCCGTCATGTTACGCATTGCAAATTTACTTGAAGCGACTCAAGTTCTCTTCTCGAAGGAAGTCTAGAGTGTTCAACTTCCGGCTTTTAAGCGACTCAATTAACGCAAGTTCCCGAGCCCGACTCGATTAACGGAATACTACTTATGTACGACGGAATACAAAAATGAAAATTGCTTGTTAAACGGAATTCCCGCGTCTCTACGTTCTCGTGCCTAACTTTCGATCCCGATGGACTCACGGGGCCCGTGAGTACTGTTCGGAAAGCTCGTTTCGAGGCCAACACCCAAGGGCCGGAATAATCCGTGAGAATAAAAAGAAAAGAATAGAAAAACGAAAACGAAAACGAGGGGTGCAACACGAGGACTTCCCAGGAGGTCACCCATCCTAGTACTAGTACTACTCTCGCCCAAGCACGCTTAACTTCGGAGTTCTGATGGATCCGGTGCATTAGTGCTGGTATGATCGCACCCGTCATGTTACGCATTGCGAATTTACTTGAAGCGACTCAATTTCTCTTCTCGAAGGAAGTCTGGAGTGTTCAACTTCCGGCTTTTAAGCGACTCAATTAACGCAATTTCCCGAGCCCGACTCGATTAACGGAATACTACTTATGTACGACGTAATACAAAAATGAAAATTGCTTGGTAAACGGAATTCCCGCGTCTCTACGTTCTCGTGCCTAACTTTCGATCCCGATGGACTCAGGGGGCCCGTGAGTACTGTTCGGAAAGCTCGTTTCGAGGCCAACACCCCAGGGCCGGAATACTCCGTGAGGATAAAAAGAAAAGAATAGAAAAACGAAAACGAAAACGAGGGGTGCAACACGAGGACTTCCCAGGAGGTCACCCATTCTAGTACTACTCTCGCCCAAGCACGCTTAACTTCGTAGTTCTGATGGGATCCGGTGCATTAGTGCTGGTATGGATCGCACCCGTCATGTCAACGCAATGCAAATTTTTTTACGTGAAGCGACTCAATTACTCCAATCTCTCGAAGGAAGGCCTAGAGTTTTCAACTCCGGCTTTTAGCGACCAATTAACGCATTTCCCGAGCCCGACTCGATTAACGGAATACTACTTATGTACGTCGAAATACAAAAATGAAAATTGCTTGGTAAACGGAATTCTCACGTCTCTACGTTCTCGTGCCTAACTTTCGATCCCGATGGACTCACGGGGCCCGTGAGTACTGTTCGGAAAGCTCGTTTCGAGGCCAACACCCCAGGGCCTGAATAATCCGTGAGGATAAAAAGAAAAGAATAGAAAAACGAAAACGAAAACGAGGGGTGCAACACGAGGACTTCCCGGGAGGTCACCCATCCTAGTACTACTCTCGCCCAAGCACGCTTAACTTCGGAGTTCTGATGGGATCCTGTGCATTAGTGCTGGTATGATCGCACCCGTCATGTTACGCATTGCAAATTTACTTGAAGCGACTCAATTTCTCTTCTCGAATGAAGTCTAGAGTGTTCAACTTCCGGCTTTTAAGCGACTCAATTAACGCAATTTCCCGAGCCCTACTCGATTAACGGAATACTACTTATGTACGACGGAATACAAAAATGAAAATTTCTTGGTAAACGGAATTCCCGCGTCTCTACGTTCTCGTGCCTAACTTTCGATCCCGATGGACTCACGGGGCCCGTGAGTACTGTTCGGAAAGCTCGTTTCAGGCCAACACCCCAGGGCCGGAATAATCCGTGAGGATAAAAAGAAAAGAATAGAAAAAACGAAAACGAAAACGAGGGGTGCAAACACTAGGCCCTTCCCATGATGGTCACCCATCCTAGTACTACTCTCGCCCAAGCACGCTTACTTCGGAGTTTCTGATGGGATCCCGGTTGCATTAGTGGCTGGTATGATCGCACCCGTACATGTCAACGCATTGCAATTTCCCTTGAATCGACTCAATTTTCTCTTCCCCCCCTCGAAGGAAGTCTAGATGTTTCCAACACTTCCGTTTTAAGCGACTCAATTAACGCAATTTCCCCGAGCCCGACCATAACGAATACTACTTCTGTACGAGCGGAATACAAAAATGAAAATTGCTTGGTACACGGAATTCCCGCGTCTCTACGTTCTCGTGCCTAACTTTCGATCCCGATGGACTCACGGGGCCCGGGAGTACTGTTCGGAAAGCTCGTTTCGAGGCCAACACCCCAGGGCCGGAATAATTCGTGAGGATAAAAAGAAAAGAATAGAAAAACGAAAACGAAAACGAGGGGTGCAACACGAGGACTTCCCAGGAGGGTCACCCATCCTAGGTATACTCGCGCCCAAGCACTCTTTAACTTCGGAGTTTCTGATGGGTCCGGTGCATTAGTGCTGGTATGATCGCACCCGTCATGTCCGCATTGCAAATTTACTTGAGCGACTCAATTTTTCTCTTTCGAAGGAATATCTAGAGTGTTTCAACTTCGGCTTTTAAGCGACTTTCAATTAACGCAATTTCCCGAGCCACCTTCCCGAGCCGACCGATAACGGAATACTACTTATGTACGAGGAATACAAAAATGAAAATTGCTTGGTGTAAAGGAAGTTTCCCCCCCCGCGTCTCTACGTTCTCGTGCCTAACTTTCGATCCCCGATGGACTCACGGGGCCGGTGAGTACTGTTCGGAAAGCTCGTTTCGAGGCCAACACCCCAGGGACGCAATAATCCGTGAGGATAAAAAGAAAAGAATAGAAAAACGAAAACGAAAACGCAAACGAGGGGTGCAACACGAGGACTTCCCCGGAGGTCACCCATCCTAGTACTACTCTCGCCCAAGCACGCTTAACTTCGGAGTTCTGATGGGATCCGGTGCATTAGTGCTGGTATGATCGCACCCGTCATGTTACGCATAGCGAATTTACTTGAAGCGACTCAATTTCTCTTCTCGAAGGAAGTCTAGAGTGTTCAACTTCCGGCTTTTAAGCGACTCAATTAACGCAATTTCCCGAGCCCGACTCGATTAAAGGAATACTACTTATGTACGACGGAATACAAAAATGAAAATTGCTTGGTAAACGGAATTCCCGCGTCTCTACGTTCTCGTGCCTAACTTTCGATCCCGATGGACTCACGGGGCCCGTGAGTCCTGTTCGGAAAGCTCGTTTCGAGGCCAACACCCCAGGGACGCAATAATCCGTGAGGATAAAAAGAAAAGAATAGAAAAACGAAAACGAAAACGCAAACGAGGGGTGCAACACGAGGACTTCCCCGGAGGTCACCCATCCTAGTACTACTCTCGCCCAAGCACGCTTAACTTCGGAGTTCTGATGGGATCCGGTGCATTAGTGCTGGTATGATCGCACCCGTCATGTTACGCATTGCGAATTTACTTGAAGCGACTCAATTTCTCTTCGCGAAGGAAGTCTAGAGTGTTCAACTTCCGGCTTTTAAGCGACTCAATTAACGCAATTTCCCGAGCCCGACTCGATTAACGGAATACTACTTATGTACGACGGAATACAAAAATGAAAAATGCTTGGTAAACGGAATTCCCGCGTCTCTACGTTCTCGTGCCTAACTTTCGATCCCGATGGACTCACGGGGCCCGTGAGTACTGTTCGGAAAGCTCGGTTCGAGGCCAACACCCCAGGGCCGGAATAATCCGTGAGGATAAAAAGAAAAGAATAGAAAAACGAAAACGAAAACGAGGGGTGCAACACGAGGACTTCACAGGAGGTCACCCATCCTAGTACTACTCTCGCCCAAGCACGCTTAACTTCGGAGTTCTGATGGGATCCGGTGCATTATTGCTGGTATGATCGCACCCGTCATGTTACGCATTGCGAATTTACTTGAAGCGACTCAATTTCTCTTCTCGAAGGAAGTCTAGAGGTTTCAACTTCGGCTTTTTAAGCGAATCAATAACGCAATTCCCGAGACCGACTCGCATAACGGAATACTACGATGTACGACGGAATACAAAAATGAAAATGCTTGGTAAACGGATAATTCCCGCGTCTCTCGTTCCGTGCCTCGAACTTGCGATACGATGGACCTCACGGGGCCCGTGAGTACTGTTCGGGAAAGCTCGTTTCGAGGCAAAAAACCCCAGGGCCGGATAATCCGTGAGGATAAAAAGAAAGGAATAGACAAAAACGCGAAAACGGAGGGGTGCAACACAGAGGACTTCCCAGGAGGTTCACCCATCCTAGTATCTCTCTCGCCAAACGCTTAAATTCGGAGTTCTGTGGGATCCGGTGAATTAGTGCTGGTATGATCGCACCCGTCATGTCACGCATTGCAAATTTACTTGAAGCGACTCAATTTCTCTTCTCGAAGGAAGTCTAGAGTGTTCAACTTTCGGCTTTTAAGCGACTCAATTAACGCAATTTCCCGAGCCCGACTCGATTAACGGAATACTAATTATGTACGACGGAATACAAAAATGAAAATTGCTTGGTAAACGGAATTCCCGCGTCTCTACGTTCTCGTGCCTAACTTTCGATCCCGAGGGACTCACGGGGCCCGTGAGTACTGTTCGGAAAGCTCGTTTCGAGGCCAACACCCCAGGGCCGGAATAATCCGTGAGGATAAAAAGAAAAGAATAGGAAAACGAAAACGAAAACGAGGGGTGCAACACGAGGACTTCCCAGGAGGTCACCCATCCTAGTACTACTCTCGCCCAAGCACGCTTAACGTCGGAGTTCTGATGGGATCCGGTGCATTAGTGCTGGTATGATCGCACCCGTCATGTTACGCATTGCAAATTTACTTGAAGCGACTCATTTTCTCTTCTCGAAGGAAGTCTAGAGTGTTCAACTTCCGGCTTTTAAGCGACTCAATTAACGCAATTTCCCGAGCCCGACTCGATTAACGGAATACTACTTATGTACGACGGATTACAAAAATGAAAATTGCTTGGTAAACGGAATTCCCGCGTCTCTACGTTCTCGTGCCTAACTTTCGATCCCGATGGACTCACGTGGCCCGTGAGTACTGTTCGGAAAGCTCGTTTCGAGGCCAACACCCCAGGGCCGGAATAATCCGTGAGGATAAAAAGAAAAGAATAGAAAAACAAAAACGAAAACGAGGGGTGCAACACGAGGACTTCCCAGGAGGTCACCCATCCCAGTACTACTCTCGCCCAAGCACGCTTAACTTCGGAGTTCTGATGGGATCCGGTGCATTAGTGCTGGTATGATCGCACCCTTCATGTTACGCATTGCAAATTTACTTGAAGCGACTCAATTTCTCTTCTCGAAGGAAGTCTAGAGTGTTTAACTTCCGGCTTTTAAGCGACTCAATTAACGCAATTTCCCGAGACCGACTCGATTAACGGAATACTACTTATGTACGACGGAATACAAAAATGAAAATTGATTGGTAAACGGAATTCCCGCGTCTCTACGTTCTCGTGCCTAACTTTCGATCCCGATGGACTCACGGGGCCCGTGAGTACTGTTCGGAAAGATCGTTTCGAGGCCAACACCCCAGGGCCGGAATAATCCGTGAGGATAAAAAGAAAAGAATAGAAAAACGAAAACGAAAACGAGGGGTGCGACACGAGAACTTCCCAGGAGGTCACCCATCCTAGTACTACTCTCGCCCAAGCACGCTTAACTTCGGAGTTCTGATGGGATCCGGTGCATTAGTGCTGGTATGATCGCACCCCTAATGTTATGCATTGCAAATTTACTTGAAGCGACTCAATTTCTCTTCTCGAAGGAAGTCTAGAGTGTCCAACTTCCGGCTTTTAAGCGACTCAATTAACGCAATTTCCCGAGCCCGACTCGATTAACGGAATACTACTTATGTACGACGGAATACAAAAATGAAAATTGCTTGGTAAACGGAATTCCCGCGTCTCTACATTCTCGTGCCTAACTTTCGATCCCGATGGACTCACGGGGCCCGTGAGTACTGTTCGGAAAGCTCGTTTCGAGGCCAACACCCCAGGGCCGGAGTAATCCGTGAGGATAAAAAGAAAAGAATAGAAAAACGAAAACGAAAACGAAAACGAGGGGTGCAACACGAGGACTTCCCAGGAGGTCACCCATCCTAGTACTACTATCGCCCAAGCACGCTTAACTTCGGAGTTCTGATGGGATCCGGTGCATTAGTGCTGGTATGATCGCACCCGTCATGTTACGCAATGCAAATTTACTTGAAGCGACTCAATTTCTCTTCTCGAAGGAAGTCTAGAGTGTTCAACTTCCGGCTTTTAAGCGACTCAAATAACGCAATTTCCCGAGCCCGACTCGATTAACGGAATACTACTTATGTACGACGGAATACAAAAATGAAAATTGCTTGGTGAACGGAATTCCCGCGTCTCTACGTTCTCGTGCCTAACTTTCGATCCCGATGGACTCACGGGGCCCGTGAGTACCGTTCGGAAAGCTCGTTTCGAGGCCAACACCCCAGGGCCGGAATAATCCGTGAGGATAAAAAGAAAAGAATAGAAAAACGAAAACGAAAACGAGGGGTGCAACACGAGGACTTCCCATGAGGTCACCCATCCTAGTACTACTCTCGCCCAAGCACGCTTAACTTCGGAGTTCTGATGGGATCCGGGGCATTAGTGCTGGTATGATCGCACCCGTCATGTTACGCATTGCGAATTTACTTGGAGCGACTCAATTTCTCTTCTCGAAGGAAGTCTAGAGTGTTCAACTTCCGGCTTTTAAGCGACTCAATTAACGCAATTTCCCGAGCCCGACTCGATTAACGGCATACTACTTATGTACGACGGAATACAAAAATGAAAATTGCTTGGTAAACGGAATTCCCGCGTCTCTACGTTCGCGTGCCTAACTTTCGATCCCGATGGACTCACGGGGCCCGTGAGTACTGTTCGGAAAGCTCGTTTCGAGGCCAACACCACAGGGCCGGAATAATCCGTGAGGATAAAAAGAAAAGAATAGAAAAATGAAAACGAGGGGTGCAACACGAGGACTTCCCAGGAGGTCACCCATCCTAGTACTACTCTCGCCCAAGCACGCTTAACTTCGGAGTTCTGATGGGATCCGGTGCATTAGTGCTGGTATGATCGCACCCGTCATGTTACGCATTGCGAATTTACTTGAAGCGACTCAATTTCTCTTCTCGAAGGAAGTCTAGAGTGTTCAACTTCCGGCTTTTAAGCGACTCAATTAACGCAATTTCCCGAGCCCGACTCGATTAACGGAATACTACTTATGTACGACGGAATACAAAAATGAAAATTGCTTGGTAAACGGAATTCCCGCGTCTCTACGTTCTCGTGCCTAACTTTCGATCCCGATGGACTCACGGGGCCCGTGAGTACTGTTCGGAAAGCTCGTTTCGAGGCCAACACCCCAGGGCCGGAATAATCCGTGAGGATAAAAAGAAAAGAATAGAAAAACGAAAACGAAAACGAAAACAAGTGCAACACGAGGACTTCCCAGGAGGTCACCCATCCTAGTACTACTCTCGCCCAAGCACGCTTAACTTCGGAGTTCTGATGGGATCCGGTGCATTAGTGATGGTATGATCGCACCCGTCATGTTACGCATTGCGAATTTACTTGAAGCGACTCAATTTCTCTTCTCGAAGGAAGTTTAGAGTGTTCAACGTCCGGCTTTTAAGCGACTCACTTAACGCAATGTTCCCGAGCCCGACCGATTACCGGAATACACTTATGTACGACGGAATACAAAAATGAAAATTTCTTTGGTAAACCGGAATCCCGCGTCTCTTACTTACTTTACTCTCTAGTGCCTAACTTTCCGATCCCGATGGACCCACGGGCCCCTGTGAGTATGTTCGTAACGCCATCTAAGTTCGGGCCATCACGACCCGCAGAGGCCGTAATAAATCCTTGATGAATAAAAGAAAAGAATTAGAAAAAGCAAACGAAACAACGAAAACGGTTGCAGCAGCACGAGGACTTCCCAGGAGGTCACCCATCCTAGTACTACTCTCGCCCAAGCACGCTTAACTTCGGAGTTCTGATGGGATCCGGTGCATTAGTGCTGGTACGATCGCACCCGTCATGTTACGCATTGCGAATTTACTTGAAGCGACTCAATTTCTCTTCTCGAAGGAAGTCTAGAGTGTTTAACTTCCGGCTTTTAAGCGACTCAATTAACGCAATTTCCCGAGCCCCACTCGATTAACGGAATACTACTTATGTACGACGGAATACAAAAATGAAAATTGCTTGGTAAACGGAATTCCCGCGTCTCTACGTTCTCGTGCCTAATTTTCGATCCCGATGGACTCACGGGGCCCGTGAGTACTGTTCGGAAAGCTCGTTTCCAGGCCAACACCCCAGGGCCGGAATAATCCGTGAGGATAAAAAGAAAAGAATAGAAAAACGAAAACGAAAACGAGGGGTACAACACGAGGACTTCCCAGGAGGTCACCCATCCTAGTACTACTCTCGCCCAAGCACGCTTAACTTCGGAATTCTGATGGGATCCGGTGCATTAGTGCTGGTATGATCGCACCCGTCATGTCACGCATTGCAAATTTACTTGAAGCGACTCAATTTCTCTTCTCTAAGGAAGTCTAGAGTGTTCAACTTCCGGCTTTTAAGCGACTCAATTAACGCAATTTCCCGAGCCCGACTCGATTAACGAAATACTACTTATGTACGACGGAATACAAAAATGAAAATTGCTTGGTAAACGGAATTCCCGCGTCTCTACGTTCTCGTGCCTAACTTTCGATCCCGATGGACTCACGGGCCCCGTGAGTACTGTTCGGAAAGCTCGTTTCGAGGCCAACACCCCAGGGCCGGAATAATCCGTGAGGATAAAAAGAAAAGAATAGAAAAACGAAAACGAAAACGAGTGGTGCAACACGAGGACTTCCCAGGAGGTCACCCATCCTAGTACTACTCTCGCCCAAGCACGCTTAACTTCGGAGTTCTGATGGGATCCGGTGCATTAGTGCTGGTATGATCGCACCCGTCATGTTACGCATTGCAAAATTACTTGAAGCGACTCAATTTCTCTTCTCGAAGGAAGTCTAGAGTGTTCAACTTCCGGCTTTTAAGCGACTCAATTAACGAAATTTCCCGAGCCCGACTCGATTAACGGAATACTACTTATGTACGACGGAATACAAAAATGAAAATTGATTGGTAAACGGAATTCCCGCGTCTCTACGTTCTCGTGCCTAACTTTCGATCCCGATGGACTCACGTGGCCCGTGAGTACTGTTCGGAAAGCTCGTTTCGAGGCCAACACCCCATGGCCGGAATAATCCGTGAGGATAAAAAGAAAAGAATAGAAAAACGAAAACGAAAACGAGGGGTGCAACACGAGGACTTCCCAAGAGGTCACCCATCCTAGAACTACTCTCGCCCAAGCACGCTTAACTTCGGAGTTCTGATGGGATCCGGTGCATTAGTGCTGGTATGATCGCACCCGTCATGTTACGCATTGCAAATTTACTTGAAGCGACTCAATTTCTCTTCTCGAAGGAAGTCTAGAGTGTTCAACTTCCGGCTTTTAAGCGACTCAATTAACGCAATTTCCCGAGCCCGACTCGATTAACGGAATACTACTTATGTACGACGGAATACAAAAATGAAAATTGCTTGGTAAACGGAATTCCCGCGTCTCTACGTTCTCGTGCCTAACTTTCGATCCCGATGGACTCACGGGGCCCGTGAGTACTGTTCGGAAAGCTCGTTTCGAGGCCAACACCCCAGGGCCGGAATAATCCGTGAGGATAAAAAGAAAAGAATAGAAAAACGAAAACGAAAACGAGGGGTGCAACACGAGGACTTCCCAGGAGGTCACCCATCCTAGTACTACTCTCGCCCAAGCACGCTTAACTTCGGAGTTCTGATGGGATCCGGTGCATTAGTGCTGGTATGATCGCACCCGTCATGTTACGCATTGCAAATTTACTTGAAGCGACTCAATTTCTCTTCTCGAAGGAAGTCTAGAGTGTTCAACTTCCGGCTTTTAAGCGACTCAATTAACGCAATTTCCCGAGCCCGACTCGATTAACGGAATACTACTTATGTACGACGGAATACAAAAATGAAAATTGCTTGGTAAACGGAATTCCCGCGTCTCTACGTTCTCGTGCCTAACTTTCGATCCCGATGGACTCACGGGGCCCGTGAGTACTGTTCGGAAAGCTCGTTTCGAGGCCAACACCCCAGGGCCGGAATAATCCGTGAGGATAAAAAGAAAAGAATAGAAAAACGAAAACGAAAACGAGGGGTGCAACACGAGGACTTCCCAGGAGGTCACCCATCCTAGTACTACTCTCGCCCAAGCACGCTTAACTTCGGAGTTCTGATGGGATCCGGTGCATTAGTGCTGGTATGATCGCACCCGTCATGTTACGCATTGCAAATTTACTTGAAGCGACTCAATTTCTCTTCTCGAAGGAAGTCTAGAGTGTTCAACTTCCGGCTTTTAAGCGACTCAATTAACGCAATTTCCCGAGCCCGACTCGATTAACGGAATACTACTTATGTACGACGGAATACAAAAATGAAAATTGCTTGGTAAACGGAATTCCCGCGTCTCTACGTTCTCGTGCCTAACTTTCGATCCCGATGGACTCACGGGGCCCGGAGTACTGTTCGGAAAGCTCGTTTCGAGGCCAACACCCCAGGGCCGGAATAATCCGTGAGGATAAAAAGAAAAGAATAGAGAAACGAAAACGAAAACGAGGGGTGCAACACGAGGACTTCCCAGGAGGTCACCCATCCTAGTACTACTCTCGCCCAAGCACGCTTAACTTCGGAGTTCTGATGGGATCCGGGTGCATTAGTGCTGGTATGATCGCACCCGTCATGTTACGCATTGCAAATTTACTTGAAGCGACTCAATTTCTCTTCTCGAAGGAAGTCTAGAGTGTTCAACTTCCGGCTTTTAAGCGACTCAATTAACGCAATTTCCCGAGCCCGACTCGATTAACGGAATACTACTTATGTACGACGGAATACAAAAATGAAAATTGCTTGGTAAACGGAATTCCCGCGTCTCTACGTTCTCGTGCCTAACTTTCGATCCCGATGGACTCACGGGGCCCGTGAGTACTGTTCGGAAAGCTCGTTTCGAGGCCAACACCCCAGGGCCGGAATAATCCGTGAGGATAAAAAGAAAAGAATAGAAAAACGAAAACGAAAACGAGGGGTGCAACACGAGGACTTCCAGGAGGTCACCCATCCTAGTACTAGTACTACTCTCGCCCAAGCACGCTTAACTTCGGAGTTCTGATGGGATCCGGTGCATTAGTGCTGGTATGATCGCACCCGTCATGTTACGCATTGCAATTTACTTGAAGCGACTCAATTTCTCTTCTCGAAGGAAGTCTAGAGGGTTCAACTTCCGGCTTTTAAGCGACTCAATTAACGCAATTTCCCGAGCCCGACTCGATTAACGGGATACTACTTATGTACGACGGAATACAAAAATGAAAATTGCTTGGTAAACGGAATTCCCGCGTCTCTACGT
Organism: Melaleuca alternifolia; assembly: GCA_019926035.1. Taxonomy (NCBI): domain Eukaryota; kingdom Viridiplantae; phylum Streptophyta; class Magnoliopsida; order Myrtales; family Myrtaceae; genus Melaleuca; species Melaleuca alternifolia. Next base: position 825,340 of record JAGKPW010002227.1, on the reverse strand, counting down.
TCTCGTGCCTATCTTTCGATTCCGATGGACTCACGGGGCCCGTGAGTACTGTTCGGAAAGCTCGTTTCGAGGCCAACACCCCAGGGCCGGAATAATCCGTGAGGATAAAAAGAAAAGAATCGAAAAACGAAAACGAAAACGAGGGGTGCAACACGAGGACTTCCCAGGAGGTCACCCATCCTAGTACTACTCTCGACCAAGCACGCTTAACTTCGGAGTTCTGATGGGATCCGGTGCATTAGTGCTGGTATGATCGCACCCGTCATGTTACGCATTGCAAATTTACTTGAAGCGACTCCATTTCTCTTCTCGAAGGAAGTCTAGAGTGTTCAACTTCCGGCTTTTAAGCGACTCAATTAACGCAAATTCCCGAGCCCGACTCGATTAACGGAATACTACTTATGTACGACGGAATACAAAAATGAAAATTGCTTGGTAAACGGAATTCCCGCGTCTATACGTTCTCGTGCCTAACTTTCGATCCCGATGGACTCACGGGGCCCGTGAGTACTGTTCGGAAAGCTCGTTTCGAGGCCAACACCCCAGGGCCGGAATAAACCGTGAGGATAAAAAGAAAAGAATAGAAAAACGAAAACGAAAACGAGGGGTGCAACACGAGGACTTCCCAGGAGGTCACCCATCCTAGTAATACTCTCGCCCAAGCACGCTTAACTTCGGAGTTCTGATGGGATCCGGTGCATTAGTGCTGGTATGATCGCACCCGTCATGTTACGCATTGCAAATTTACTTGAAGAGACTCAATTTCTCTTCTCGAAGGAAGTCTAGAGTGTTCAACTTCCGGCTTTTAAGCGACTCAATTAACGCTATTTCCCGAGCCCGACTCGATTAACGGAATACTACTTATGTACGACGGATTACAAAAATGAAAATTGCTTGGTAAACGGAATTCCCGCGTCTCTCTTTTTTTTTTTTTAGGTACGTTCTAGTGCCGAACTTCGATCCCGTGGAACTCCCACGGGGCCCGTTGAGTACTTGTTCGGAAAGCTCGTTTCGAGGCCAACACCCCAGGGCCGGAATAACCCGTGAGGATAAAAAGAAAAGAATAGAAAAACGAAAACGAAAACGAAAACGAAGGGTGCAACACGAGGACTTCCCAGGAGGTCACCCATCCTAGTACTACTCTCGCCCAAGCACGCTTAACTTCGGAGTTCTGATGGGATCCGGTGCATTAGTGCTGGTGTGATCGCACCCGTCATGTTACGCATTGCGAATTTACTTGAAGCGACTCAATTTCTCTTCTCGAAGGAAGTCTAGAGTGTTCAACTTCCGGCTTTTTAGCGACTCAATTAACGCAATTTCCCGAGCCCGACTCGATTAACGGAATACTACTTATGTACGACGGAATACAAAAATGAAAATTGCTTGGTAAACGGAATTCCCGCGTCTCTACGTTCTCGTGCCTAACTTTCGATCCCGATGGACTCACGGGGCCCGTGAGTACTGTTCGGAAAGCTCGTTTCGAGGCCAACACCCCAGGGCCGGAATAATCCGTGAGGATAAAAAGAAAAGAATAGAAAAACGAAAACGAAAACGAGGGGTGCAACACGAGGACTTCCCAGGAGGTCACCCATCCTAGTACTACTCTCGCCCAAGCACGCTTAACTTCGGAGTTCTGATGGGATCCGGTGCATTAGTGCTGGTATGATCGCACCCGTCATGTTACGCATTGCAAATTTACTTGAAGCGACTCAATTTCTCTTCTCGAAGGAAGTCTAGAGTGTTCAACTTCCGGCTTTTAAGCGACTCAATTAACGCAATTTCCTGAGCCCGACTCGATTAACGGAATACTACTTATGTACGACGGAATACAAAAATGAAAATTGCTTGGTAAACGGAATTCCCGCGTCTCTACGTTCTCGTGCCTAACTTTCGATCCCGATGGACTCACGGGGCCCGTGAGTACTGTTCGGAAAGCTCGTTTCGAGGCCAACACCCCAGGGCCGGAATAATCCGTGAGGATAAAAAGAAAAGAATAGAAAAACGAAAACGAAAACGAGGGGTGCAACACGAGGACTTCCCAGGAGGTCACCCATCCTAGTACTACTCTCGCCCAAGCACGCTTAACTTCGGAGTCCTGATGGGATCCGGTGCATTAGTGCTGGTATGATCGCACCCGTCATGTCACGCATTGCAAATTTACTTGAAGCGACTCAATTTCTCTTCTCGAAGGGAGTCTAGAGTGTTCAACTTCCGGCTTTTAAGCGACTCAATTAACGCAATTTCCCGAGCCCGACTCGATTAACGGAATAATACTTATGTACGACGGAATACAAAAATGAAAATTGCTTGGTAAACGGAATTCCCGCGTCTCTACGTTCTCGTGCCTAACTTTCGATCCCGATGGACTCACGGGCCCCGTGAGTACTGTTCGGAAAGCTCGTTTCGAGGCCAACACCCCAGGGGCGGAATAATCCGTGAGGATAAAAAGAAAAGAATAGAAAAACGAAAACGAAAACGAGGGGTGCAACACTAGGACTTCCCAGGAGGTCACCCATCCTAGTTCTACACTCACCCAAGCACGCTTAACTTTGGAGTTCTGATGGGATCCGGTGCATTAGTGCTGGTATGATCGCACCCCTCATGTTACGCATTGCGAATTTACTTGAAGCGACTCAATTTCTCTTCTCGAAGGAAGTCTAGAGTGTTCAACTTCCGGCTTTTAAGCGACTCAATTAACGGAATTTCCCGAGCCCGACTCGATTAACGGAATACTACTTATGTACGACGGAATACAAAAATGAAAATTGTTTGGTAAACGGAATTCCCGCGTCTCTACGTTCTCGTGCCTAACTTTCGATCCCGATGGACTCACGGGGGCCGTGAGTACTGTTCGGAAAGCTCGTTTCGAGGCCAACACCTTGGGCTGGAATAATCCTTGAGGATAAAAAGAAAAAATAGCAAAAACGAAAACGAAAACGAGGGGTGCAACACTAAAAAAACACAAAAAAAAAAAAAAGGGGACTTTCTACATGAGGTCACCATCCTATTAGCTAGGCTCTTCGCCCAAGGGCCACGCTTAACTTCGGAGTTCTAATTTGGGGGGGGGGGGGGGGGGGGGGTGGGTATCCGGTGGCATTAGCTGGGCTGTTGATCGCACCGCTTCATGTACGCATTGGCGAATTTACTTGAAGTCAAAAAAAAACTCAATTTCTCTTCTCGAAGGAAGTCTAGAGTGTTTCAACTTCCGCTTTCAGGCCGACTCAAACCTAACGCAATTTCCTTGCTGAGCCCGTGACTCGATTAACGGAATACTACTTATGTACGACGGAATACAAAAATGAAAATTGCTTGGTAAACGGAATTCCAGCGTCTCTACGTTCTCGTGCCTAACTTTCGATCCCGATGGACTCACGGGGCCCGTGAGTACTGTTCGGAAAGCTCGTTTCGAGGCCAACACCCCCGGGCCGGAATAATCCGTGAGGATAAAAAGAAAAGAATAGAAAAACGAAAACGAAAACGAGGGGTGCAACACGAGGACTTCCCAGGAGGTCACCCATCCTAATACTACTCTCGCCCAAGCACGCTTAACTTCGGAGTTCTGATGGGATCCGGTGCATTAGTGCTGGTATGATCGCACCCGTCATGTTACGCATTGCGAATTTACTTGCAGCGACTCAATTTCTCTTCTCGACGGAAGTCTAGAGTGTTCAACTTTCGGCTTTTAAGCGACTCAATTAACGCAATTTCCCGAGCCCGACTCGATTAACGGAATACTACTTATGTACGACGGAATACAAAAATGAAAATTGCTTGGTAAACGGAATTCTCGCGTCTCTACGTTCTCGTGCCTAACTTTCGATCCCGATGGACTCACGGGGCCCGTGAGTACTGTTCGGAAAGCTCGTTTCGAGGCCAACACCGCAGGGCCGGAATAATCCGTGAGGATAAAAAGAAAAGAATAGAAAAACGAAAACGAAAACGAGGGGTGCAACACGAGGACTTCCAAGGAGGTCACCCATCCTAGTACTACTCTCGCCCAAGCACGCTTAACTTCGGAGTTCTGATGGGATCCGGTGCATTAGTGCTTGTATGATCGCACCCGTCATGTCACGCAAATTGGGGCGAATTTAGCTTGAATCTAGTACTCAATTTCTCTTCTCTGAAGCGAAGGAAGTCTAGAGTGGTTCAACTTCCGGCTTTTAAGCGACTCAATTACCGCAATTGTCCCGGAGCGCCGACTCGATTAACGTAATATTCTATCTTATGTACCAGAAAACATACTGAATACAAAAATGAAAATTGTCTTGGTAAACTGAATTTCGCCGTCGTCTTCTACTTCTCGGGGGTGTCCTAACTTTCGATCCCGATGGACTCACGGGGCCCGTGAGTACTGTTCGGAAAGCTCGTTTCGAGTCCAACACCCCAGGGCCGGAATAATCCGTGAGGATAAAAAGAAAAGAATAGAAAAACCAAAACGAAAACGAGGGGTGCAACACGAGGACTTCCCAGGAGGTCACCCATCCTAGTACTACTCTCGCCCAATCACGCTTAACTTCGGAGTTCTGATGGGATCCGGTGCATTAGTGCTGGTATGATCGCACCCGTAATGTTATGCATTGCAAATTTACTTGAAGCGACTCAATTTCTCTTCTCGAAGGAAGTCTAGAGTGTTCAACTTCCGGCTTTTAAGCGACTCAATTAACGCAATTTCCCGAGCCCGACTCGATTAAGGGAATACTACTTATGTACGACGGAATACAAAAATGAAAATTGCTTGGTAAACGGAATTCCCGCGTCTCTATGTTCTCGTGCCTAACTTTCGATCCCGATGGACTCACGGGGCCCGTGAGTACTGTTCGAAAAGCTCGTTTCGAGGCCAACACCCCAGGGCCGGAATAATCCGTGAGGATAAAAAGAAAAGAATAGAAAAACAAAAACGAAAACGAGGGGTGCAACACGAGGACTTTCCAGGAGGTCACCCATCCTAGTACTACTCTCGCCCAAGCACGCTTAACTTCGGAGTTCTGATGGGATCCGGTGCATTAGTGCTGGTATGATCGCACCGTCATGTTACGCATTGCAAATTTACTTGAAGCGACTCAATTTCTCTTCTCGAAGGAAGTCTAGAGTTTTCAACTTCCGGCTTTTAAGCGACTCAATTAACGCAATTTCCCGAGCCCGACTCGATTAAAGGAATACTACTTATGTACGACGGAATACAAAAATGAAAATTGCTTGGTAAACGGAATTCCCGCGTCTCTACGTTCTCGTGCCTAACTTTCGATCCTGATGGACTCACGGGGCCCGTGAGTACTGTTCGGAAAGCTCGTTTCGAAGCCAACACCCCAGGGCCGGAATAATCCGTGAGGATAAAAAGAAAAGAATAGAAAAACGAAAACGAAAACGCAAACGAGGGGTGCAACACGAGGACTTCCCCGGAGGTCACCCATCCTAGTACTACTCTCGCCCAAGCACGCTTAACTTCGGAGTTCTGATGGGATCCGGTGCATTAGTGCTGGTATGATGGCACCCCTAATGTTATGCATTGCAAATTTACTTGAAGCGACTCATTTCTCTTCTCGAAGGAAGTCTAGAGGTGTTCAACTTCGTCTTTTAAGCGACTCACTTAACGCAATTTCCCAAGCCGGGACTCGATTAACGGAATACTACTTATGTAGGGCGAGCGGAATACCAAAATGAAAATTGGCTTGGTAACGGAATTCCCGCGTCTCTACGTTCTCTGTGCTCTAACTTTCGATCCCGATGGACTCACGGGGCCCGTGATAGTGTTCTGAAAGGTCGTCGAGCCAAGCACCCAGGGGCGCGAATATCGCGTGAGGATTAAAAAGTAAAAGAATAGAAAAACGAAAACGAAAACGAGGGGTGCAACACGAGGACTTCCGCATGGATTCACGCCATCGGGCTAGTAGCTACTCTCGGCCCAAGCACGCTATAACTTCGAGTTTCTGATGGGATCGCAGTGCATTATGTCTGGTATGATCGCACCCGTCAGGTTACGCATTGCAAATTTACTTGAAGCGACTCAATTTCTCTTCTCGAAGGAAGTCTAGAGTGTTCAACTTCCGGCTTTTAAGCGACTCAATTAACGCAATTTCCCGAGCCCGACTCGATTAACGGAATACTACTTATGTACGACGGAATACAAAAATGAAAATTGCTTGGTAAACGGAATTCCCGCGTCTCTACGTTCTCGTGCCTAACTTTCGATCCCGATGGACTCACGGGTCCCGTGAGTACTGTTCGGAAAGCTCGTTTCGAGGCCAACACCCCAGGGCCGGAATAATCCGTGAGGATAAAAAGAAAAGAATAGAAAAACGAAAACGAAAACGAGGGGTGCAACACGAGGACTTCCCAGGAGGTCACCCATCCTAGTACTACTCTCGCCCAAGCACGCTTAACTTCGGAGTTCTGATGGGATCCGGTGCATTAGTGCTGGTATGATCGCACCCGTCATGTTACGCATTGCAAATTTACTTGAAGCGACTCAATTTCTCTTCTCGAAGGAAGTCTAGAGTCTTCAACTTCCGGCTTTTAAGCGACTCAATTAACGCAATTTCCCGATCCCGACTCGATTAACGGAATACTACTTATGTACGACGGAATACAAAAATGAAAATTGCTTGGTAAACGGAATTCCCGCGTCTCTACGTTCTCGTGCCTAACTTTCGATCCCGATGGACCCACGGGGCCCGTGAGTACTGTTCGGAAAGCTCGTTTCGAGGCCAACACACCAGGGCCGGAATAATCCGTGAGGATAAAAAGAAAAGAATAGAAAAACGAAACGAAAACGAGGGGTGCAACACGAGGACTTCCCAGGAGGTCACCCATCCTAGTACTACTCTCGCCCAAGCACGCTTAACTTCGGAGTTCTGATGGGATCCGGTGCATTAGTGCTGGTATGATCGCACTCGTCATGTTACTCATTGCGAATTTACTTGAAGCGACTCAATTTCTCTTCTCGAAGGAAGTCTAGAGTGTTCAACTTCCAGCTTTTAAGCGACTCAATTAACGCAATTTCCCGAGCCCGACTCGATTAACGGAATACAACTTATGTACGACGGAATACAAAAATGAAAATTGCTTGGTAAACGGAATTCCCGCGTCTCTACGTTCTCGTTCCTAACTTTCGATCCCGATGGACTCACGGGGCCCGTGAGTACTGTTCGGAAAGCTCGTTTCGAGGCCAACACCCCAGGGGCGGAATAATCCGTGAGGATAAAAAGAAAAGAATAGAAAAACTAAACGAAACGATGGGTGCACCACGAGGACTTCCCAGTTGTCACGCCCACCTATACTATACTCTCTCGCCCACTCAACGCTTACTTCGGATTTCTGATTGGATCCGTGCCATTAGTGGGTCATGATCGCGACCCTCCATGTGTACGCATTGCAAATCTTACTTGAAGCACTCATTTCTCTTCTCTAAGGAGTCTAAGTGTTCAACTTCCGGCTTTTAAGCGACTCACTTAACGCAATTTCCCGAGCCCGACTCGATTAACGGAATACTACTTATGTACGACGGAATACAAAAATGAAAATTGCTTGGTAAACGGAATTCCCGCGTCTCTACGTTCGCGTGCCTAACTTTCGATCCCGATGGACTCACGGGGCCCGTGAGTACTGTTCGGAAAGCTCGTTTCGAGGCCAACACCCCAGGGGCGGAATAATCCGTGAGGATAAAAAGAAAAGAATAGAAAAACGAAAACGAAAACGAGGGGTGCAACACGAGGACTTCCCAGGAGGTCACCCATCCCAGTACTACTCTCGCCCAAGCACGCTTAACTTCGGAGTTCTGATGGGATACGGTGCATTAGTGCTGGTATGATCGCACCCGTCATGTTACGCATTGCAAATTTACTTGAAGCGACTCAATTTCTCTTCTCGAAGGAAGTCTAGAGTGTTCAACTTCCGGCTTTTAAGCGACTCAATTTACGCAATTTCCCGAGCCCGACTCGATTAACGGAATACTACTTATGTACGACGGAATACAAAAATGAAAATTGTTTGGTAAACGGAATTCCCGCGTCTCTACGTTCTCGTGCCTAACTTTCGATCCCGATGGACTCACGGGGCCCGTGAGTACTGGTCGGAAAGCTCGTTTCGAGGCCAACACCCCAGGGCCGGAATAATCCGTGAGGATAAAAAGAAAAGAATAGAAAAACGAAAACGAAAACGAGGGGTGCAACACGAGGACTTCCCATGAGGTCACCCATCCTAGTACTACTCTCGCCCAAGCACGCTTAACTTCGGAGTTCTGATGGGATCCGGTGCATTAGTCCTGGTATGATCGCACCCGTCATGTTACGCATTGCGAATTTACTTTAGCGACTCATTTCTTTCTCGAAAAGTGAAGTCTAGAGTTGTTCCACTTCCGGCGTTTAAAACGACTCATTAACTCATTATCCCGAGCCCACTCGATTAACGAATAACTACTTACGTACGCCGGGAATAATCAAACATGAAATTGCTTGGTAAAGGAATTCCCCTGGTTCTACGTTCTCGTCCTAACTTTCTATCCGATGGACTCCACGGGGCCCGTGAGTACTGTTCGGAAGCTCGTTTGCGATGCCCCACCTCCAGGGCCGGAAGATCCTTGAAGAATAAAAAGACAGCTAGAAAAACGACGAAACGAGGTGCAACACGATGACCTTCCCCCAGGATGTCACCCATCCGACTACTCTCGCCCAAGCAAACGCTTAACTTCGGAGGTCTGATGGGATCCGGTGCATTAGTGCTGGTATGATCGCACCCGTCATGTTACGCATTGCAAATTTACTTAAGCGACTCATTTTCTCTTCTCGAAGGAAGTCTAGAGTGTTCAACTTCCGGCTTTTAAGCGACTCAATTAACGCAATTTCCCGAGCCCGACTCGATTAACGGAATACTACTTATGTACGACAGAATACAAAAATGAAAATTGCTTGGTAAACGGAATTCCCGCGTCTCTACGTTCTCGTGCCTAACTTTCGATCCCGATGGACTCACGGGGCCCGTGAGTACTGTTCGGAAAGCTCGTTTCGAGGCCAACACCCCAGGGCCGGAATAATCCGTGAGGATAAAAAGAAAAGAATAGAAAAACGAAAGCGAAAACGAGGGGTGCAACACGAGGACTTCCCGGGAGGTCACCCATCCTAGTACTACTCTCGCCCAAGCACGCTTAACTTCGGAGTTCTGATGGGATCGGTGCATTAGTGCTGGTATGATCGCACCCGTCATGTTACGCATTGCAAATTTACTTGAAGCGACTCAATTTCTCTTCTCGAAGGAAGTCTAGAGTGTTCAACTTCCGGCTTTTAAGCGACTCAATTAACGCAATTTCCCGAGCCCGACTCGATTAACGGAATACTACTTATGTACGACGGAATACAAAAATGAAAATTGCTTGGTAAACGGAATTCCCGCGTCTCTACGTTCTCGTGCCTAACTTTCGATCCCGATGGACTCACGGGGCCCGTGAGTACTGTTCGGAAAGCTCGTTTCGAGGCCAACACCCCAGGGCCGGAATAATCCGTGAGGATAAAAAGAAAAGAATAGAAAAACGAAAACGAAAACGAGGGGTGCAACACGAGGACTTCCCAGGAGGTCACCCATCCTAGTACTACTCTCGCCCAAGCACGCTTAACTTCGGAGTTCTGATGGGATCCGGTGCATTAGTGCTGGTATGATCGCACCCGTCATGTTACGCATTGCGAATTTACTTGAAGCGACTCAATTTCTCTTCTCTAAGGAAGTCTAGAGTGTTCAACTTCCGGCTTTTAAGCGACTCAATTAACGCAATTTCCCGAGCCCGACTCGATTAACGGAATACTACTTATGTACGACGGAATACAAAAGTGAAAATTGCTTGGTAAACAGAATTCCCGCGTCTCTACGTTCTCGTGCCTAACTTTCGATCCCGATGGACTCACGGGGCCCGTAAGTACTGTTCGGAAAGCTCGTTTCGAGGCCAACACCCCAGGGCCGGAATAATCCGTGAGGATAAAAAGAAAAGAATAGAAAAACGAAAACGAAAAAGAGGGGTGCAACACGAGGACTTCCCAGGAGGTCACCCATCCTAGTACTACTCTCGCCCAAGCACGCTTAACTTCGGAGTTCTGATGGGATCCGGTTCATTAGTGCTGGTATGATCGCACCCGTCATGTTACGCATTGCGAATTTACTTGAAGCGACTCAATTTCTCTCTCGAAGGAAGTCTAGAGTGTTCAACTCCGGCTTTTAAGCGACTCAATTAACGCAATTTCCCGAGCCCGACTCGATTAACGGAATACTACTTATGTACGACGGAATACAAAAATGAAAATTGCTTGGTAAACGGAATTCCAGCGTCTCTACGTTCTCGTGCCTAGCTTTCGATCCCGATGGACTCATGAGGCCCGTGAGTACTGTTCGGAAAGCTCGTTTCGAGGCCAACACCCCGGGGCCGGAATAATCCGTGAGGATAAAAAGAAAAGAATAGAAAAACGAAAACGAAAACGAGGGGTGCAACACGAGGACTTCCAGGAGGTCACCCATCCTAGTACTAGTACTACTCTCGCCCAAGCACGCTTAACTTCGGAGTTCTGATGGGATCCGGTGCATTAGTGCTGGTATGATCGCACCCGTCATGTTACGCATTGCAAATTTACTTGAAGAGACTCAATTTCTCTTCTCGAAGGAAGTCTAGAGTGTTCAACTTCCGGCTTTTAAGCGACTCAATTAACGCAACTTCCCGAGCCCGACTCGATTAACGGAATACTACTTATGTACGACGGAATACAAAAATGAAAATTGCTTGGTAAACGGAATTCCCGCGTCTCTACGTTCTTGTGCCTAACTTTCGATCCCGATGGACTCACGGGGCCCGTGAGTACTGTTCGGAAAGCTCGTTTCGAGGCCCACACCCCAGGGCCGGAATAATCCGTGAGGATAAAAAGAAAAGAATAGAAAAACGGAAAACAGAAAACGAGGGGTGCCACACGAGGACTTCCCAGGACTGTCACATCCTAGTACTACTCTCGCCCAAGCACGGGTTTAATTCGGAAGTTCGGATGGGATCCGGTGCATTAGTGCTGGTATGATCGCACACGTCATGTCACGCATTGCAAATTTACTTGAAGCGACTCAATTTCTCTTCTCGAAGGAAGTCTAGAGTGTTCAACTTCCGGCTATTAAGCGACTCAATTAACGCAATTTCCCGAGCCCGACTCGATTAACGGAATACTACTTACGTACGCCGAAATACAAAAATGAAAATTGCTTGGTAAACGGAATTCCCGCGTCTCTACGTTCTCTTGCCTAACTTTCGATCCCGATGGACTCACGGGGCCCGTGAGTACTGTTCGGAAAGCTCGTTTCGAGGCCAACACCCCAGGGCCGGAATAATCCGTGAAGATAAAAAGAAAAGAATAGAAAAACGAAAACGAAAACGAGGGGTGCAACACGAGGACTTCCCAGGAGGTCACCCATCCTAGTACTACTCTCGCCCAAGCACGATTAACTTCGGAGTTCTGATGGGATCCGGTGCATTAGTGCTGGTATGATCGCACCCGTCATGTCACGCATTGCAAATTTACTTGAAGCGACTCAATTTCTCTTCTCGAAGGAAGTCTAGTGTGTTCAACTTCCGGCTTTTAAGCGACTCAATTAACGCAATTTCCCGAGCCCGACTCGATTAACGGAATACTACTAATGTACGACGGAATACAAAAATGAAAATTGATTGGTAAACGGAATTCCCGCGTCTCTACGTTCTCGTGCCTAACTTTCGATCCCGATGGACTCAGGGGGCCCGTGAGTACTGTTCGGAAAGCTCGTTTCGAGGCCAACACCCCAGGGCGGGAATAATCCGTGAGGATAAAAAGAAAAGAATAGAAAAACGAAAACGAAAACGAGGGTTGCAACACGAGGACTTCCCAGGAGGTCACCCATCCTAGTACTACTCTCGCCCAAGCACGCTTAACTTCGGAGTTCTGATGGGATCCGGTGCTTTAGTGCTGGTATGATCGCACCCGTCATGTTACGCATTGCGAATTTACTTGAAGCGACTCAATTTCTCTTCTCGAAGGAAGTCTAGAGGGTTCAACTTCCGGCTTTTAAGCGACTCAATTAACGCAATTTCCCGAGCCCGAATCGATTAACGGAATACTACTTATGTACGACGGAATACAAAAATGAAAATTGCTTGGTAAACGGAATTCCCGCGTCTCTACGTTTTCGTGCCTAACTTTCGATCCCGATGGACTCACGGGGCCCGTGAGTACTGTTCGGAAAGCCCGTTTCGAGGCCAACACCCCAGGGCCGGAATAATCCGTGAGGATAAAAAGAAAAGAAAAACGAAAAACGAAAACGAGGGGTGCAACACGAGGACTTCCCAGGAGGTCACCCATCCTAGTATTACTCTCGCCCAAGCACGCTTAACTTCGGAGTTCTGATGGGATCCGGTGCAATAGTGCTGGTATGATCGCACCCGTCATGTTACGCATTGCGAATCAGATTATCGCTTTGAAGCGAAAGACAAGCTTATTCTTCTCGAGCTGGGGAGAGTTGAGAGTGTTCAACTTCGGGATTTGAGACAGCGGAACAAGGCACTCAATTAACGCAATTTCCCGAGCCCGACTCGACTAACGGAATACTACTTATGTACGACGGAATACAAAAATGAAAATTGCTTGGTAAACGGAATTACCGCGTCTCTACGTTCTCGTGCCTAACTTTCGATCCCGATGGACTCACGGGGCCCGTGAGTACTGTTTGGAAAGCTCGTTTCGAGGCCAACACCCCAGGGCCGGAATAATCCGGGAGGATAAAAAGAAAAGAATAGAAAAACGAAAACGAAAACGAGGGGTGCAACACGAGAACTTCCCAGGAGGTCACCCATCCTAGTACTACTCTCGCCCAAGCACGCTAAACTTCGGAGTTCTGATGGGATCCGGTGCATTAGTGCTGGTATGATCGCACCCGTCATGTTACGCATTGCCAATTTACTTGAAGCGACTCAATTTCCCTTCTCGAAGGAAGTCTAGAGTGTTCAACTTCCGGCTTTTAAGCGACTCAATTAACGCATTTTCCCGAGCCCGACTCGATTAACGGAATACTACTTATGTACGACGGAATACAAAAATGAAAATTGCTTGGTAAACGAAATTCCCGCGTCTCTACGTTCTCGTGCCTAACTTTCGATCCCGATGGACTCACGGGGCCCGTGAGTACTGTTCGGAAAGCTCGTTTCGAGGCCAACACCCCGGGCCAAAATAATCCGTAAGGATAAAAGGAAAAGAAAAGAAAAACAAAAATGAGGGTTGCAACACGAGGACTACCCTGGAGGTCACCCATCCAAGTACTACTCTCGCCCAAGCACGCTGAACTTCGGAGTTCTGATGGGATCCGGTGCATTAGTGCTGGTATGATCGCACCCGTAATGTTATGCATTGCAAATTTACTTGAAGCGACTCAATTTCTCTTCTCGAATGAAGTCTAGAGTGTTCAACTTCCGGCTTTTAAGCGACTCAATTAACGCAATTTCCCGAGCCCGACTCGATTAACGGAATACTACTTATGTAAGACGGAATACAAAAATGAAAATTGCTTGGTAAACGGAATTCCCGCGTCTCTACGTTCTCGTGCCTAACTTTCGATCCCCGATGGACTCACGGGGCCCGTGAGTACTGTTCGGAAAGCTCGTTTCGATGCCAACACCCCAGGGCCGGAATAATCCGTGAGGATAAAAAGAAAAGAATAGAAAAACAAAAACGAAAACGAGGGGTGCAACACGAGGACTTCCCAGGAGGTCACCCATCCTAGTACTACTCTCGCCCAAGCACGCTTAACCTCGGAGTTCTGATGGGATCCGGTGCATTAGTGCTGGTATGATCGCACCCGTCATGTTACGCATTGCAAATTTACTTGGAGCGACTCAATTTCTCTTCTCGAAGGAAGTCTAGAGTGTTCAACTTCCGGCTTTTAAGCGACTCAATTAACGCAATTTCCCGAGCCCGACTCGATTAACGGAATACTACTTATTTACGACGGAATACAAAAATGAAAATTGCTTGGTAAACGGAATTCCCGCGTCTCTACGTTCTTGTGCCTAACTTTCGATCCCGATGGACTCACGGGGCCCGTGAGTACTGTTCGGAAAGCTCGTTTCGAGGCCAACACCCCAGGGCCGGAATAATCCGTGAGGATAAAAAGGAAAGAATAGAAAAACGAAAACGAAAACGAGGGGTGCAACACGAGGACTTCCCAGGAGGTCACCCATCCTAGTACTACTCTCGCCCAAGCATGCTTAACTTCGGATTTCTGATGGGATCCGGTGCATTAGTGCTGGTATGATCGCACCCGTCATGTTACGCATTGCAAATTTACTTGAATCGACTCAATTTCTCTTCTCGAAGGAAGTCTAGAGTGTTCAACTTCCGGCTTTTAAGCGACTCAATTAACGCAATTTCCCGAGCCCGACTCGATTAACGGAATACTACTTATGTGCGACGGAATACAAAAATGAAAATTGCTTGGTAAACGGAATTCCCGCGTCTCAACGTTCTCGTGCCTAACTTTCGATCCCGATGGACTCACGGGGCCCGTGAGTACTGTTCGAAAAGCTCGTTTCGAGGCCAACACCCCAGGGCCGGAATAATCCGTGAGGATAAAAAGAAAAGATAAGACAACGAAAGCGAAAACGAGGGGTGCAAACACTGAGACTTCCCAGGAGGTCACCCATCCTAGTACTACTCTCGCCCAAGCACGCTTAACTTCGGATTCTGATGGGCTTCCGGTGCATTAGCTTGTATGATCGCACCCGGCATGTTACGCATTGCGAATTACTTGAAGCGACTCAATTTCTCTTCTCGAAGAAAGTCTAGAGTGTTCAACTTCCAGCTTTTAAGCGACTCAATTAAAGCAATTTCCCGAGCCCGACTCGATTAACGGAATACTACTTATGTACGACGGAATACAAAAATGAAAATTGCTTGGTAAACGGAATTCCCGCGTCTCTACGTTCTCGTGCCTAACCTTCGATCCCGATGGACTCAAGGGGCCCGTGAGTACTGTTCGTAAAGCTCGTTCGAGGCAACACCCCAGGCCGGAATAAATCCGTGAGGATAAAAAGAAAAGATAAACAACGAAAGCGAAAACGAGGGTTCAACACTAGGACTTCCAGAGGTCACCCCACCTATACTACTCTCGCCCAGCACGCTTAACTTCTAACTCTCGAGTTCTGATTGATCCGTTGCATAGTGCTGGGATGATCGACCCTTCATTTTACGCATTGCGAATTTCTTGAAGCGACTCAATTTCTCTTCTCGAAGGAAGTCTAGAGTGTTCCACTTCCGGCTCTTAAGCACTCAATTACGCAATTTCCGAGGCCCTCTCGATTAACGTAATACTACTCAATGTACGACGGAATACAAAAATGAAAATTGCTTGGTAACTGGAATTCCCCTCGCCTCTACTTTCTCGTGCTAACGTTCTCTCCGATGTACTCACGGGCCCGTGAAGTACTGTTCGGAAAGCTCGTTTCGAGGCCAACACACCGGGCCGGAATAATCCGTGAGGATAAAAAAAAAGAAAAGAAAAACGAAAACGAGGGGTGCAACACGAGGACTTCCCAGGAGGTCACCCATCCTAGTACTACTCTCCCCCAAGCACGCTTAACTTCGGAGTTCTGATGGGATCCGGTGCATTAGTGCTGGTATGATCGCACCCGTCATTTTATGCATCGCAAATTTACTTGAAGCGACTCAATTCCTCTTCTCGAAGGAAGTCTAGAGTGTTCAACTTCCGGCTTTTAAGCGACTCAATTAACGCAATTTCCCGAGCCCGACTCGATTAACGGAATACACTATGACGACGGAATACAAAAATGAAAATTGCTTGGTAAACGGAATGCCCGCGTCTCTACGTTCTCGTGCCTAACTTTCGATCCCGATGGACTCACGGGGCCCGTGAGTACTGTTCGTAAAGCTCGTTTCGAGGCCAACACCCCAGGGCCGGAATAATCCGTGAGGATACAAAGAAAAGAATAGAAAAACGAAAACGAAAACGAGGGGTGCAACACGAGGACTTCCCAGGAGGTCACCCATCCTAGTACTACTCTCGCCCAAGCACGCTTAACTTCGGAGTTCTGATTGGATCCGGTGCATTAGTGCTGGTATGATCGCACCCGTCTTTTTACGCATTGCAAATTTACTTGAAGCGACTCAATTTCTCTTCTCGAAGGAAGTTTATAGTGTTCAACTTCTTGCTTTTAAGCTACTCAATTAACGCAAATTTCCCGAGCCCAACTCGATTAAGAGAATACTACTTTTGTGCGACGAAATACAAAAATGAAAATTTGTTGGTAAACGGAATTCCCGCGTCTCTACGTTCTCGTGCCTAACTTTCGATCCCGATGAACTCACGGGGCCCGTGAGTACTGTTCGGAAAGCTCGTTTCGAGGCCAACACCCCAGGGCCGGAATAATCCGTTAGGATAAAAAGAAAAGAATAGAAAAACGAAAACGAAAACGAGGGGTGCAACACGAGGATTTCCCAGGAGGTCACCCATCCTAGTACTAGTACTACTCTCGCCCAAGCACGCTTAACTTCGGAGTTCTGATGGGATCCGGTGCATTAGTGCTGGTATGATCGCACCCGTCATGTTACGCAATGCGAATTTACTTGAAGCGACTCAATTTCTCTTCTCGAAGGAAGTCTAGAGTGTTCAACTTCCGGCTTTTAAGCGACTCAATTAACCCAATTTCCCGAGCCCGACTCGATTAACGGAATACTACTTATGTACGACGGAAGACAAAAATGACATTGCTTTGTACACGAATTCCCCGTCTCTACTGTTCTCGTTCCTAATTTCGAATCCCGATGGACTCACGGGGCCCGAGTACTGTTTCGAAAGCTCGTTTCGCGCCAACACCCCAGGGCCGGAATAATCCGTGAGGATAAAAGAAAGAATAGAAAAACGAAAACGAAACGAGGGGTGCAACACGAGACTTCCTAGGGGAGTTCACCCATCCTGTTACTACTCTCCCCAAGCACCTAACTTCGTAGTTTCTGATGGGATCCGGTGCATTCGTGCTGGTAGGTCGACCCGTCCATGTACCATTGCGAATTACTTAACGACTCAATTTCTCTTCTCGAAGGAAGTCTAGAGTGTTCAACTTCAGGCTTTTAAGCGACTCAATTAACGCAATTTCCCGAGCCCGACTCGATTAACGGAATACTACTTATGTACGACGGAATACAAAAATGAAAATTGCTTGGCAAACGGAATTCCCGCGTCTCTACGTTCTCGTGCCTAACTTTCGATCCCGATGGGCTCACGGGGCCCGTGAGTACTGTTCGGAAAGCTCGTTTCGAGGCCAACACCCCAGGGCCTGAATAATCCGTGAGGATAAAAAGAAAAGAATAGAAAAACGAAAACGAAAAAGAGGGGTGCAACACGAGGACTTCCCAGGAGGTCACCCATCCTAGTACTACTCTCGCCCAAGCACGCTTAACTTCGGCGTTCTGATGGGATCCGGTGCATTAGTGCTGGTATGATCGCACCCGTCATGTTACGCATTGCAAATTTACTTGAAGCGACTCAATGTCTCTTCTCGAACAGGAAGTCTATAGTGTTTCCACTTCCGGCTTGTTAGCGACTCATTAAATCAATTCCCGAGCCCGCTCGATGAACGACTACTACTCATGTACACGGAATGACAAAATGAACTTGCTGGGTAAACGAATTTCCCATCTCTCTACTTTCTCGTGGCCTAACTCTATCCCTATGGACTCACGGGCCCGTTGAGTACTGTTCGACAGCTCGTTTCGAGTCCCACCCAGGGCCGAATAATCCGTGAGGTATAAAAAACAGACTAGAAAAAACGAAAACGAAAACGAGGGGTGCAACACGAGGACTTTTTCGCCCAGAGTGTCACCCATCCTAGTACTACTCTCGCCCAAGCACGCTTAAATTCGGAGTTCTGATGGGATCCGGTGCATTAGTGCTGGTATGATCGCACCCGTCATGTTACGCATTGCAAATTTACTTGAAGCGACTCAATTTCTCGTCTCGAAGGAAGTCTAGAGTGTTCAACTTCCGGCTTTTAAGCGACTCAATTAACGCAATTTCCCGAGCCCGACTCGATTAACGGAATACTACTTATGTACGACGGAATACAAAAATGAAAATTGCCTGGTAAACGGAATTCCCGCGTCTCTACGTTCTCGTGCCTAACTTTCGATCCCGATGGACTCACGGGGGCCGTGAGTACTGTTCGGAAAGCTCGTTTCGAGGCCAACACCCCAGGGCCGGAATAATCCGTGAGGATAAAAAGAAAAGAATAGAAAAACGAAAACGAAAACGGGGGGTGCAACACGAGGACTTCCCAGGAGGTCACCCATCCTAGTACTACTCTCGCCCAAGCACGCTTAACTTCGGAGTTCTGATGCGATCCGGTGCATTAGTGCTGGTATGATCGCACCCGTCATTTTATGCATCGCAAATTTACTTGAAGCGACTCAATTTCTCTTCTCGAAGGAAGTCTAGAGTTTTCAACTTCCGGCTTTTAAGCGACTCAATTAACGCAATTTCCCGAGCCCGACTCGATTGACGGAATACTACTTTTGTACGACGAAATACAAAAATGAAAATTGCTTGGTAAACGGAATTCCCGCGTCTCTACGTTCTCGTGCCTAACTTTCGATCCCGATGGACTCACGGGGCCCGTGAGTACTGTTCGGAAAGCTCGTTTCGAGGCCAACACCCCAGGGCCTGAATAATCCGTGAGGATAAAAAGAAAAGAATAGAAAAACGAAAACGAAAACGAAAACGAGGGGTGCAACACGAGGACTTCCCAGGAGGTCACCCATCCTAGTACTACTCTCGCCCAAGCACGCTTAACTTCGGAGTTCTGATGGGATCCGGTGCATTAGTGTTGGTATGATCGCACCCGTCATGTCACGCATTGCAAATTTACTTGAAGCGACTCAATTTCTCTTCTCGAAGGAAGCCTAGAGTGTTCAACTTCCGGCTTTTAAGCGACTCAATTAACGCACTTTCCCGAGCCCGACGCAATTGACGGAATACTACTTATGTACGACAAAATACAAAAATGAAAATTGCTTGGTAAACAGAATTCCCGCTCTCCTACTTTTATCGTGCCTAACTTTTCGATCCCGATGGACTCACGGGGCCCGTGAGTACTTACTGTTTCGGAAAGCTCGTTTCGAGGCCAACACCCCATGCTACTAATCCGTGAGGATAAAAAGAAAAGAATAGAAAAACGAAAAAGAAAACGAGGGGTGCAACACGAGGACTTCCCAGGAGGTCACCCATCCTAGTACTACTCTCGCCCAAGCACGCTTATCTTCGGAGTTCTGATGGGATCCGGTGCATTAGTGCTGGTATGATCGCACCCGTCATGTCACGCATTGCAAATTTACTTGAAGCGCCTCAATTTCTCTTCTCGAAGGAAGTCTAGAGTGTTCAACTTCCAACTTTTAAGCGCCTCAATTAACGCAATTTTCCGAGCCCGACTCGATTAACGGAATACTACTTATGTACGACGGAATACAAAAATGAAAATTGCTTGGTAAACGGAATTCCCGCGTCTCTACTTTCTCGTGCCTAACTTTCGATCCCGATGGACTCACGGGGCCCGTGAGTACTGTTCGGAAAGCTCGTTTCGAGGCCAACACCCCAGGGCCGGAATAATCCGTGAGTATAAAAAGAAAAGAATAGAAAAACGAAAACGAAAACGAGGGGTGCACCGAGGACTTCCCAGGAGGTCACCCATCCTAGTACTACTCTCGCCCAATCACGCTTAACTTCGGAGTTCTGATGGGATCCGGTGCATTAGTGCTGGTTTGATCGCACCCGTCATGTTACGCATTGCGAATTTACTTGAAGCGACTCAATTTCTCTTCTCGAAGGAAGTCTAGAGTGTTCAACTTCCTGCTTTTAAGCGACTCAATTAACGCAATTTCCCGAGCCCGACTCGATTAACGGAATACTACTTATGTACGACGGAATACAAAAATGAAAATTGCTTGGTAAACTGAATTCCCGCGTCTCTACGTTCTCGTGCCTAACTTTCGATCCCGATGGACTCACGTGGCCCGTGAGTACTGTTCGGAAAGCTCGTTTCGAGGCCAACACCCCATGGCCGGAATAATCCGTGAGGATAAAAAGAAAAGAATAGAAAAACGAAAACGAAAAGCGGGTCACCACGAGGACTTCCCAGGAGGTCACCCATCCTAGTACTACTCTCGCCCAAGCACGCTTAACTTTGGAGTTCTGATGGGATCCGGTGCATTAGTGCTGGTATGATCGCACCCGTCATGTTACGCATTGCAAATTTACTTGAAGCGACTCAAGTTCTCTTCTCGAAGGAAGTCTAGAGTGTTCAACTTCCGGCTTTTAAGCGACTCAATTAACGCAATTTCCCGAGCCCGACTCGATTAACGGGATACTACTTATGTACGACGGAATACAAAAATGAAAATTGCTTGGTAAACGGAATTCCCGCGTCTCTACGTTCTCGTGCCTAACTATCGATCGCGATGGACTCACGGGGCCCGTGAGTACTGGTCGGAAAGCTCGTTTCGAGGCCAACACCCCAGGGCCGGAATAATCCGTGAGGATAAAAAGAAAAGAATAGAAAAACGAAAACGAAAACGAGGGGTGCACCACGAGGACTTCCCAGGAGGTCACCCCTCCAGTACACTCTCGCCCAAGCAGCGCTTAACTTCGGAGTTCTGATGGGATCCGGTGCTTAGTGCTGTAGATCGCACACCGTCCATGTTACGAGTTGGGCGAATTTACTTGAGCGCTCAATTTCTCTTCTCGAAGGAATGCTAGAGTGTTCAACTTCCGGCTCTAAAGCGACTCAATTAAACGCAATTTCCTCCCAAGAGCCCGACTCGATTAACGGAATACTACTTATGTACGACGGAATACAAAAATGAATATTGCTTGGTAAACGGAATTCCCGCGTCTCTACGTTCTCGTGCCTAACTTTCGATCCCGATGGACTCACGGGGCCCGTGAGTACTGTTCGGAAAGCTCGTTTCGAGGCCAACACCCCAGGCCGGAATAATCCGTGAGGATAAAAAGAAAAGAAAAGAAAAGAAAAGAAAAACGAAAACGAGGGGTGCAACACGAGGACTTCCCAGGAGGTCACCCATCCTAGTACTACTCTCGCCCAAGCACGCTTAACTTCGGAGTTCTGATGGAATCCGGTGCATTAGTGCTGGTATGATCGCACCCGTCATGTTACGCATTGCAAATTTACTTGAAGCGCTCCATTGCTCTTCTCGAAGGAAGTCTAGAGTTGCCACTTCCGGCTCTTAGCGACTCATTACCGCAATTTCCCGCGCCCTCGCCGATTAACGGAATACTACTTATGTACGACGGAATACAAAAATGAAAATTGCTTGGTAAACGGAATTCCCGCGTCTCTACGTTCTCGTGCCTAACTTTCGATCCCGATGGACTCACGGGGCCCGTGAGTACTGTTCGGAAAGCTCGTTTCGAGGCCAACACACCAGGGCCGGAATAATCCGTGAGGATAAAAAGAAAAGAATAGAAAAACGAAAACAAAAACGAGGGGTGCAACACGAGGACTTCCCAGGAGGTCACCCATCCTAGTACTACTCTCGCCCAAGCACGCTTAACTTCGGAGTTCTGATGGGATCCGGTGCATTAGTGCTGGTTTGATCGCACCCGTCATGTTACGCATTGCGAATTTACTTGAAGCGACTCAATTTCTCTTCTCGAAGGAAGTATAGAGTGTTCAACTTCCGGCTTTTAAGCGACTCAATTAACGCAATTTCCCGAGCCCGACTCGATTAACGGAATACTACTTATGTACGACGGAATACAAAAATGAAAATTGCTTGGTAAACGAAATTCCCGCGTCTCTACGTTCTCGTGCCTAACTTTCGATCCCGATGGACTCACGGGGCCCGTGAGTACTGTTCGGAAAGCTCGTTTCGAGGCCAACACCCCAGGGCCGGAATAATCCGTGAGGATTAAAAGAAAAGAATAGAAAAACGAAAACGAAAACGAGGGGTGCAACACGAGGACTTCCCAGGAGGTCAACCATCCTAGTACTACTCTCGCCCAAGCACGCTTAACTTCGGAGTTCTGATGGGATCCGGTGCATTAGTGCTGGTATGATCGCACCCGTCATGTTACGCATTGCAAATTTACTTGAAGCGACTCATTTTCTCTTCTCGAAGGAAGTCTAGAGTGTTCAACTTCCGGCTTTTAAGCGACTCAATTAACGCAATTCCCCGAGCCCGACTTGATTAACGGAATACTACTTATGTACGACGGAATACAAAAATGAAAATTGCTTGGTAAACGGAATTCCCGCGTCTCTACGTTCTCGTGCCTAAATTTCGATCCCGATGGACTCACGGGGCCCGTGAGTACTGTTCGGAAAGCTCGTTTCGAGGCCAACACCCCAGGGCCGGAATAATCCGTGATGATAAAAAGAAAAGAATAGAAAAACGAAAACGAAAACGAGGGGTGCAACACGAGGACTTCCCAGGAGGTCCCCCATCCTAGTACTACTCTCGCCCAAGCACGCTTAACTTCGGAGTTCTGATGGGATCCGGTGCATTAGTGCTGGTATGATCACACCCGTCTTGTTATGCATCGCAAATTTACTTAAAGCGACTCAATTTCTCTTCTCGAAGGAAGTCTAGAGTGTTCAACTTCCGGCTTTTAAGCGACTCAATCAACGCAATTTCCCGAGCCCGACTCGATTAACTGAATACTACTTATGTACGACGGAATACAAAAATGAAAATTGCTTGGTAAACGGAATTCCGGCGTCTCTACGTTCTCGTGCCTAACTTTCGATCCCGATGGACTCACGGGGCCCGTGAGTACTGTTCGGAAAGCTCGTTTCGAGGCCAACACCCCAGGGCCGGAATAATCCGTGAGGATAAAAAGAAAAAAATAGAAAAACGAAAACGAAAACGAGGGGTGCAACACGAGGACTTCCCAGGAGGTCACCCATCCTAGTACTACTCTCGCCCAAGCCCGCTTAACTTCGGAGTTCTGATGGGATCCGGTGCATTAGTGCTGGTATGATCGCACCCGTCATGTTACGCACTGCAAATTTACTTGAAGCGACTCAATTTCTCTTCTCGAAGGAAGTCTAGAGTGTTCAACTTCCGGCTTTTAAGAGACTCAATTAACGCAATTTCCCGAGCCCGACTCGATTAACGGAATACTCCTTATGTACGACGGAATACAAAAATGAAAATTGCTTGGTAAACGGAATTCCCCCGTCTCTACGTTCTCGTGCCTAACTTTCGATCCCGATGGACTCACGGGGCCCGTGAGTACTGTTCGGAAGGCTCGTTTCGAGGCCAACACCCCAGGGCCGGAATAATCCGTGAGGATAAAAAGAAAAGAATAGAAAAATGAAAACGAGGGGTGCAACACGAGGACTTCCCAGGAGGTCACCCATCCTAGTACTACTCTCGCCCAAGCACGCTTAACTTCGGAGTTATGATGGGATCCGGTGCATTAGTGCTGGTATGATCGCACCCGTCATGTCACGCATTGCAAATTTACTTGAAGCGACTCAATTTCTCTTCCCGAAGGAAGTCTAGAGTGTTCAACTTCCGGCTTTTAAGCGACTCAATTAACGCAATTTCCCGAGCCCGACTCGATTAACGGAATACTAATTATGTACGACGGAATACAAAAATGAAAATTGCTTGGTAAACGGAATGCCCGCGTCTCTACGTTCTCGTGCCTAACTTTCGATCCCGATGGACTCACGGGGGCCGTGAGTACTGTTCGGAAAGCTCGTTTCGAGGCCAACACCCCAGGGCCGGAATAATCCGTGAGGATAAAAAGAAAAGAATAGAAAAACGAAAACGAAAACGAGGGGGGCAACACGAGGACTTCCCAGGAGGTCACCCATCCTAGTACTACTCTCGCCCAAGCACGCTTAACTTCGGAGTTCTGATGGGATCCGGTGCATTAGTGTTGGTATGATCGCACCCGTCATGTTACGCATTGCAAATTTACTTGAAGCGACTCAATTTCTCTTCTCGAAGGAAGTCTAGAGTGTTCAACTTCCGGCTTTTAAGCGACTCAATTAACGCAATTTCCCGAGCCCGACTCGATTAACGGAATACTACTTATGTACGACGGAATACAAAAATGAAAATTGCTTGGTAAACGGAATTCCCGCGTCTCTACGTTCTCGTGCCTAACTTTCGATCCCGATGGACTCACGGGGCCCGTGAGTACTGTTCGGAAAGCTCGTTTCGAGGCCAACACCCCAGGGCCGGAATAATCCGTGAGGATAAAAAGAAAAGAATAGAAAAACGAAAACGAAAACGAGGGGTGCAACACGAGGACTTCCCAGGAGGTCACCCATCCTAGTACTACTCTCGCCCAAGCACGGTTAACTTCGGAGTTCTGATGGGATCCGGTGCATTAGTGCTGGTATGATCGCACCCGTCATGTTACGCATTGCAAATTTACTTGAAGCGACTCAATTTCTCTTCTCGAAGGAAGTCTAGAGTGTTCAACTTCCGGCTTTTAAGCGACTCAATTAACGCAATTTCCCGAGCCCGACTCGATTAACGGAATACTACTTATGTACGACGGAATACAAAAATGAAAATTGCTTGGTAAACGGAATTCCCGCGTCTCTACGTTCTCGTGCCTAACTTTCGATCCCGATGGACTCACGGGGCCCGTGAGTACTGTTCGGAAAGCTCGTTTCGAGGCCAACACCCCAGGGCCGGAATAATCCGTGAGGATAAAAAGAAAAGAATAGAAAAACGAAAACGAAAACGAGGGGTGCAACACGAGGACTTCCCAGGAGGTCACCCATCCTAGTACTACTCTCGCCCAAGCACGCTTAACTTCGGAGTTCTGATGGGATCCGGTGCATTAGTGCTGGTATGATCGCACCCGTCATGTTACGCATTGCGAATTTACTTGAAGCGACTCAATTTCTCTTCTCGAAGGAAGTCTAGAGTGTTCAACTTCCGGCTTTTAAGCGACTCAATTAACGCAATTTCCCGAGCCCGACTCGATTAACGGAATACTACTTATGTACGACGGAATACAAAAATGAAAATTGCTTGGTAAACGGAATTCCCGCGTCTCTACGTTCTCGTGCCTAACTTTCGATCCCGATGGACTCACGGGGCCCGTGAGTACTGTTCGGAAAGCTCGTTTCGAGGCCAACACCCCAGGGCCGGAATAATCCGTGAGGATAAAAAGAAAAGAATAGAAAAACGAAAACGAAAACGAGGGGTGCAACACGAGGACTTCCCAGGAGGTCACCCATCCTAGTACTACTCTCGCCCAAGCACGCTTAACTTCGGAGTTCTGATGGGATCCGGTGCATTAGTGCTGGTATGATCGCACCCGTCATGTTACGCATTGCGAATTTACTTGAAGCGACTCAATTTCTCTTCTCGAAGGAAGTCTAGAGTGTTCAACTTCCGGCTTTTAAGCGACTCAATTAACGCAATTTCCCGAGCCCGACTCGATTAACGGAATACTACTTATGTACGACGGAATACAAAAATGAAAATTGCTTGGTAAACGGAATTCCCGCGTCTCTACGTTCTCGTGCCTAACTTTCGATCCCGATGGACTCACGGGGCCCGTGAGTACTGTTCGGAAAGCTCGTTTCGAGGCCAACACCCCAGGGCCGGAATAATCCGTGAGGATAAAAAGAAAAGAATAGAAAAACGAAAACGAAAACGAGGGGTGCAACACGAGGACTTCCCAGGAGGTCACCCATCCTAGTACTACTCTCGCCCAAGCACGCTTAACTTCGGAGTTCTGATGGGATCCGGTGCATTAGTGCTGGTATGATCGCACCCGTCATGTTACGCATTGCAAATTTACTTGAAGCGACTCAATTTCTCTTCTCGAAGGAAGTCTAGAGTGTTCAACTTCCGGCTTTTAAGCGACTCAATTAACGCAATTTCCCGAGCCCGACTCGATTAACGGAATACTACTTATGTACGACGGAATACAAAAATGAAAATTGCTTGGTAAACGGAATTCCCGCGTCTCTACGTTCTCGTGCCTAACTTTCGATCCCGATGGACTCACGGGGCCCGTGAGTACTGTTCGGAAAGCTCGTTTCGATGGCCAACACCCCAGGGCCGGAATAATCCGTGAGGATAAAAAAAAGAAAAGACCAAAACGAAAACGAGGGGTGCAACACGAGGACTTCCCAGGAGGTCACCCATCCTAGTACTACTCTCGCCCAAGCACGCTTAACTTCGGAGTTCTGATGGGATCCGGTGCATTAGTGCTGGTATGATCGCACCCGTCATGTTACGCATTGCGAATTTACTTGAAGCGACTCAATTTCTCTTCTCGAAGGAAGTCTAGAGTGTTCAACTTCCGGCTTTTAAGCGACTCAATTAACGCAATTTCCCGAGCCCGACTCGATTAACGGAATACTACTTATGTACGACGGAATACAAAAATGAAAATTGCTTGGTAAACGGAATTCCCGCGTCTCTACGTTCTCGTGCCTAACTTTCGATCCCGATGGACTCACGGGGCCCGTGAGTACTGTTCGGAAAGCTCGTTTCGAGGCCAACACCCCAGGGCCGGAATAATCCGTGAGGATAAAAAGAAAAGAATAGAAAAACGAAACGAAAACGAGGGGTGCAACACGAGGACTTCCCAGGAGGTCACCCATCCTAGTACTACTCTCGCCCAAGCACGCTTAACTTCGGAGTTCTGATGGGATCCGGTGCATTAGGCACGTGCATTAGACATTTTTTTTCTTGAGTATGACATTGCATAAGGCACGTGTCCATATAATATCAGGTTTTATTCCAATTATTGATGGTTTCGGGAATGACACAATTGTTTTGCCAAATGGCACAATCCTTGCGTTTTTAAGCAACAAATCAAAAAGGAATTTGCTTAGCTTTAAAGATGTACGCTGTAATGGGTACCATATTGAGACTATCTATGAGCAAAATAAAGAATATATTGGCATTACCTCTTATAAGATGGGCCTGAAGACCATCCATGAGAAATTACAAGCTTTTCCTATGGGTTTGTATTTTGTTGAGATTAAAGCCATTGAAACCTACGCAACCATATCCTAGAGATTGGTAAACCCTGAGCAATTGGGGTTGTAGCATGATCGCCTTGGGCACCATGGTACTTCAATCATGTGTAGAATAATTCGGAATACAAAAGGGCACCATTTAAAGGCTACAAATGTATTGTTATCCAAGGACTATACTTGTAAAGCTTGTTCACAGGGAAAACTCATTATAAAACCTTCTATAACAAATGTTAAGCATTAATACCATGTATTTCTGCAAAGATTTCAGGGTGATATTTGTGGACCATTACATCCATCAAGTGGACTATTTCAATATTTTATGGTACTTGTGGACGCATCCTATAGATGGTCTTATGTTTGCCTATTATCAACTCGTAATGTCGCCTTTGCACGATTACTTACACAAATTATAAAGCTCTGGGCACAATTCCTTGATTATCCAATTAAAAGAATAAGGATGGATAATGCTGGCGAATTTACATCAAAGAGTTTTGATGTGTATTGTGCTTCACTCGGAATCAAGGTTGAGCACTCGCTCGCACATGTCCATACTCAAAATGGATTGGTAGAATCGTTGATTAAACGTATTCAAATTATTGCTCAGACTCTATTATTGAGAACAAATCTCAAAGACACAGCATGAGGTCATGTAGTTTTGCATGCTGCGGCCTTAATAAGATTGCGCCTTACTGCTAGTCTATTACAATCTCATCTTCAAATGATTCTTGGTTATGAACATAATATTTCTCTCTTGCGCGCATTTGGTCGCAGTACATGTGCCTGTAGCACCGCCAAAAAGAACAAAAATGGGTCCCCAAGCCATCTGGCATTTATGTTGGGTTTAATTCACTATCCATCATTAGGTTCTTGGAACCAACTACTGGTGGTCTTTTTACTACAAGATTTGCAGATTGTCATTTCGATGAGATTGTGTTTCCATCAATTGGGACACCTGCAACTTCAATTGTTGCAAAACAAACACCAGTCAAATCTTTCTCATGGGATGAGAAAAATTTATCTCAACTAGACCTAAGAACTTTTGAGTGTGAAAACGAGGTACATCGTATACTACATTTACAAAATATGACCAATAGACTTCTTAATATATTTAATGATGCTGCTAAGGTGACAAAGTTTCATAGTCCAACTGTAAATGCTCCAGCTCGAATAGTTGTTCCTGAAGGACAGGCTAAAGTGGATCAAACTCCCCCATGCCTGAAGCGTGGTAGACCGATAGGATCAAAAGATATTGTACCTCATAAACGAAGGAGAAATAATCAAAAATCAACTCCAAAAGAGCATAGTGCTCCAAAAGAGTCTAGTGTTGTGTTTGCTCTTGAAGAGGTTATTGCCCCTTAAGAGGTTGCTCCATAAGAGCTTATTGCCCTTGAAAAGGCACAAATCTATAAAAAGATTACCAACCCCAGGAATACTAAGAATTCTATTACACAATATAATGAGATTTGGGATTGAAATGAAATAATCATTGATGATATTTTTGCATTCTCAGTTACTCATCATATTAAAAATGATGATTATGAGTCACAATCTATTATTGAATGCTGTCAAAGGTAGGATTGGCCTAAGTAGGAGGAAGCAATCAAGGCTAAATTGACTTTCCTAGTTAAACGAGAGGTTTTTGGACCTACAACTCGAATCCTAGACAATGTAAAGCCCGTTGGATATAAATGGTTATTTGTCTGAAAATGAAATGAGAAAAACGAGATTGTCAGGTATAAAGCCCGACTCATTGCTCAAGGATTCTCCTAGAGACCTAGGATTGATTATGATGAAACATATTCATTTGTGCTAGATATGATTACATTTCGTTTTCTAATTAGCTTGGCCGTCTTTGAAAAATTGAAAATGCGTCTTATAAACATTGTGACAGCATATCTATATGGCTCATTAGACTCTGATATTTACATGAAAATTCCTGAGGGATTTAAAATGCATGAAGCATACACTCCTTGTAATTTGTTCTCAATCAAATTGCAAAGATCTTTATATGGGTTAAAGCAATCCGGTCGCATTTAGTAGTAATGCCTAAGTGAGTTCCTAATTAAGGAACAATACATAAATGATCCTATCTGCCCATGTGTGTTTATTAAGAAATCAGAAATCAGATTTGTTATAGCAGCAATTTATGTTGACACTATAAATTTAATTGAGACTCTTAGAGAGTTAACCAAAACTGCTGATTATTAACAAAAGGAGTTTGAAGTTAAAAATTTGGGTATAATCAAACTCTATCTTGGTCTAGAGCTTGAGCATAAATCAAGTGGAATAATCGTCCATCAATCAGTGTATATCGAAAGATTACTTAAACGCTTCAATATGGACAAGGCTTACCGATTGAGTACCCTTATGGTCGTATGGTCTCTAGATCCCCGAAAGGATCCATTCGTCCTAAAGAATCTGATGAAGAGATACATGGTCTAAAGTACCATATCTTAATGCAATTGGGCGTTAATGTACTTAGCACAATGTACGAGATATGATATCGCTTTTGCGGTAAATTTATTGGCTAGTTTTAGTTCTGAGCCAGCTCGGAGACATTGGAACGGAGTTAAACATATTTCCCGTTATCTCCAAGGAACCATGGATTTGGGGTTATATTATTCAAATGATTCAACTATATCTGGTTTAGTTGGATATGCTGATGTTGGATATAGATCCGATCCACATAAGGCTCGCTCTCAAACCAGTCATTTATTTTGTTATAACGGCACCACCATTTCTTGGTGCTCTACGAAGTAACCGTTCATAACTACATCTTCCAACCACTCTGAAATTATAGCTTTATATGAAGCTGGAAGAGAATGTGATTGGTTAAGATCCGTTATAACGCATATTAACAACTCTTGTTGTTTAACACCGGTTACAAATTCTCCCACTATAATTTGTGAAGATAATGCTGCTTGGGTTGCACAAGTTAGAGGAGGATATATCAAAGGTGATAGGACCAAACATATTTCGCCGAAATTTTTCTATACTCATGAACTTCAAGAAAGTCAACAAATTAACATTAAACAAATTCGATCCATAAATAATCTTATAGATCTTTTTACCAAATCATTGCTGACGTCAATTTTTTAGAAATTAGTATATAGCATTGGTATGCGGTGAGTTCATAAGATGCAAAATTGATTAGCTCCAGCAATAGCTAGATGGATTGATTGAGAGGGAGATAT
The DNA here is from genome assembly GCA_019926035.1 of Melaleuca alternifolia. Taxonomy (NCBI): domain Eukaryota; kingdom Viridiplantae; phylum Streptophyta; class Magnoliopsida; order Myrtales; family Myrtaceae; genus Melaleuca; species Melaleuca alternifolia. Next base: position 795,112 of record JAGKPW010002227.1, on the reverse strand, counting down.
TATGATCTATGCATTTCATTCTTTTTCCCTTTTGTCTAGTTTTTGTCCCATTGGATTTTTCCGGCTTAAGGTTTTTAACGATACATTTAATGCATCAATAAAAGTGAGAGATCATGATATTTATGCTATGTACTCTTTTTCCCTTTCATCCGGTTTTTGTTCCACTGGGTTTTACCGGCTTGAGGTTTTTAATGAGACGGTATTTTGCACATTCGTGATACAATAAATATTCAAGGGGCAGTGTTATGACATATGTACGTTCTGAATATTCATTGATGTCAGACGTTATAAGTTATTAATGTCGGATGTTACGTAATTAATGTCTGGCGTTACGAGAATATTAATGACCAATTATGTAGCGTCTATCTATTTATTACGACAATTTCATTTCCATATTAAATGTATGTATTTATTACTACATTAAGTACATCCTTATTTTTCTTATAAATAGGAGCTCGGTTTTGGTCATTTTAACGATAAGAACAATAAAAAAGAGAGAGTGTCTCTTTGACCTTAAGTATTGATCTGTTTTCTCTACTTCATATTTATCTAATCTACCTGTTATATACTTGAGACGCACTTTTTTACAACAGCTAAGACTTTGATCAAAGGAGGCTTTGATGTTAATTTTTTGCTAACCAATCAATTTTAGCCACGAAGCCGTACATGACCCATCATGATTGAAATTTTATATTTGATCACTGAACTGCGTGCCATTTATTTTCGGTGAACCCTGTCCAGATATAATTAGTTTATTGATCGCATTAATTGGGATTAAATTTGAATTTTATTACGCCTAATCACTTCACTAAGTGATACATTAACATTTTGCTTGCTCGACCTTCAAATTTTAGTTATTGAAATTGATTATTAATATAGTGATTGTTCTACAGTTCTATCACTATTATGGCATTGTGACATATATACTATGTCTTGTGGCTTCTCCAGTCCGACATTACGCTTGGAGCTCGCTGAGTTTCGTTTGAGGGCATCTCGGCCTTGGAGATGGTGATAAGGCCTAACTAGTTTTCTCTACGTTTTTAAGTTGAACGATGTTTTCTTTTCCCCGTAACGATGTTCTGGTACATTTTATGTATATTTGAGACAGAGAAATTTGAGGACAGTTTTTTCATTTTTATTACTTAATCTTCAATATGTATACAACTTGAAATCGTATTTCCCTGCAATGAAATACCAATTTGAAAGCTGGAATAGGAAAAGTTATCGTGTTATCTAACGAGGCAACTATGTACTTGACATAAGGCAATAGATCGTATTTGACAGGGGCAGGCCAGAAGCAAATAAATCAAGATGCCGTTTCAAAATTTGTGATGGAGTCTTCGACCGGTGAGTAGAAGTCGTGCATTAGGTGACTAGGATGGTACACTACTGAAAATCTACACCACCTTTATAAGCGTCCAAGAATAATAAGAGACATAATGGTAGAAATTCTAAGTATCTATCCAATCTCGAGTTTGACAATACTAATATTCTCTCTCCAAGATCAAGCAAAACAACAAAGGGTGCCTTCTAACATAACAATCACGCAAAATGTTTATAGTTATCTCAGAAATATTCCTCAAAGATCAAACAGGGAAATGACAATATCCCCTCCACAACCCCACTTTTCTAACATCTTTGAAATGGTAGCGTTATAAAGAAACAAAAGTGCCTGATAATGAATCAAAGTCAAACTCAACGTCGGCAATGGGCTTTGCACATATACCTACAGTCATACAGGCAAGGTCCACCACAGTGAAGAGGACAATCCAATCTCATTCCTTTGCACCTTCCTTTGACCAAACACTGAGCAAACTCGCCCATCACATACTCTTCCTTGTCGTGCATCCATTTCCGGTGACTTCTGCGGCTGGTTGATTTTGGGTGCCTGCCACAACCCCACTTCCACCAGCCGCCACCACCGCCACCTCCTCCCCAACCCCATCCAGCTCCCCCTCCTCCTCCCCCTCCTCCTCCCACTCCGCTGCTGCCGCCGCCGCCGCCACCGCCGCCACCACCGCCTCCCCATCCCCACTTGTAACCTCCTCCACCACCACCTCCTCCTCCTCCTCCCCCGCCAATGCCACCTCGGTAATAGACCGAATCCCCATTTTTCACCACAACGTCATCGTGTGTCTTATTATGATCTAGTTGCCCACTGTCTCCTGAGAGTTGAGTGACTGCTGAAGAAGTGGCGTTTCGTGTTGCTTCATCAGTTGCTGTGATATGGATGATTGTAATGGCAAGAAAAAATAGCAGAGAGGAGGACATTTTGGCTAGTGTCAACCTTTTTTTTTAGTGAGACCAAGTGTGCAGATCCATTGGACATGCAAATTGTAGAATACATATATAAGGGTAACTGGGAAAAAGGTGACAGCTAGATTACTCCCAACCGTATCCCAGATCTCTAAGAAAGCACGAGAGAGAGAGAGAGAGAGAGAGAGAGAGAGAGAGGGGTGACTTGTGGTGCAATTTTGTCCCCACCTGCCATTACAGTGACCAGTGTACGCTTCATGGTACATCGATGTTATGCATATTTTACAGTTGCACCAATTTCTTACTATGAGAAGGGTTTGGTTGGTGCCAATTGCCACCATCACGATGTGGGTACATAAAATATCCTTTTAATCACAATTATGTGCCCATGCCATCATACTGTCAACCTATCTTCAGGAAACAAACCAAGAAAACAACTAATACGTGATGATAAGTTCGTAGTATATTATTCGTGGTATTTAGCTTGACTCATTGAATAAGAAGCTAGTGACGTGACAGGTGACTGTGAGGACATGCATCATGGACATCACAATGAAAGCTGTACTGGTGGCCATTGACAATCATTTTCCCACAATGAGTACATTAAACATGAAGAAGAAGCCAACCAATCAAATGACAAGAAGAGCAAACATGAGATGGAACCAATAGAAAGATATATGCACCTTTTACTCCTCTATTAACCCCGCTCCACCAACACTCTAAGACGTATGAAAATACAATTATAAGTTTAAAAAGCTATTTTTGGAGCGATAAACTACGCCAAGAAAAGTTCGATTGTAGAAGCCTCGCCTTTTCCAGCAAAAGAAATTATAGCAGAGAAACCAATAACTTGGAAGATTCATTATCAGACTTGCACTACCGCCCACTTGATAAACAAGAGCACTTTTAGTATAAAGAAAATATCCATGTGAATTCCACTATAGAGTTCGCGCGTCTCGTGCAAAACATATTATTACACCTTTTACGAAAACACTATGCTTGTTTCTGATATGGTGGTGTGAGAATCGAGGATCCTCTTCCACGTCAATTGACAGGACAAAATAGCCCTCAATGAAAATAAATAAGGAAATAATAGCCCTCAATGAAAATAAATAAGGGATCATGTGGCAACTATTTTATTTTACTATCTTATTTGTTTTTCTATTCCCAAAAACAAATTTGAAATAGAAAACATTTGATAACACAACTAAGCCACCAGTTCAGGTACAAGATATTGTCATTACTGCCTTGTTTCATTTTTTTTTTCTTTCTAGTACAAGATATTGTCATTACTGCCTTGTTTCATTTTTTTTCTTTCTAGGACAAATTTTCAACTTTGAAATAGATTTGAAACAGAATTCAAAAGTAAAAAGAATTTACTTTTCTATTTTTGAAATAGAATGAGAAATAATTTTTTTTCGTTGCTTACCCTCGTCACCTATTAGGCATCAGTAACCATCGCCCATCGCCACCACCACCACCACCACCACTGCCACCGCCCACCGCTGGCCACCTATCATCTTTCAGCGGTCACCCACTATTGACCGTCGCTACCCACTACCCACCATTGCCAATTGGCCAAGCCACTTGCTACTGGCCACCGTCACCGCCAACTTCAACCTCTACCAACCAACCATCCATCATTGGTTGCCCATTGGCGACCACTACTGACCATTGACCACCGCATCACTGCCTATTATTGTTGCTGCTTGCCCATAACAGTAGAAGTAGAAATTAAGAACATCTATCAAATGAATTTTTGCTCTTGAAACATAAATTTTGTGTTGTTGTCAAATACCATTTTCTAATTTTGTAGGAAATAGAAATAGATTTGCCCATTTCTAGCCAAAATTGCTTTCAGGACAAGAACGATAGGTCAATTATGCCTAGCATACTAATACAACTCAAAGTTGTTCATCAGATTAGTGTGCCCCTATAGCCCCATCACGACTTCCCAAACAATGCACTACTTAGGGGTTGGCTAATTGATTATTAAGACTGAACCTAATTTGAGTTCTTTCAAGTCCTTTCCAATTCACAACTCAGGGTTTAAGTTTTGGACATACAAAAGAATTTCAATTAGAAGTCATCATTAATCTATTTGTGGTGGATTGATTAAAAACCTATGTAAAGTATGGGGATAATTTACCATTACAAACCAGAGATTTTTGGGTCAAGGACTTTGTTATGCTAAATTAATCTAATGCCCTTTTGGTACCATTTTATTTCAAAAACAAGCTTGGGTAGATAGTTTGGATTGATTTAAATTCTATCCACCTAACATGTAAGGTGGTCATATGGTGCACAAACATTATTTAACACTCATAAAAAATTAAATAAATTAAGAGGATAGAGAGCATGTATTTACTTCGATAGGAACGGAAACTTTTGAAAGGTTAGTAGAATAATCACATTGATGATCCTAATATGATTTCTACTAACACGCATTAGCAAACAACGATTCTTTTTGGGGTTTCACTTTATTTAAATAACATGCAATGAAATGCAATACATATATTATGTGATCATGCTAAATGAAATTAAGTTAATAATGACATTTGTATTATCAAAATTATCTTGACATGAATGGCATTTATCTGAATGACTTGATTCTAATGGTATCCGACATGAACATCCAATAATTATATATGTCATGCAATTTATGATTAACTTAACATGCAATTTTATATACTGTAAGATTCTAAATTATTTAATCTAACGTGCAATTTTATATAAAATGCGAAGTTGATCAAATTAGCATGCAAGCTATTTTACGTGACATGTGATCATTAATTAAATAAACTTGACATGCAATTCTAAATGTTGAGCAAACTTAATTAATATTGCACCATGTGAACTCAAATTATTTTATTTAACATGCAAGCAAGATGACATGCAAGTGCAATTAAATTAACATATTACACTATGTAACATGCAATATAACATGTATTTTGAGTCATTTAACCTATCATGCAAACTACATGACATGCATTATAAACTAGATAAACCTATACATTTATTATTGACAACATATATGTGATAACTCAATAATTTGAATGATGACATAACAAAACTATATGACGTGTGCACCATAAATTTTTTGTACTTTTCATGAAATTCAGAATTAATAAAATCCTAACTAAAACATGCATTCTAAGTTTAAAAAAAAATATAATCTATCTTAAAATGACATGTTCTGGAAATTTTTTGAAATTCGAAATTAATAAATATCATATCCTAGGCATGCAATCTAGGTGATGAAGAAACTTATTTATCCTAGAATGATATATTTTTTATTTTTTTTTATAAATTTGGAATTAAAATCTATCCTAATTCAAATATGGAATCACCTAGAATGATATCTTTTTTTTTTTTTATAAATTTGGAATTAAAATCTATCCTGATTCAAAAATGGAATCACGTTGGAGATCAAGTCAATTTCTAGTAGATTATCTAAAATTTATTTAAAAAATACATCATTATATTATGCAATCTAATTTTAAGATAATGATCTAACCAATAAAGAGCAAACGTTATTGGCAAATCAAGTATTTACTAGAAAACATTATCTACAAAAGGTTTCCACAAAAATCCAAATTTGGATGACATAAATTAATGGCTCATTCCACAATGTGCTGGATGGAGCTGAAGATTTTCCTATGCTATCATATGTCGAATCTTAGGGTGAAGATCAATTTGACGATCTGAAGCACGTTGTCAAATCAGGAAAGTTTGCTAATAAAAAAATGTTATATCAATCTCCTTTGCAAATAACATTCAAGCAATTTTTTGGGATATTTACTCAAAGTTCACGTTAATCAAATTAGGTAATAAAATCAAATAATTTTGTAAATTGAATCAAGATAGGATTCTTTTACCTAATTTGAGATATCTCATTGATAATATTTTCAACTTTGAATCTAGTGGAGCATGACTGGAATAGTGACTAATAGTAGTCGATAATGGAGTACCGATAGTGGTTTGCTAACATGGTTCAACAACAGGGTTTTCTATCAAGGTGACTCATATATTGGACTCCTCAATTAGGTGACTACTTATAGACTTCATGGTGTTAATACAGATCATGCATTAACAAAAAAAAAAAAACCCATGATGAGCAAGGCATGAGGGCGTACAAGAGATAATTGAGCCAACTATCTTATAGATTGAATTTGCATTTAAATAGTCTAATAAAAGATTAGACAAGTTTCCATTAATTGGAACCACCTTCTTCAAGTCATTGTAATATCCCGAAAAATAGGTAACATCCAGGGATCGATAAGGATTGATCATGGCCTGTTCTATGCATTGATCCATTGATTCATTTGAGGGGCGGTGGGTGATCATGCATGATTTGTCTAAGGGTCGTAGGGCACGATTCATCGATCCATCGGAGGGTTGTGAACTTCCATGTGTCGATCCACAATCCATGAATTGGCATGCCTAACTATCGACTGGGCCATGCATGACGCAAGGGATGGTTAAACTGATCCTGGATTGGTTGGGATTAGCTATGGGTCGGTGATGTTAATCTTACGCTCGATGGTGCTCAGCCATACTCAATTACCACACCGGCCACCATATGGTCACGAGCCGATCGACTCATCTTGACCACCGACTTTCCATAGTCAAAGGGACTTTTGGCTTTAATTTGGTAATGGTGAATCCAATAGTTGATAGGAAGATGCCAAGTGACCTTAGTGCAATAAATTGTATTAATTACAACATTAATTGTACTAGGCCAACTCATGACTCTAAAGTTAGACCTACGAGCACACATAGCTTAGGGTGGAAGGGTTAGCTTGTCTTGACCATATTAATGGATTACTTAGGCACTAGCATTGATTAGCAAAATTTAAAGCCTATGATAACCAAATCTAGCCATTAAATGCTTATGAGATTAGTATGAATCTTAGTAAGATCTAGACATTAAATGCTTATAGGATAAGAAGTAATCTTAGGCCATGATGACCATAGCCAAGGTATTAAATGTCTAGAATTCTCTCTTCCACTTGGTGGCCAAGCAATAGAAGATGATTGGGCCATTTGTGCCTAAGATAATCTTGGTGAATCTAAGGCAAATCTTAACCCAAATCTTAGGCTCTTAAAAGTCAAGACAAATGGACCAATGAGATTAGTGGATTGAGACCATCATGATGCCTAAGAGGACACATAAGCTAACCTAGGGTGCCAAGTAAATATTAAGAGGTGAAGTTGGAAGAATACCATTGGCGAAGCTCGATCCTCTAATTAATAAAGATATTCCTCTAGTTAATGAAGGTAAACTTGATGGCCAAGAAATAGAGTCTATAAATAGGAGAAGACACTTCTTGGGCAAGCCACTCCAAAAATCTTCTCTTCTCTCTCCTCACAAGCCATCCCCTCTTCATTCCCTTCCGTGTTCATTCTCTTGGCCATTGTCCGCGTACCTTTGTGCATTGCTTGGTCATAGATTTATATTCTGTTGAAATGTAGATCCCCTAATTATTAGATAGGGCATTGCGTTGCATAATTTGAATGTTGGTTCTAGTCTTGTTGTGTTTGTAAGAATTTTACTTGGCATTGCTTAAAATCCACATAAATAGTTTGTGTATTGATTTGTATGGTTTGATCATATTGTTGCTTATGCACGAGGTTCAAAATTGAGTTGAGTTCCTATCAAGTCCACATTGTGCTTGTGAAGTGATTTTTTTGGTTGATTCACATGGTTTGCTCATCTACACTTCAGAGCACACTCGAAGTTCTAGAAAGAGATTTGCGTTGGTTTGGAAATGCGTGGTAGCATGCCATATCAAGTCCTTCCAGTTTGCGGATATCTAAGTGTATAATTTTGAATTGAGTTTGGCCTAGGTTGATGTTTGAACGTATAGGGTCCAACCACTGCTCTTGCTCCGTGCTCGACATATTCAATCATCGTGATTTTGGTAAGCCATATCACACACCTTGCATGACATGCCTCGAGGCCTCTTGCATCAACTTAAAGTAAAGATAAGAATTGGATTGTGTAATACTTAAATGTGTGGTCATGCAAGAATGGGTTGTCACCGACAGATTTCGTGATGATGCCGTTATAAATGGACTTTAGAATGATGCTCAATGGATTTTGGATGCATTCCGTGAATTGAATTCAAGACAATGCTCGATAGATTTCGGATGTCGTGCCCGACGGAGTGGGACGATGCCTGGTAGAATCCGAAAGAACTATTGGATTTCGAATATGTGAAGTAATAAAAGAAAACTTGTGTGAATTGATATTCTTTGATAAGTGAGCATCATAGGACCGTGAGACTTGGCATGGAACAAGCCAGAGCGGACACTCATTGCATTAGATGCATAATGTTTAAGATTATTTTGCTATTGATTGGACAATGACATTGTTAGCATCAAGAATCACACATATTGGTAACGATGCATCCTCTTATACAAGGATTAGGCGATTTACTTACTGAGTTGTCAAACTCACTCCTATGATTTTCACCATTTTAAGCTCATAAGTATGGTCGTCAGACTGCCTAGTCATTTTGGTGAGCTAACCATAGAGTGGATGTATTATGATGTGGTTGATGTGACAGAAAGAGAAGTGGAATCCCCAACCCATAGCCTAGGCTAAGCATGTTATGTAACTAAAGAACTGATGTAAATAACTAAATATAATGGATGGTAGTGTTTTGCAAATGGATTGGTGTTTTCCTAATTGAGTTTGTTGACGAGTGTGGTGTACGCTTCCACATGCCTACACAAGAAAGAAAAGAAAATTTTGAGTCGTGTTCACTGGTGACGCGCTTCGAGTCTCACATCCTTATAGTGAATCGGTTCTTATGTAAGGAAGGATTGGCTTCGGGTTCACTAGAGCCTATTTGAAAACACATTTTTCCAAGCCCCTAAGTATGGCCTTCCCACTGCCTAGTCATTTTGGTGAGCCAATAACCATAAGTGGATGTGTTTTAATGTGGTTGACGTGAAGGAAGGAGAAGTAGAATCCTCGACCTGTAGCCCAGGCTAAGCATGCTATGTAATTGAAGAATTAATATAAAGAACTAAATATAATGGATTGTAGTGTTTTGTAAATGGACTGGTGTTTTCCTGGTTGAATTTGCTGACAAGTGTGGTGTATGCTTCTGCATGCCCACAAAAGAAAGAAAGTAACATTTTGGAATGTGTTCACATGTGCCGCGCCTAGGGCGTCACATCCTCATAGTGAATTAGATCTTGAGTCCTTATATAAGGAAGCATCGGGTTTGGGCTCACTACAACCCATTTGGGATTTACTTACCAATCAAATATAAATCTATGGTTGAGCAATGCACAGAGGTAAGCGAACAGTAGCTAAGAGAATGAGCATGGAGGGGAAGGAAGATGGGCTAGCATATGAGGAGAGAGAAGAGAAAAGAATAGCAGACTTTTGGAGTGACTTGCCCAAGAAGTGCATTTTCCTATTTATAGACTCTATTTCTTGACCACCAAGCTTACTTTCATTATCTAGAGGATCATCTTCATTAATTAGAGGATCTAGCTCCACCAATGGCATTCTTCCAACTTCACCCCTTAATATTTACTTGGGACCCTAGGTTAGCTTATGTGTTCTCTTAGGCATCATGATAGTCTCAAGTCACTAATTCCATCGGTCAATTTGTCTTGACTCATTAAGAGCCTAAGATTTGGGTTAGGATTTGCCTAAGATTCACCAAGATTATCTTAGGCACAAATGGCCCAATCATCTTACATTGCTTGGCCACCAAGTAGAAGAGAGATTCTAGACATTTAATACCTTGGATATGGTCATCATAGCCTAAGATTACTTCTTATCCTATAAGCATTTGATGCCTAGATCTTACTAAGATTCATATTCATCTCATAAGCATTTAATGGCTAGATTTGCTTATCATGGGCTTTAGATTACACTAATCAATGCTAGTTCCCAAGTGATCCACTAATATGGCCAAGACAAGTTAACCCTTCCACCCTAAGCCATGTGTGCCCTTAGGTCTAACTTTAGAGTCATGAGTTGGCCTAGTATAACTAATGTCGTAATTAATACAATTTAATGCATTAAGATCCCTTGGCATCTTCCTATTGAATATTGGATTTACCCTTACCAATTTAAAGCCAAATGTCCTTTTAAGCAAGAAAAGACGGTGGTAAAGATGAGTCGGTTGGCTGATGATCACATGATGGCCAATGAGTTAATTTGGTGTGGCTAGAGTGTGGTCGACACCATCGGGTGTAAGGCTAACATCACCATCCATGGTCAATCCCTACCAATCCATGATAGGTTTAGCCATTTTTCGCACCGTGCATGGCCCATCAGTAGTCAGGCATGGCCAATTCATGGATCATGGATCAACATATGGTAGTCCACAACTCTGATGGATCGGTGAATCGTGCCCTCTAACCCTCGGATGGATCATGCACGATCGCTTATCGACCCTCGGATGGATCATGCATGAATTAGTGGATTGATGCATGGAATAGTTCGAGATCAATCCCTACCCATCCCTGGACGATACCTATTTTTTGAGATGTTACAATTATGCTCTTCCCTACTGAATTCTTAATGAAGTCCTTTTGATTGTGACCTCTATTGATTGCCCATGCTCCTTCGATGTTTGCCTCATTATCTTTTTCTTTACAACACTTCATAGAAATCTAGTGACACAGCTTGATGAACAACTTAAGGCCATTGAACCCTCCTCAATGAAATCATAGGATGAAAGTAGTTGGCAAGGGATAAAAGTATTTAGAATAAAGAAAGAACTACACTTCGTAATCCTAAGGCATTTAATTTAACGTTTGATCTTACATGTAATAGTTGTCTATATATTTTCCTACAATACTGCACCAATGATATGACCTACCTCCAGTTTGCCTCGACTTAAGGCGGTTCTTGACAGGAGTAATGTGAAATGAAAACTCTAGTTATAAAAAAGGGGCTAAACAATAAATAACTTGTAGTATTTGGGATAGAGAATAAAATGTTTCTCATCATTCTGGTTATCATACCTTCTGCGAGATATCATTTTACCTTGTGGACATGGAATTTTCCCACTTATTGGACAAACGTTTGTTGGACAATGTTTGGGAAAGCTTGCCTTTCACCATCCCAATATGCCTCATTTGGCTTGCACATGGAATATCATTATATTGATTTTCATGTTTTTCAGTAAGAAATTACAATACTTTCATGCATTTTAGGAATAACTCAAATTACATTGCCATATTTCAAGAGGCCATAACATTGCAATTATATTCGACAAAAAATTGGTATATAATACAAGTAATACTTCTTCATAGGATCAGAATTAACTAGATTAGAAAATATCAAAAAGTATCTCTTAGCTAAGATGAGAGTACCTCTAGGAAGTGCTTTCTTCACGACATAAGAGCCTTTATAATTGGGAGCAAACTTGGTCCTAGGCTTAAGGAATAAAGGCAGGACCTTCATTAGGGTTAAGTTACCTTTTCTAAAATGGCTTGGCTTTTACCTTCTTATGGAATGATTGGGCCACTCTTTGCTAATAATATTAACCATGACATAGTGCCTTGGTGCGTCTTTTGTCAATGAGGTTAAGCTTTTGTGACCTCTACTCTCGGCATGATGGTATCTTTATATTGCCCCCACTCTAAGGAGAATGGACAGTTTAGTTGATTAATCGAAACTCATTTTGCTTTTAACCTCATGGAGGTACCATATCAGTCAGACCGATTGATCTGCTATTCATTAGTGATTGGAACATATCTCTAATTTGTCAATTATAAGAGGAAGAGGAAAGAGTGTCATTTCCAATATCATATTTATATATAAAACATACATATTCACTTCATCACAAGATAGTCTCAACTTAACTTCTTAGCTTTCTCATTAGTAAGCACTTGTTTTCACTTCTCAGAGATAAGACCATACTCATGCAAAATGTGATCCAATGCCCTGACATCCCTCTCACTTGAAAGTTATTTAGAATGACCGGTTCATCCCTATTGGGACTCAATGTGCTTTTAAGCGCTAGATTGTTACAACAATCCCCATGAATTAGGCTCAAAAGCATGAAGTAAATATGCTAGAAAAACAAACTGAGTTAATCTAGCATGCATCTTCACCTTTTTCAAATTTTTTTGAAGATTTTGGAAAGGGCTTAAAACGAAAGGACATGAGGAAACCCAAGCTTTAGAATTCTTTATGGATGACATATGTATTTTCACTATTGGGTATTCTAATCAGAATGATTTAAGAAACCCATCATACTCTTAAAACAAAAGTCGGTTATTTTTTTGAATAGCTTCAAACAATTACATTTATTAAATGTCAAATTAAGAAAACCTAGCTCCTAGTAGTGGAAAACACGGTAAAGTCCTAAGAAAATATACAATTCCCATGCATGAGATGATCTATGAAATGAGCTAGTTACCCATGTAGGCTTGTACCTAATCCCTATAAAGTGTCATCCTTATAGCATTAATGAGAAATTCATTGAACATGTTGGCAATTCCATCAAGTGTGTCTTCTTGGTTGGCTAAATCAACGAAATATGTTCCTTCATATCATTCTATCCGATGGGGACAATATCATGGTGATCAACAAAGAATCTAAGGGGAGTCGACTATTTGAGAAGCTACTCATATTTTCCATTTGGCTGCCCTAGGGTGTCCATTACTTTATCTCTGAGTCTTGAGCCTTCTTTAAGAGATTCCTCTCTCTTGCCATAAGATGTGAGATAGAAATTATGTTGTATAAATACACAATCCAAAACTTTATGTGAGGCATCAATATAAATAACAAAATCTTCTGATTCTGATGGTATTATTAAAAAGTGAGTTATTGTCAACCGTTGTTTCAACTCTTGGAAACACCGTTTGTATTTGTCTTCCACTCAAAATTGATGCCCTTTTTTGTTAGATGTATTAACGGGATGGCAATACTCGCAAACCATTACGAATCTCCAATAGTTTTGGCTAGACCCAAAAAACTTCGAACTTGCATCACAGTATTTTGGCTATGTCCATCGAGGCTCCAACTCCCTATACAATATAGCCCAAGAACACCACATGGTTTGACCAGAACTTGCACTTTTTGAACTTAGCATATAGCTTATATTTTCAAATAGTTTGAAGTACTAACTTCAAGTGCTGCTCATAGTAGTTGGAGTTCTTAGAGTACACTAGAATATTGTCAATAATTACGATGACAAAGTGATACTTGATTCATCAGATTCATAAAAGCTGCTGGCACATTAGTCATTTCGAATGGCATCACCAAGAATCTGTAGTCGTTGTAATGAGTTCGGAAGGCTATTTTCAAGATATATTCCTTTTTAATTCGTAGCTGATGATATCTCAATCAAAGGTCTATTTTGGAAAATATCGACACATCTTAAAGTTGATCGAACAAATTATTGATCCTAGGAAATTGGTACTTATTCTTTATAGCAACCCAATTCGGTTGTTGATAATCAATGCACAATCGTAAAAACTTGTTCTTCTTTTTTACAAAAAAGACCGATGCTCTCCGTGGTGAAATACTTGGCTGAATAAAGCCTATGTGGAGCAATTCCTTGAGCTAAAATTTTAACTCCTTTAGCTCTGTCAATAACATGCAGTATGAGGCTTTAGAGATTGACTCCATCCATGAGACTACTTCAATAGTGTATTCAATTTCACATTCCGGGGTAACCTAGGTAAATATTTGGGAAACGCATCTGAGAAATCTCTGACTATTAGGATATTTTCCAGCTTCAGTTCCTCCTTAGCTTTATCTTCCACCACTACCAAATATCCTTGACACCCATCATCAATAAATCGATGGGCCTTAAGTGCTAATACAAGTGACATAGAAGGACACTCATTATTTCCCAAAAAGTGTAGCCAGGTTGATCGGGATGACTAAATTGGATTCCCTTTCGATAACAATCCAAGTTGGCATATTCAAGTCAGTCTATCTTGATAATTTACATTGAAGTTGGCCATAGCTAACACAATTAGGTTAATCCACTGTCCACGACCAGTGATGGTAATCTTGCACCTTAAATAGACAAATGTGGATAATAGGCTATCCTTTAAAGGAGTGTAAATATTGAGGTGTACCTCAAGTTGTCTAAGCCTTGGTCCAACTAGGCATATGAATTTCTTGGAGATGGAAAAAATGAGTAAAACCAATATCAGATAAAACATAAGCACTAGTGTCACACACCGGCCTCTTCTTGAGTTAATGTATAGACTTTAACTAAGCTCGGGGTAATCAAGTACCCTTGTTGATTACAGGGCAACAAGGGTAATCTCTAATCAAGAAAATTTTCTTGATTATAGGGCAATCTCTAATCAAGTACCTTGTTGGCCACATCCGAAGTATACTCTGAAAATGCGACCCTAGCACAGAAAGTTATCATGCTTTCTCCCACATTTGGCACATCCTTCCAGTAAACCAATTTATTGGTCGTCCCATTTATGACTCCTTCGTTTCTCTTCTTACTAGAGGAAAAGGGTCGTTTCCCTTGAAAGTGCTCGTATGAACACCTAGAGGGAGGGTGAATAGGTGTAAGAAAATTTTCGCGAAATGTAGTAAAATGTTTTGCTCTTGAAACTGAGTGTGAAGAGCAACAGACTTTGATGAGTTCAAATTTTAGCAATTAAATAGTACTACAAACAAAATAAAGGAGTTTAGGGAAGAGAATTAGAACATGTAAATATTCGAATGGGAAGTTTTAGACTTTAGAATTTTTCTTTCACGTAAATATTCGAATGACTGGAGATGTCTCCTTTAAATACACCTTCATGCCTTCTCGACCGTTGGGACTTTCCAAAAGAATTCTTCCAATCTACCCATTGGACAGAATCAATTAAGGAGATCTCGAGCCGATTGAAAATTGTGATGAAAGCTCGTCAATCTTGTTCGCCAATACAATCAGGATCTTGGTTTCCATAAGTAGATACTTTCCAAGTTTACTTGCTTTCCAAAAGATTGGATGTATCCAAATTGAATTCAATAAATATATCCAACCAGGAAGCTATCCATAATCCATATGAACCAAACCCTTGAAGAAATAAACAAAATCTCACATCTAGGTAAGTCTTCATTCTCTTCTCACATTTAGTCTAGGTAGACTTAGACACTAAAGTTTGGCTGTCTTCAAACTTTGGCACTTAAGTTTGGTAGTCTTCAGACTTTGACACAAAAGTCTGGAAAACTTTATAATAGACTTTGGATAAGTTTTGTCAACTTCAAAACATTAAAGAAATTTTCTCCGACAATCTCTCCATTTTTTATGGTGACAAAACTTTCCTGCAAAACAACACTTTAGGATTACATGATATCTTGCAAAAACAAGTTCTTTAGGATCTAGATAGCATCAATTCTGCAACCACAGAAGAACATGTTAATCTTGAAAAATTAGACAACTATCAAGATTTAAACATTCATCCATATTTATAATCATGACCACAAAAGTTTTGCAGAATATAAGTGTTCAAAACAGTCAAATAGAATCATATCTGCAAAATACAATACAAAAGTTCAAATTAAAGTTTACAAAACAAAAGTTCAAATCAAAGTCTAAATCTACACGTTCTCCCCCTTTGTCAGCAGCAAAAAGTGGAGAAAGTCAAAATAGAAAAGAGATAGAATGAATCAAGGTTGTCTTGGAACTCAAACTAGCTGGAAATCCCCTATTGACTGAATTGTCTCCTTCAGCTTCTCAACATCTTCGATCTTGCCAGTTTATGAAACTTGCTAATGTAAAGCTTCAACTTGAATGTTTAGAGACAATACCTTCTTATTGAGAGAATCTGAAGTAGATTGCAAAGCAAAGTGAAGCTTCTGGATCTCAAACTCCATACCATATTGCTATGCTTTTTAACTTCAGAAGGAGCTCGAGCAGCCTTTGAAAGTTTGTTTTCTCAAGAGCTCCCCTAGTTTCTGTGCCTACATGTGGAGAATGAAAAATTTCTTCTTGTTTCTTCTCTTTTTTAGAACGAAAGTGATGTTCTTTTTCTGTTCTTTCTCCTACTTGTCCACTCCTAGTCGATTTTGAATCCTTAGAGAAGGACATTGCAATTGTTGCTTCATAGGAGTCATCCTAACCCTCTTCTTTTACAACTTATCTTCCCGCTTCTTCTCTTTCCTTTGTTTCTTCATTGTCTTTCCTTTCTTTTTCTCTTTGCTCTGTTTCTCCTCTTTCTCCTTCTTCCTTGTCTTTTGGTTGCTCAAAACCAACAAAACTCTAAAGATTCTTCAAGGCAAATGCAGAAATTGTAAGATCATTGTCTTGCAGGATAAGTGATCTTCTCTTATTGGCTAGTTCTTGCATAACTTCCTTGCCTTTTCTCTTTCTGCCAGTAGATACTTCCTTGGTTTTGATAGGGGGTTCCTTTTTCAGGATTTCTAGAGCCTTGCTAAGATCTTTCAACCTCATCTTTGAAACCATTTTCAATCATACACCATAGGAGCAACAGTTCAAGAACAAAGAGAGGTTGTAAACTGAACTTGAAAGTGTCTGAACAATATTGTGACTAGTGCAGAATAAGGCAGTTGTCCCATATCCTTCATAACAATGTTGTACATGTGCATCAAGATAGTATGAGGGAGTGAAAATTTCATTCCATTGAAAATAGCAAACATGATTCTAGCTTCGAATATGGAGACATATGGTTTTGAAACAGCCTTTGGTCTGATACAGTTAATGACGATTTTTTGCAGCAAAACAATTGGGTTGTCAATATGGAATAAATGATGCCTCCTTTTAGAAATCTGTCCCTAACAAGAAATATTGTTGCTTGACCAACGGAGACACTTATTGGTTGGAAACCACTTCTTTCCACCCAAATCATGTCAGCCAACGTGTCAACATCCACCATTTAGTCTTTATCACTCACAATAAATTGGAAACGATTCTGGTCAAGAAAGGACAAGTTCGAATAGAATAAGGTAGTGAACTCCGGATATGCAACACTTGTCTCAAAACATAAATTTTCAAGTTGAAGGAAAGCTAATTTTTCCCTCAAATTCACCTTGATCGAGTCTAAAAAATCAAAATCGATCGACCGAAGGTTCATCACCCCTCTTTTCAACATTTGGGTTTAAACCCTTTCGTGATCCTTAGAACAAAAAAGTTTCGTTCCGTCACCAGGCACTTCAACAGCAATGCCCATTCTCGACTGAAAATTTGAAAACATCCTCACATCATTGTTTTTGCTTTCAGATTGATTGAAAGAGCTAAATCTAGGATCGACAAGAATATTAAGGAAAGTCTCATCTGCTGCTCCTTTCTTTGCTATTCCTAAACGTTCCATTGTCTTTAGAAACAACGTTTCATTTTTGTATCCATTTCCTTAAAGAAAATTAGTAATGAACTTCATGGAGTACCACCCATTTTTAGATAACCACACTTTTTGTACAGAACCTAGGGAGTCAAGGTATAGAGAGGAACAACATCTTGCTTGACTTTCTCTCCAACGGTTCACGAGGTGGATTTTGCAAAATGTCCGTAGGGTTGTGGTGCGAAGATGTCAGAGGAGAGTCTTCTTCTGTAAGATCAAAATGTGTTTGCCCATCAAGCACATTCCGAGGCCCTTTGCTTGCGATCCGAGATGATTCATGCTTGCAAATAAGAGGATTTCACAGACGAGTTCAAGTGAAGAAAAGTGAAAACTTGTAGAGAAATCTTGAGAGAAAAAGTCGAGAAGTGAGTTTGGATTCTAGGGTTTTAAAGCGGTGTGCTCAAAAGAAAAATTTGACGATTTTTAATAGGAGTAAAACGGAGTATTTAAAACGTCAAAAAGATGTATTTTTAGATCAATTTTCGAAAAGGAAAACATAATTTCGAAAATTACAACAAAACAATTTAGGCAAGCGACGATTCTGATAATCATATCTTTTCATTCCAAAATAAATAAAAATACCTAGATTCGAGATATATCTAAACTGAGGTAGCGTCTGGAAATTCTAAGTTTGGCCAAATCTAGACTTTAATGTATGGGAGAAATAATATTTAGTTTGCTGCAAATAGATTCAAATAGGCTTTTCTCCAAAGGTTTTATGAAGATATCCGCCAGCTGATTCTTTGAATCAATGAACTGAATCAAGATCTCCTTATTCTGGACATGATCCCTTATAAAGTAATGTCGAATTTCTATATGCTTCGCCCTTGAATGAAAAATTGGATTCTTGGTGAGATTTATAGGACTGGTATTGTTGCAACTAATCTCGGTGCGCGGTTATTCTATTCTAAAGTCTCTTAGTTGTTGTCATATCCACAGAATTTGAGAACAACAACTCCCAACAGCCACATACTCTACTTCTGCTTTTGATAAAGCTACACTACTTTGCTTCCTTGAGAACCAAGACACTAGCATATTTCCCCGCAGTTGACAAGTACCTGATGTGCTTTTTTTATCGACTCTACAACTGGCTAAATCTGCATATGAATATCCAAGAAGTGTAAAGTCTCATTCTTTTGGATACCACAGACCAAGTTTTGGAGAAATCGCAATAAACTTAATGATGCGTTTTACAACACTTAAATGAGATTTTTCTGGGATCAGACTAAAATCTAGCATAAATGCAAACACTAAGCAAGATGTCAAGGCTAAATGCATTAAGGTAAAGAAGAGAACCAATCATGCTTCTGTAAAACTTCAAGTATATCTTCTTCCATTTTTCATCATTGTCCAGCTTCAAAGAACCTGACATTGGCGTCTCTGTTTTCTTGCAATTCTCCAACCCAAACTTCATGATGAGATCTTCGTATACTTCTCGATTGTTTGACTTGCAATCCCAAAAAGAAAGTTAACTCACCCATCATGCTCATCTCAAATTCATCCTGCATAGATCTAGAAAACTTCTTGCTGAGATTTTTTTTAGGCGAACCAAAGACAATATCATCCCAGTAAAAAAAATACTTTCCTTCTCTCTTTATGAACAAAGTAGTATATACTTTTCCTTTTTTTAAACCGTTTTGAGTTAGAAACTTACTCAACCTTTCATACCAAGCTCAAGGTGCTTGCTTCAGCCCATACAAGGCATTTTTTAGTCTGTAGATTGAGTCTGGCTTTCTTGGATCTTCAAATCCTGGTGGTTGTTCTAAATATACTTCTTCTTGAATGAATGCATTGAGGAATGCATTTTGAAATGGATAGTGCATACACCTAGAAGGGGGTTGAATAGGTGTTCTTGTAAATTTTGCAGAATTAAAAACGTGCTAAGTAACACTGGTGAAAGTGAGTGCAAACATAAGTAAAGACAGAGAGTTTAAATAATCAAACACGAAGCATATAATGGTTTGATTTTTGTTAAGCCTACGTCCACTCTCTCGGTCTGACAGCCTATTGTTTGGAGTCCACTATGATTCAAAAGAGTTACAACTTTCAAGATCGAAGCTTCTCTATGAAGAGTCTGCTGCTCTCATGAAGCTAAAGTAGACCTCTCTTTTGAGTACAATGTAAGCACTTGAGAAATGACAAAACGAAATGAACAGTTTCAGACAATGGAATTTCTCTCTCGTTAGTACTTCCAGACGACTAGAGTTATCTTCCTTATATACTCCTCCATGCCTTCTTGATCGTTGGCACCTTTCAAAGGAGTTCTTCCAATTTACCCGTTGGAAAAAATCAATTAGGAGATCTAGAGCCATTTTAGGAAACGTTATAAGAGACCATCAATTTTAATCTCCCATTCAATCATAATTTTTAGTTTCCATAAATGAATACTTACTCAAAATACTTGTCATTCGGTTGATCAATAAATTCCATAAACATAAAGATAATCGGCCAGATAACCAAATCAATAACCTGTCCAGAATCCAAGTTAATCACATCCACGAAGGTGACTTCTCATCTTGATATTCTGTTTGGATTTGACTGAGAAATGTTGCAAAGTAAGCTAACGTCTAATAGCCACCAGACGTTACTAGAGTTACAAACTGTGCTTAGTCTAATACCTTCCAAATGATGACCCATCCAGATGATACTTGAGTGTAACATCTCCAGACTATGTATAGTTTGACTTCTTCAGAATGTTTGCATAAGGTGATTTTTGTCAACTTCAAAACAACAAAAAGAGTTTCTTCTAACACAATTTTGACATTCATATGGAATAATCTTTAGGTTTTGGAATTAGCTCCCAAACATTGTTGATGGTGAATTGTCTAAGTTCTTGCATAGCTTCGATCCAGCTTTTATCAGACAAGGCTTCATCTATACTTTTTGGTTTAATTTTAGAAACAAGTTGTTGACACCTAAATTTTAGGTTTTAAAATCATCGACGGCGATTTGGATTTAGTAGATAAGAAGATTTGAATAAAATAAAGATGGATAATTTTTAACCAAATCTTTTCAGTAGGAGTTAGCCGAAATCCTTTTTATCCCAAAGTTGAATGGTGATCGTGAGCAATAAGCAAAGTGGGGGGTAGATAAACATCAAAACTAGATAAATTTCAGTCAAATTTTTGGAAGATTTGACTAAGATTTAGCTTTATCTCCTCCTGCGAGCGTCCAAGGTCTATAAAAGGTGAGGTCTTCGGCTGAAAGGGGAGGTCTTTATTGGGTGAAAAGGAGAGAACACACGAGGGGGACTTCTTTCTTGGGTGGGGATTCTCTCGAAAAAAAAGCACCGCGCACACACACGCAGTGGGGTTTCATTCAGCAAAAAGAACGTAGAGAGATCGAGAGACCAAGACTTCTTCTGTGAAGTCGGCAGGCGAAGCAAGAAAGGAAGGATTCATTTGAGCCGCGACACCTATTTCCTTCGTTGACGATTTGCCCGTGTTCTTCCCTGTTGGTGAGTCTCGGTCATAGTTTTTTCTTTCTTCTGAGCGGATTTTCCCGAGGATCGTGGTCGGGACGAACCCACAGTTGAGCAACACCTCGCCTCGCGCTTGTTCGAGTGCATGCGCTCCTCGATGTTCCTGAGCCACGTAGGGAAGATGTTTTTGTGTTCGTGTTTACTTCGTTTTTTTTTAGCCAAAAGAAAGTTTTAGTGGGTTCGGTTGATTTCTGAAGTGCTGTGGTGTTTATTTTTGCTCATGTGTTTGTTCTAAAGTTTTTTTTTTTTGCATGGTAGAGATAGAATTCATTCTCCTTTGGATTCCACAGCCGAAAAACTTCACTGCTCCTCATGCCTCTTGATAAGTTGGTTGCTTGAATCTGCTTTTGCTTCGTTTTGTCTCTGCATTTTTTTTTTGTTCTGGCTTGATAACCGCCGGAGAGTCGTTGGCAAGTGGCCACGTTTGAATTTTCTTCCGACGCAACCAGCCACATCCCCATCGTAGAGCTTAGTCGCGCGGAGCAGCCTGTTCACAAGTAGTTCGTGAGGTAGCTGCAGGTTGAAGACAACTTACAGAAGATTGGGCCATGGAGAGCTGGACCGTGTGCTGTGTAAGGCCGTGGGTGGACTGTAGCGTGAAGAACAAGCCCACGCGAGCCCAATCCAGTCCTTTGATGCTCGCGGGTCCGCTCGTGCGCGGGTCCGGCCTAAGCCCGACCCGGCTCAGCGCCTAACCTGATTTCCTTATTTCTGTTTTTTTTATTTCGTTTATAATAATATTAAGAAAACATTTTCTGCAATAGAAATCTTTCCTTTATGCTGATTTATTTACTTATGCATTTTATTATTTAGTATTTGCTTGTTTTATTTGCGTGTTTTATTATTTGCTTGTTTTTTTTTATGATAGGCATTATTACTTATGATTTCATGTGCATTGGTCGATAGTCCGATCTCCTGCCCGAGATACGACTCACGACCGCACGTTAAATTGACCGATCCGATCTCATGCCGAGATACGATCCGTTGATTTAGTCGCATTTTTTTAATTAATTCATAAAATACCAAAAAGATTGCATTCCATGTTAGATTTCATTTTAGATAGAATTGCACTTTAGATAGAATTTCATGTTTATGTTTATATTAAATTGCATTTAGATTATATTAGGTTGCATCTTAAATATAGTTAGCATGTTAAAGTTAGATTTTCATGTTTATTTCAAAGTCAATAAAAAATAAAAAAGGATAAAAAAACTCATATGCATATCATAGCATTAGTCTTTCTTTTCATTTTTAGGTTGCATTATTAGTCATGTCACAACATTTAGTTTAGGCATATTGAATTTCATGTTAATTAGGAAGATTACATGTCATTCATGCATGTCACTTAGGAATTGCATCTTTAGCCATGTTATTAGGTCAAGATTGCATTAGAATTTAAGCCATTTCATGCATGTCATATTAGATTTAGGTTCATATTAGTATAAGTTCACTTTTTTAATGTTCCCATATTAGGTTAGTACATGTTTAATTTGTGCATCTATTTAATTTTGAGTTTCCATTGATAAAGCTAAAAAAATCATTCACACATCATTTAGATAGGTACATGTAGTTAATTAATTTTGTTAAGATGTCATTGCATGTCCATTTATACCATGATAGGATAATTCATTTAGATTTCTAGGCATCATGTTAGATTAGGTTTTCACATTTTAATTAGTTTATTTAATTTCGAATTTCATTAAATAAATAAGAAAATGTTAAAAAAAAACCTTTTTGCATGTCATTTAATTCATTTAGTTAAATAGCATGTCATTTAGTCCAAGTTAACTTCATGATTATGTCATTAGAATTAGACTTTCATGCATTTGCATATTTAGTTTAGTTTTTTTTTATTCCAAAATGTTATCCGTGGTTAAGTTAAGATTTTAGTTTTAATTAGGGATTAATGTAATTCCTGGTTTAAATTAGAAGTTATTTAACTATTGATGTTTAGTTTCATTAATTTAGAATTGCATTAGGACAATTGCATATAGGATTAATTTTCCATTACATGCATTCATAAAAAATAAAAAAAGTGAATAGTCTTTTTGTTAATTTGTTTTATTAGGTCATCTTAGTTCATTGCTTTATTTCATTTAGCATTTCCATTATTGTTTGCGTATCCGCATGATCACTTTGCATGTTAGAAAAATAAGTTTAAAATCAATTCAAGCTGCCTGCAATTTATTTTGAAATAGAAGAGAATAGCTTTCAAGTCCCCGAATTCCAAAATCTCTGGTTCGTAGAGGTAAAATACTACTCCCAGTATTTTACATGGGTTTCTAATCGACCCACCATAAATAGATTAGTGGCGACTCCTTTTGAAATTGATTTTGCATGTTTTAAAATTGAAACCTAAGTCGTGAATTGGTATGAGCTTGGGAGAGCTCGAGTTAAGTAATACTTAGCAATCCATTAGCCGAACCCTAGGTGGTGCACCTTCGGGGAGGTCGCGACAGCTTGGCGACTCCGCTGGGGACTTGGTTGAAAGAACTCTAGAACTTTAGTGGACTTAGGCTTGATTTCTTCTTTTCAAAAATTGCTTGGCAATGAAATTTTCATTTTATGTCCCTAATACATGTGGTGATTGTTTTTGCAGGTTGATCTTTGTTTTGAATGTTTAAATTGCTCTATTTGGAATTGTTGTTTGATTTAAACTGTTGTGCATGTTTTATAGTTTTAGCATTACACTTGGCACACACAACCCGCCGCCGGACCTGGGCCGCATAGGATTACTTAGGATGGTGTTGAAGTAGATACCACTCCGACTGCATGCTCGCGGTACGAGTCACCTATTTCAAACCCGAAATTTCTTTCTTGGTGTCAAGAGTATCCACCCCTGTCCGCAAGCCTGCGACCCGGGTCGACTCTTTGACTGTGCCGGAGTCATAAGGACCCGACTTAGTACGCGTGCCTGCGGCTAGTCCGATCATCCTTATGGCTCTACTTTGCTAAGCCTTTTAGAGTAGAAATCGAGCTTCACTTTTCATGCGCATGTGTATGTGTTTGCTCCCGATATACCTGTACAGTAAGTTTCCTAAACTCTTACTTTGCAATTTATTTACATATTGTAATTTTTGTTGGTCCATGACAATAGGTTGCACATCAGTTTTGGTCTATATATCATGGGAAAACATGACATTCGACTTGTTCCTGCTCCTAAAGCCGAGTTGAGCATATGGTGGGATAAGTTGGACCGAACTGGCCGCGACTTTGTTGAGTCCAAGATCGGCCGCCTTCTTCCACTAATGAGAATTGAAGTTCACGGGGGTCTAGTCCAAGCTCTGGCCCACTTTTGGTGCCCGGAGACATCCACTTTTATATTTGGTAAGCATGAGCTTACTCCTACTTTGGAAGAGTATAGTATTGCCATTGGAAAATCTTTGGGATCGGAATTGATTAGTCCACCTATCGGAGTGGAACTTGCATCTATTCTATCTGATTTTTTGAGAATAAAAGAATCTGAAATAAGGAAAGTTCTGAAAGCAAATCGCAACACTTGCCCTTATTCATTTTTATATGAATGTTTTAAGAATGCCACGTCTTTTCAAATGGGTAAGATTTTTCTCTTAGCATTCTTTGGGTTCATGATCTTTCCTCATTGCAAGAATGCTATTGCTCCTTCAATTGCTTGGGTGGTCAAACAAGTGTGTGTAGGGATGAGTTATGTCAATACTATTTTAGCCGAAACATTTCTTTCCCTCACCCGATACAAAGAAAATGGGGATAGGGTCTTACATGCTCCCCCTGAGCTGTTGCAAATATGGTTTCTTTCTCATATAAAGGGTTTTGGAATTCTGATGGCTATTCGTGAAGTTACTGATTTAGACCACCCAATTTTAAAATTTGAGGAAAGAAAAAAACATGCTCCAGATTATCATTACTCCGAATGGTTAGCTTTCATGAAAAATCCCGATCCCAATAGTTTCTTATGGCATGCTAAATGGTTCCAAGTTCGAGAAGCAAGGCTTACATGTGCAGGCATCGGACCAGTCCCTTTGCTGGGATTTACTGGTGCAACTGAATATCATCCATCCAGAGTTGTTCGTCAGTATCAAGTCGTGCAGGAGTTGCCGCCAGCATTAGAAGAAGATCCACTTCGGGCTAATTTCACTTACAAAGACCAAGATGAAGAAGACATGGTCAATTTGGTCAAGTCAATGTGGGATATGTGCCCCCCAGACAAGCTGACATGGCCCGAGGAAGAGTTGAAAGGAAGGGAGAGGAAATATTATGCCTCGCTCAAATACATCAAGCAACACAAGATCCCTAATGAGCTGCTTCCAGAGATACCAGACATACCTGTGAAAGTCACTAATCGGGCAGAGATTGGACGACTCAAGAGAAAGGCGGGACGATATCAAGAACGTGCCATAAAGCTCGCTCGAGCAAATGAGCAGTTACGGAAGAAAGTCGTTTCCCATGTGTATATAGATCAAGCTAAATGAAAAAGCTTGATTCTTTCGTTTCAATTCTAGTATTATTGTTTACGAGTTTTGAATTCTGAATGGCTTTCGTGTAAGAACAATTTCAATGATTAAAGCAAGATGTTTTTCCTTTTGTCATGGACCATTTATTCTGTCTCCTTTTTCCCGCACTATGCTTATCCCTGTCATTTTTCCTTCAATTAGGCGATCACGGGTCGATCTCGTTCTCCAATCCGTACGCGATCAAGAGCTAAAATGGCCGACCAAAATGAACTGCGTGAACGTGTCGCCAACATGGAAG
The DNA here is from genome assembly GCA_019926035.1 of Melaleuca alternifolia. Classification (NCBI taxonomy): domain Eukaryota; kingdom Viridiplantae; phylum Streptophyta; class Magnoliopsida; order Myrtales; family Myrtaceae; genus Melaleuca; species Melaleuca alternifolia. Next base: position 769,344 of record JAGKPW010002227.1, on the reverse strand, counting down.
AACAAATGAAGCAGTTTCTTGCTGCAATGCAGGAAATGACAGCCGAATTTAAGGCAGCTCGGCTGAACCCGGCCCCGGTGCCTTTGCCAAAGCAGAAAGAGGACGTCACCATCGAGTTGGACGAGGAAATGCCTCCTTTAGAGGAAGATCCCATCACTACTAATGGGAAAGTTGCTGATGAATCGCACAAATCTGAACAGGAGAAACGCCTCGAGAAGCTCGAGGAAAAACTGAAACAACTGCAAGGCTTTCAAGACCCGTCCCCGACGGATCTTTCTGTCTATTCTAAAGTGAAAATGCCTAAAAAGTTCAAGATGCCGGAGTTTGAAAAATATGACGGCATGACCTGCCCGAGGGCCCATCTGCAGATGTACCTGGTAAGGATGACCCAGTATGCTGATAATGCTCCTTTGATGATCCAGTCATTCCAGGCAAGTTTGACGGGTCCAGCTCTGAAGTGGTACATTTCAAAGGGGATAAACCTCTGCCAAACCTGGGATGAGGTTTGCCAAGCTTTCCTGAAGCACTATCAATTTATAACAGACATTACCCCTTCCCGAGATGATCTTGAACGGACCGAGAAAAAGAGGAGCGAGTCGTTCAAGCAATATGCGATCCGGTGGAGGAATCTGGCTGCTCAGGTTGATCCTGAACCTTCTGACATGGAGCTGAGGAAGATGTTTATCAAAACTCTTCCACATGAATACCGCACTAGAATGATAGCCACCACTGCTGACACTTTCAATCAGCTTATTCCTGTTGGAGAGCAGATCGAGATTGGAATAAGAGATGGGTGGTTCAACGAGCCAACAAAGAAGTTTACTCCGAGGAAGGATAAAGAACAAGCTGCGGAGATAAATTTGGCATACTCACAACCAAGCTCTGGCGGACCTTCAAATGTTCATGCCTCTACAAATCGGCAGGTCGGGGGGCGATCATTTGCGCCTCGCCAGTTCAACAGAAGGCAATTCACTCCCCTTCCGGGGCCTTTGTCTAAAGTTTTACCTGTTTTGCAGAAGAAGGGTTTGCTCTCTCAGGAGCCGAAACGCCCGAACCCTGAGAAATTCAGCAGCTTTAATGCTTCGAAGAGGTGCGATTACCACATGGGTGAAGTGGGGCATTCGACTGATGAATGTTTCACTCTTAAACACAAGATCCAGGATCTCTTGGATACGAAGGTGTTCACCTTCAGCGTTGCTCAACCAAATGTTGAGAAAAATCCCCTTCCGGAGCACGAGAGGGGCGTCAATGCAATTTTTGAGGTTGACGCTGGAAAGAAATTGAAATGGAAGCTAGATGTTGATAATATTTATCAAGGGTTGGTAGCGGCTGGCTACTACCCGGCTGAGGAGAACCTTTCACTGTTTGTCATGAAGAAGAGGATCCAGGAGAGCATGGAAGCTGGTGTAATCGTACAAAGCAGCCTGGCTAGAGGAATGTCGATGGTTTCCCAAATTGTCATTGATTGGGAGAATGAATATACTGCCGTGAAAGCTGAGAATCAACTAGACCCCTCACTTGAGGACATGCCACCCCTGGAGGATGTAGTTGATAATGTGGAGGAGGTGCCTGAGATAGTAATTGAAATACATCAACCTCATGAATACCGTAGTAACAGGGCAGTTCCTTGGTCGTACGATTTTGATGTGGACTTGGTGACAAGGTCCGGACGTACCTACGGGCAAAATAATTCTATGCTGTCAAAGCATGTCACTGATGAAGAGGCTAAGGAATTTCTGGCTATAGTCAAAGCTAGTGAGTACGATGTGGTTGAACAGCTGCGGAAGATGCCGGCGCAAATTTCTCTATTGGAGCTCTTGCAAACGTCGGAGAAACATCAAAAATCACTCATGAAAATCTTGAGTGAGATTCATGTGCCCGAGACGATTGATCAGGGCGAGCTAGAAGGGTTCATAGGCGCAGTACTCCTCAAAGATCTTGTTTCTTTTTCTGATGAGGAATTACCAACTGATGGGAATGGACATACAAAGGCACTCTACATCTCTGTCAGGTGCAAGGACTCACATGTTGCTCGAGTTCTTATTGATAATGGGTCCGCTCTGAACATTTGTCCATTGGCTACTTTGCATCGTCTTGGGATAGACTCTTCAAGGGTAAGTACTGCTAAAACTTCCGTCCGTGCTTTTGACGGAACGAAGAAAGAGGTGATAGGCGAGATTCATCTGGATGTGCAAATCGGGCCAATAACGTTCAACATTTTGTTTCAAGTGATGAACATATCCACTGCCTTTAACTTCTTGTTGGGTCGTCCCTGGATCCATACCGCCAGAGCTGTGCCTTCAAGTCTACATCAATGCCTGAAGTTCGTGGTTGAAGGGAAGCTAGTCACTGTTCATGCTGAAGAAGACCACCAGATTTACCATGAGACTGCCATTCCGTATGTGGAGCCCGAGGATATATTTGAGTCCAGTTATCAATCGTTCGAGCTTGTATCAATGATACATAGGTCTCGGGGATCGCCTGCACCAATCCCCGAGCTGTCAAACGCTGCTATCATGGTGGGGAGAATTATGGCCCAAAGTTGTTTTGTTCCTGGGGAAGGACTTGGAAGAAAAGGTCAGGGGATCCGACATCCAATTCAGCCTGCCCGGAGGCGTCGTGTGGCCGGATTAGGATACCATGGAAGGGATCAGCCTACTAACGAATCACAAAAGCGTGTGGAGAGTAAAACATTGCCTCCCCATATCGAAAAGACATTCCCGGGTCCGTCCAGGATGATGCATGAAGAGGAGATTTATGTTCTAGGGGGACCAAACATGAATCATGACTACCATGTAAGGTTTTCCTTTCCTCCGAGCTTCTATATCAACCCCCGAGACATTGTTCCGGATGGATGGGGGGGCATGGATGATGTGATTCCTGAAAGCCAGGCTGATCGGGATGAGAAACTCGAGGGGATAGCAAATCTATTTGAAGATCTCTTCATTGGCGCCATTGAAAATGAGTCCGAAGAGGAAATGGGTGCAAGCCCACATGAGTAATTTATTTCTGCTTTACTCCCCTGCGTGGGAATTCCTTTCATTTATTGCTTTCTTAGGATTTTTCAATCTTTCATTCTGCAATTCCTTTTCAATAAGTGTAATTCATTCAGAGTTATTCAATAAAATCACCATTTTCGAGGGCATGACGAGGTGCACCAAACCAGTCCGGTGATGATATCCAACAGTGAAAAAATACACGACCCGAGGAGAATCCTGAGGCCTGGACTTCCTCATGCTCTCTTTGTCCAAATCTTTCAAAAAAAAATCATTTTTAAAAAAATATTTAACCCTTTTTGTTTTACTGATTGGTTTACTTTATGTTTCAGGAAGGACCTTATGGAATGCGATGAAGGACCAAATGATTCGGATGGAGATCCCGTCGGAATCCAACGAAGTTTGGAACAGCATGAAAAGCCGAAATCCCTGACAGCCGAGCATACTGTCACAATCAACTTGAGTGACACGGAGGACATTAAAGAAGTAAAAATTGGGGCAAATCTCCCCGAGGGAGAAACCACGCGACTCGTCGTCCTTTTAAAGGAATACCAAGATGTCTTTGCTTGGTCTTATGCGGATATGCCGGGTCTTGACCCAACAATCGTGGAACGCAGTCTGCCGACGAATCCACACATGCCTCCTAAAAAGCAAAGGTTGCGGAGGACAAAGCCAGAATTATCAAAGAAAATTGAGGATGAGGTGATGAAACTCTTGAAGGTCGGATTCATAGAAGTCTCACATTACCCTGATTGGGTAGCCAACATTGTGCCGGTAATGAAGAAAGATGGTCGAGTTCGAGTTTGCGTCGACTATCGCGACTTGAATAAGGCTAGCCCTAAGGATGAATTTCCTTTGCCGCACATCGACGTTCTGGTGGATAGCACTGCGGGCTTTGAACTGTTTTCTTTCATGGACGGTTTTTCGGGATATAATCAGATCAGGATGAAAGAGGAGGATAAGGAGAAAACTGCATTCATCACTCCATGGGGGACCTTTCACTACAAAGTAATGCCATTTGGTCTCAAGAATGCAGGGGCAACGTACCAAAGGGCCATGGTCACGCTTTTCCATGACATGATGCATAAAGAAATCGAAGTCTATGTTGATGACATGATCGCCAAGACTCGGCAAGGAGAAAGTCATATTGATACCTTGAAAAAGTTATTCGATCGACTTCGGGAGTTTAAACTCCGACTTAACCCCGCAAAATGCACATTCGGGGTAACTTCGGGTAAATTACTCGGTTTCATGGTGAGTAATAAGGGAATTGAAATTGACCCTTCAAAAGTGAAGGCCATTTGTGAATTACCGCACCCGAAGACCGCCAAGGAGGTTCGAAGTCTCATGGGGAGATTAAATTACATAGCTCGATTTATTTCTCATCTGTCAGAAACTGCTAAGCCATTTTTTAAGCTTCTCAAGAAGGATGCCTTGATTCGCTGGGATGACGATTGTCAGAGGGCATTTGACAAGCTAAAATCATACTTGTCATGTCCTCCGGTCCTAGTTCCACCAATAATGGGCCACCCTTTGATTCTCTATCTCACAATTAATAGTGAGTCTTTGGGTGCGATGTTAGCCCAGAAAAGACCCGAGGATGGAAAGGAGCGAGCTGTTTACTACTTGAGTAAGAAGTTCACCATGTCAGAGCAAAATTATTCCGAGGTGGAAAAAACGTGTGCCGCTTTGGTTTGGGTCTTGCATCGACTGCGACAGTACACATTGCACTATCAGATATTCTTGGTGACTAAAAGTGATCCAATCAAGTACTTGCTTGACCGACCGGCTTTGGTTGGAAAATTGGCTAAATGGCAAATATTGGTTTCTGAGTTCGACGTGCAGACCCTACCACAAAAGTCTGTTAAAGGTCGTGTTATTGCAGACATACTTGCCGAAAATCCCGAGCACACTGAGGAGGAGGAGTGTTCTCCGGACGATCGTATCTTGTCCATTGATGAAGATAGGTGGACCATGTTTTTCGACGGGGCAGTAAATTTGTCCGGCTCAGGGACTGGGGCAGTATTGATTTCTCCAACTGGACAACACTATCCAGTCGCAGCAAAGTTGGTGTTCCCATGCACCAATAATATCGCTGAGTACGAAGCATGCATTCTCGGTCTTCAGGCGGCAATTGAGATGAAGATTGATAAACTCAAAGTATTTGGAGATTCTGCATTGATCATCCTTCAGACTGTCGGAGAATGGAAAACACGAGATGCCAAATTGCTTCCGTATCACAAGTATCTTGAGGAGATAGTGGAGGAATTTGATGAGATCACATTTGAATACTTATCCCGGGCCCATAATCAGTTCGCTGATGCTTTGGCTACATTGTCATCCATGCTACGAGTCAATGATGGAATGGAGGTAGAGCCTTTAAAAATTGATGTCCTGGAAAAACCAGCCCACTGCATGATCATAACTGAAGAACTTGATGGGAAGCCATGGTATCATGATATCATGAACTACATCAGAAGTCGAGAGTTTCCTTATGAGAGTAGTCCTGCCGATAGGAAATACATAATGAAGATGGCTTCGAAATTCTTCGTTAGTGGTGAAAATTTATACAAGAGATCTCATGATTCAGTGCTATTAAGGTGTGTAGATGCATCTGAGGCAAAGCAGATCATGCAGGAGATGCATGAAGGGATGTGTGGTCCACACATGAATGGCCATATGCTGGCCAAGAAAATCATGAGATTGGGTTACTATTGGCTGTCTTTGGAGGGTGATTGCATCAAGCATGTGCGGAGTTGTCATCAATGTCAGATTTATGGGGATAAGATAAATGTTCCCCCAAATGAGCTGCATCAACTGTCTGAACCCTGGCCTTTCTCGATGTGGGGGATAGATGTTATTGGCCCAATCAATCCGAAGGCATCGAATGGTCATCGATTCATCTTAGTTGCGATCGACTATTTTTCTAAATGGATTGAGGCGACTTCCTATGCAAATGTCACTGCTCAAAATGTAGTGAGGTTCATCCGACGTGACATCATTGCTCGTTATGGCGTCCCTGAGGTCATCATCACCGATAATGGAACCAATCTGAACAACAAGCTTGTTGATGGTTTGTTTAGTGAATTCAAGATTCGGCATCTAAACTCGTCTCCTTACCGTCCTCAAATGAACGGTGCAGTAGAAGCGGCCAACAAGAACATCAAGAAGATTTTGGCGAAGACTGCTGAAAATTACCGTGACTGGCATGAAAGGTTGCCTTTTGCACTAATGGCGTATCGAACTTCAATTCGAACCTCGGTGGGGGCGACGCCTTTCTCTCTTGTGTATGGCATGGAAGCAGTGCTGCCTATTGAAGTGGAAATTCCATCATTACGTGTGCTATCCCAAATGGAATTGTCTGAAGCTAAATGGATACAACAAAGGTTTGAACAGTTGAACCTGATTGATGAAAAGAGACTAGAAGCCATTTGTCATGGTCAGTGTTACCAACGGCGGGTAGCCAAGTCATTCAACCGCAAGGTCCGACCAAGGCATTTTGAAGCAAACGACCTTGTTTTGCGGAAGATACTCCCCATTATTCCTGATCCCAGAGGTAAGTTCACTCCGAATTACAGTGGGCCATATGTTGTGAAGAAGGTGCTCCCTGGAGGCGCGTTGATCCTAGCTGAGATGGACGGTCGGGAATTTTCAAATCCTGTCAATGCAGATGCCCTCAAGAAATACTATCCGTGATGTTTCCTTTCTTTTGTTAATGCTTTGATTCAATTAATAAAGTGCTGAATGATGCAATTTCCTGATTTAACATTCCATGATTGATTGAATTTTTCAATGAGAGGTATCGGGATGACGAAAGGCAAGCCTCATCTATACACAGTCCTTTACTTATACAGTTGTGAGACGAGCGTACGAAATTCCATGTTTGCAAGGAAAAGAGTTCTCTCGCGAAAGGTACAATGACCAAAATGATGAGAGGCAGTTCATTTCTCTAATGCAAACACTAAAATGATCCATTGATTGCCCACTTTGAGCCTAAACACTTGAGGAGTTTTATTTCATATTACCCCTGTCAAGAACCACCCCACGTCGGGGCAAACGGGAGGTACATTTGCATCATTGATGAAAAAAGGAGAAAAATGAATAGAAACTTTCTTGCTTTCACTTGCATCAATCTTTGAGTGTTGCTTTTGCATGTGGAATTGAATATTAAATCAGGTGCCTTAGGGATGATGAGGACCATTCGTTTCTATATACTAAACACTCTTAGCCACTTTGAGCATGTGATTTCATCTCAAATTAAACACACATTGGTGAATATCTTTTACATTGGGGCATTGTAGCAGAATGCGAGCATCCTCATACCAAGGTCTGAAGCGTCAGTCTAGTCCATTAAAAAAAATGCAAAATGGGGCATGAAAAAGCAGTGAGCCTGGTAAAAGCAAGGCCAATGCCCAAATTCAGAGGAAAAGTGAAAGAACTTAGGGGCAAAGAAAAAGCAGTGTGCCTGGTAAAAGCAAGGCCGATGCCCATAGAAGTCAGAGCCAAAGGCTCAAGTCTGCAAAAGTCGACCTTCAATTCGTCCAGATTCAAAAAAATGTTGAATGGGGCAATCTTGTCAATAATCCCCAGTGAATTTGAGATCGTATAGCATCCCCAGTGAATCAAAGTTTGAAGCTTGAAAGTTGAGTCTGAGAAAAAATTTTCAGTTTTTCATCCCATACACATCTCTAAGCCAAGTCTGCAAAATCTCTTCTGATTAAGGCACTTGATTTAATGTAAGATTCCTAATGTTTTAAGCTTAGCTTGAAAAAGTGCGAGCAAGACCTTTTCTATGTCATTGGCAAGGTTCTTGACTTGTAAACCTGACGACATTTGTTGAAGACTTTCTTTCTAAGCCTTGACTTAACGAGTCCCTTTTGCTTAACCATTGACCAAGCCCAAATTACGGTCCTGTTAAAGACCTCCCTGATTGGTAAGATTGTACTACTTGCGAGAGTACTCAGACCATTGTTGACATAATGATAGTAAGACTGGGTGTTTCAGTTATTTCCTCATTGGGACAAAAGCCCTTCTAAATGAGAGTGAGTGATAAGTCCTTTCTGACTGAATGTCTCTTAGCTCAAAGGAATCTCTCAAATATGAATTGCATTTTATGATGAAGCAGGTACCAATGGTGATGTATCGATGTCTTATCTCGAGAGCCTGTGACGATGTACAGGTCTCTCAGCTTAATTTTGAATGACTCAAATTTAATCAGGTATATTTCACCGTTTCGCCTATGTGGTGGCGATCCAGGTCTTTCACCGTTTTGCCTCTGTGCAATCCAGGTCTTGTTCACCGTTTCGCTTCTGTGGTGGCGATCCAGGTCTTCACCGTTTCGCCTCTGTGGTGGCGATCCAGGTCTTTTTCACCGTTTCGCCTATGTAGTGGCGATCCAGGTCCTTCACCGTTTCGCCTCTGCGGTGACCAAATTAGGGTTTCGGGCCTCTAGCGGTCCAGGTCTTTCACCGTTTTGCCTCCAAGCAATCCAGGTCTTTTTCATCGTTTGCCTCTGTTGTGACCGAAGTAAGGGTTCGGGCCTCAAGCAAACGAATCAGGTTCCTTCACTGTCTTTCTTTTATGACCGAAGCAAGTACTCGGGCTTAAGAGGACAGTTTCAAAGCTCATACATACCTTGATCTGCCATTCAACCAGGTAAGTAATTTCAGGTATGTTTCTTTTTCTTTCCTTTGCATTCATCATGTCATAATCACATTTGAAAATGAGAGTGATCTCAACAAAAATATCATGCATAGCATCTCTATAGTCAAAATTTAGGTATCATTTTGTCTTTGAATGCAACCTCTGCGAGCTCACCTTCAAAGAGGGACAGCTGTTGACACCTAAATTTTAGGTTTTAAAATCATCGACGGCGATTTGGATTTAGTAGATAAGAAGATTTGAATAAAATAAAGATGGATAATTTTTAACCAAATCTTTTCAGTAGGAGTTAGCCGAAATCCTTTTTATCCCAAAGTTGAATGGTGATCGTGAGCAATAAGCAAAGTGGGGGGTAGATAAACATCAAAACTAGATAAATTTCAGTCAAATTTTTGGAAGATTTGACTAAGATTTAGCTTTATCTCCTCCTGCGAGCGTCCAAGGTCTATAAAAGGTGAGGTCTTCGGCTGAAAGGGGAGGTCTTTATTGGGTGAAAAGGAGAGAACACACGAGGGGGACTTCTTTCTTGGGTGGGGATTCTCTCGAAAAAAAAGCACCGCGCACACACACGCAGTGGGGTTTCATTCAGCAAAAAGAACGTAGAGAGATCGAGAGACCAAGACTTCTTCTGTGAAGTCGGCAGGCGAAGCAAGAAAGGAAGGATTCATTTGAGCCGCGACACCTATTTCCTTCGTTGACGATTTGCCCGTGTTCTTCCCTGTTGGTGAGTCTCGGTCATAGTTTTTTCTTTCTTCTGAGCGGATTTTCCCGAGGATCGTGGTCGGGACGAACCCACAGTTGAGCAACACCTCGCCTCGCGCTTGTTCGAGTGCATGCGCTCCTCGATGTTCCTGAGCCACGTAGGGAAGATGTTTTTGTGTTCGTGTTTACTTCGTTTTTTTTTAGCCAAAAGAAAGTTTTAGTGGGTTCGGTTGATTTCTGAAGTGCTGTGGTGTTTATTTTTGCTCATGTGTTTGTTCTAAAGTTTTTTTTTTTTTGCATGGTAGAGATAGATTTCATTCTCCTTTGGATTCCACAGCCGAAAAACTTCACTGCTCCTCATGCCTCTTGATAAGTTGGTTGCTTGAATCTGCTTTTGCTTCGTTTTGTCTCTGCATTTTTTTTTTGTTCTGGCTTGATAACCGCCGGAGAGTCGTTGGCAAGTGGCCACGTTTGAATTTTCTTCCGACGCAACCAGCCACATCCCCATCGTAGAGCTTAGTCGCGCGGAGCAGCCTGTTCACAAGTAGTTCGTGAGGTAGCTGCAGGTTGAAGACAACTTACAGAAGATTGGGCCATGGAGAGCTGGACCGTGTGCTGTGTAAGGCCGTGGGTGGACTGTAGCGTGAAGAACAAGCCCACGCGAGCCCAATCCAGTCCTTTGATGCTCGCGGGTCCGCTCGTGCGCGGGTCCGACCTAAGCCCGACCCGGCTCAGCGCCTAACCTGATTTCCTTATTTCTGTTTTTTTTATTTCGTTTATAATAATATTAAGAAAACATTTTCTGCAATAGAAATCTTTCCTTTATGCTGATTTATTTACTTATGCATTTTATTATTTAGTATTTGCTTGTTTTATTTGCGTGTTTTATTATTTGCTTGTTTTTTTTATGATAGGCATTATTACTTATGATTTCATGTGCATTGGTCGATAGTCCGATCTCCTGCCCGAGATACGACTCACGACCGCACGTTAAATTGACCGATCCGATCTCATGCCGAGATACGATCCGTTGATTTAGTCGCATTTTTTTAATTAATTCATAAAATACCAAAAAGATTGCATTCCATGTTAGATTTCATTTTAGATAGAATTGCACTTTAGATAGAATTTCATGTTTATGTTTATATTAAATTGCATTTAGATTATATTAGGTTGCATCTTAAATATAGTTAGCATGTTAAAGTTAGATTTTCATGTTTATTTCAAAGTCAATAAAAAATAAAAAAGGATAAAAAAACTCATATGCATATCATAGCATTAGTCTTTCTTTTCATTTTTAGGTTGCATTATTAGTCATGTCACAACATTTAGTTTAGGCATATTGAATTTCATGTTAATTAGGAAGATTACATGTCATTCATGCATGTCACTTAGGAATTGCATCTTTAGCCATGTTATTAGGTCAAGATTGCATTAGAATTTAAGCCATTTCATGCATGTCATATTAGATTTAGGTTCATATTAGTATAAGTTCACTTTTTTAATGTTCCCATATTAGGTTAGTACATGTTTAATTTGTGCATCTATTTAATTTTGAGTTTCCATTGATAAAGCTAAAAAAATCATTCACACATCATTTAGATAGGTACATGTAGTTAATTAATTTTGTTAAGATGTCATTGCATGTCCATTTATACCATGATAGGATAATTCATTTAGATTTCTAGGCATCAAGTTAGATTAGGTTTTCACATTTTAATTAGTTTATTTAATTTCGAATTTCATTAAATAAATAAGAAAATGTTAAAAAAAAACCTTTTTGCATGTCATTTAATTCATTTAGTTAAATAGCATGTCATTTAGTCCAAGTTAACTTCATGATTATGTCATTAGAATTAGACTTTCATGCATTTGCATATTTAGTTTAGTTTTTTTTTATTCCAAAATGTTATCCGTGGTTAAGTTAAGATTTTAGTTTTAATTAGGGATTAATGTAATTCCTGGTTTAAATTAGAAGTTATTTAACTATTGATGTTTAGTTTCATTAATTTAGAATTGCATTAGGACAATTGCATATAGGATTAATTTTCCATTACATGCATTCATAAAAAATAAAAAAAAGTGAATAGTCTTTTTGTTAATTTGTTTTATTAGGTCATCTTAGTTCATTGCTTTATTTCATTTAGCATTTCCATTATTGTTTGCGTATCCGCATGATCACTTTGCATGTTAGGAAAATAAGTTTAAAATCAATTCAAGCTGCCTGCAATTTATTTTGAAATAGAAGAGAATAGCTTTCAAGTCCCCGAATTCCAAAATCTCTGGTTCGTAGAGGTAAAATACTACTCCCAGTATTTTACATGGGTTTCTAATCGACCCACCATAAATAGATTAGTGGCGACTCCATTTGAATTAATTTGCATGTTTAAGAATTGAAACCTAAGTCGTGAATTGGTATGAGCTTGGGAGAGCTCGAGTTAAGTAATACTTAGCAATCCATTAGCCGAACCTTAGGTGGTGCACCTTCGGGGAGGTCGCGACACAAGTGCTAGAGCATTAGACTCTTCTCGCCTTTTGGATATGGTGTGAATTCCTTCATCAATGTTGCAAATGATGAGTTCTGTGGGATGACTTGACTTGCGCTTCCAATTCAAATCTGTTGATCCTCATCTTCGGTTGAATCTTCTTGATCTGCTTGTTGCTAATCTCCAGAAGTCTGAACTCTTTAGGGGAAGCAGACTTTGTTAAGTTTGGAATAGGTTCAGACTCTTCAAGTTGCGTTTGATCTGGTTAATTCTGCACATAATCTTAAAACTTGTTGTTCAAAGATTCTTCGATAGACCAAGTCTTCTTGTTAAAGACCCAGTATGATTTTCTTGAAGTTGAGTAGCCAAGAAAGATTCATTCGTTTGATTTTTCTTCAAATTTCCTAGTTCGATCATTTACATTCTTCAGAACAAAACATTTACATCCAAACATGAAAGTAAGAAACATTTTTGGTTTCTTTCGACATTTCATAAGTAGTTTTATCTAAGATACGCCTCAAAAAACTCTGTTGATGATGTAGCAAGCTATGGAAATTACTTCTACCCAAATCGAGAGGAAATCTTGCTCTCAATTAAGAGGATTCTAGCCATCTCCTGTAAGGATATGTTTTTCCCACAACCCCATTTTGTTCTGGAGTGTATGGAGAAGAGAAAACATGCTGAAACCCAAATCATCACAAATTTTCGCAAAGTCTTGATTCTCAAACTCACCTCCATAATTAGTTCGCATACTTGAAATAGCATAACCTTTTTCATTATGAACATTCTTTACAAAATTTGAGAATAGGAGAAGGCTTCGGACTTATTTGCCGGAAAGTATATCCAAGTGAAGCGAGAGTAATCATCTATGATTACTCGGCAATATTTCTTTTCACAAATACTCTAAGTTTTGGTTGGTCCAAAATGGTTCATATGCAAAAGTTGCAAAACTCGATTGGTAGAAACTTGATTTACAGGTTTAAATGTACTTTTAACATGTTTTCTCAAAACACATGAGGTGCATAATTTAGACTTTTGAAGTGCATAAGGATATGTTTGATATACCACAAACAAGCTTCTTAGAAGAAATCTTGGTAATTTGCTTCAAGTTAACATGACCAAGATTTCGATGCTAGAGACTTGCTTCGTCTTGAAAAGATATAAGGCACTGAGAACTTTCTAAGTTTACATATAGAAGATAAATATTCCCATGCCTTCACCTAGTGAAAGATTGTGAGAAGTCTTGACTAGTTTCAGAACAAATACATTCTTGGAAGTTTATTTTGAATCTAGTGTTGTAAAGCTGACTTATGTTGACTAGATTGTAGTTCAAACCTTCCACCAAGAAAACATTGTTGATATCATGCTTCCAATTTTCACAATTCCACAACCTACAATTATTCCTTTGTTGTTTCCTCTAAAAGAAACTTTTCCTCCTTTCAGTCTAACAAGCTTTATGAAGCAGCTTAAGTCTCCTGTCATATGCCTCGAACAACCCTTTTCCAAATACCATTTGATCTATCTATTGATAGTGACCTTAACTTCTTGATCTAAATTTGAATCAAAGTCTGTTTCTGATTTTGAGTCTGAGTCGGAATGGGCCATTAGACATATGTTGGCATATTCCTCTTTACTTTCCTCGCACTCAATGTCACTACAGGTTTTATCTTTGAGAGCCTTTTGGTATTTCTCAGTTCTTCCTTTCTTTTTCTTCAACAAAAGACAGTTAGGTCTGATATGGCCATTTTTCTTGCTTTCGAAGCATATTACATATTTACTAGTTTCATTGTCCTCAGTCGGTCTTTTTTGAAAATTTTGTGTGCTCTGCTTCTTCCAACTATATTCTTCCCTTTCTATTCCACTTTCTGAACTTCTTAATCATAAGCGCTAGCTCCTCATCATATAAGTCATCATCTGAATCATTTTAAAGCAATTGACTTCTTACCTCTTGGATCTTCTTCGTCATTGATCTGCTTCACTTCATATGATTGAAAGTGCCTACTAGTTCATCTACTGAAAGAGACATGATCCTCCGAGTTTCTTTAATTGATATCTTCACATGATTCCAATCTTTAGAAAGTCCACGCAGCAATTTATTAACTCACATTTATCTTGAGATTGGTTGATCTTGATAAACTAGGCTATTTACAATCTCTGTGAAGCAACTGAACATGTTAGTAATGGATTCTCCAGGCTTCATTTTGAATCCTTTATACTGTCCGAGTAGAATATTGATTTTTTGTTTCCTTTACTCGATTAGTTCCTTCATAGGTAACATGCAATTTATCCCAAACTTATTTCGCTATTTCACAAGAAGAAATTTGGTTACACTTAGTGGGAGAAAAGGCATGGTATAAAGAGTAGATAGCTTTAGCATCAAGAGCTTGTCTCTTGGTTAATTCTGCTTGTGTTGTTTCCTAGCATCTACAACTTATTTTCCTTTTTCTACCACATCCCATTCTAGGGGATCTCTCGATCTCAGAAATGCGTTAATCTTGTTTTTCCACACATTGTACTCATTTTCATCAAAGTAATAAGGTCTGGTGTTACTTTGACCTTCAACCGATCCTAGAGCCAAAATACTAGCCATAGATCTTTAGCTTAAAAGTAATAACACTTTAATAAAATAAGCACACAGGCTCTGATACCAATTGATAGTGCTAGTATGAACACCTAGAGGGGGGTAAATAGGTGTAAGAAAACTTTCACGAAACATAGTAAAATGTTTTGCTTTTGAAACTAAGTCTGAAGAGCAACATACTTTGACGAGTTTAGATTTTAGCAGTTAAATAGTACTACGAACAAAATAAAGGAGTTCAAGGAAGAGAATAAGAACACATAATTTATAGTGGTTCGGCTTAGATTAAGCCTACATCCACTCTCCCAAGCTGATAGCCTACTGGCTGGATTCCACTATGTAACAAAAAGATTTTATAGTCTTGTGATCTCAGCTTCACAGTGAAGAGTCTTTACTACTCTCTCACCAAGTCACACTAAAAGTCTCTCTCACTTTTGAGTACAACTTTGAGCTTAGTGAATAACAAGAGAATGAGAAGTTTTAGACTTTGAAAATTTTCTTTCACGCATATAGTTGAATGACTGGAGATGTCTCTTTTAAATACTCTTTCTTGCCTTCTCAACCATTGGCACTTTCCAAAAGAATTCTTCCAGTCTACTAGTTGGATTCCACTATGTAACAAAAAAGATTTTACAGTCTTATGATCTCAGCTTCATAGTGACGAGTCTTTACTACTCTCTCACGAAGTCCCACTAAAAGTCTTTCTCTCTTTTGAGTAAAACTTTTAGCTTAGTGAATAACAAGAGATTGCAAAGTTTTAGACTTTAAAATTTTTCTTTCACGCACATATTTGAATGACTAGAGATGTCTTCTTTAAATACTCCTTCATGCCTTCTCGACCGTTGGCACTTTCCAAAAGAATTCTTCCTATCTACCCGTTGGATAGAATCCATTAAGAAGATCTCGAGCCAATTGAAAATTGTTATGAAAATCTGTCAATCTTGTTGGCCCATACAATCAGGATCTTGGTTTCCATAAGTGGATACTTTCCAAGCTTACTTGTTTTTCAAAAGATTGGATGTATCCAAATTGATTTAAAAAAAGATAGCCAATCGTGTAGGTAATATATCCAACTAGGAAGCTATCCATAATCCATACGAACCAAAACCCTTGAAGAAATAAACAAAATCTTGCATCTGTATAAGTCTTCGTTCTCTTCTCACATTCAGTCTGGGCAAACTTTGACACTAAAGTACAGCAGTCTTCAGATTTTGATACATAAGTCTTATAGTCTTCAGACTTTGACAAAGAAGTCTGGAAAATTTCAAAATAGATTTTGGATAAGTTTTGTCAACTTCAAAACATTAAAGGAGTTTTCTCCAACAGTTGTGACGTAAAGGTCCTTGAGGTCCTCCTTGCCAAACAAAAATGCATTTTTTGAAAGTTTAAGTATGGTCTAAGTCCACTAAGTTTATGAAAATAATATCCAGTGAAGTCACCAAGCTATTGCTACCACCTCGAACAATACACTACCAAAGGGTTAGTTGACGAATTAAAAGTAAACCTAACTCGAGCTCTCCCAAGTCTATACCAATTCACATTTGAGGGTTTAAGTTCTTGATATGCAAAAGGTTTTTTAATTAACAGTCACCACTAATCTATCTATTATTAGTTGATTAGGAACGCATGTAAAGTATAGGAAGTATACTCCACCTCTACAAATTAGAGATTTTGAAATTAGAGACTTTGTTAAGCTACATTAATCTAACGCCTCTTTTAGAAAAGTACTTTGGCTGACAACTTGGACTAATTTTAATTCTATCAACCTAATATGTGAGGTGATCATGCAAATGTGAGAATAATCAAAACGTTAAATAAATTGCGAGGTTAGTAGAAATTTTTTTTACGATGTTAGTAGAAAAATCACATCAACAATCATAATATGGTTTTTACTAACACGTGTTAGTAAACAATGATTCTTTTTTGGGTTTTTACTTTATTTAAATAACATGCAATGTATTGCAATGCATATATTATGTGATTATGCTAGATGAAATTGTGATAACAATGACATGCATAAACCTAACGTGCAATTCTAAATGCCAAGCAAACTTATTTAATGTTGCACTATGTCAAATTAAATTATTTAAATTAACATGCAGGCTAGATGAGATGCAAGTGTAATTAAGCTTACATATTACCCTAAGTGACATGCAACATAACATCTAATTTAAGTTATTTAACTTACTATGCAAACTATATGACATAGTAAGGACTTTTGGAGGAGAGTAAACAAAAAGCAACTGAGGATCCTGTTGTTGCTCAATGAGGATCGTTTTTCCTGGAGTATGATAGGTAAGAGCTCGCAATCTCTATCCCTTTCAATCAGTTTTGATCCAGCTCCAACCTATTATTATGCCTCCCGAGCATGTATCTATCTATTAAATTGAAAATGAACCCTTTTCGATGTTGAAGCTCTCGGTATCTATTTCCAAATCGTGGATCGCTTCAAGTTCTGTTTTATTCATTTTAGATCGATTGTATACCCTGCTTTCCTTCGTGACTGATTGTTCTTTATTGCTGCTTTCATATGTAAAATCCGCACGAAAAACTACTGAAGAGAATGGTATGTTTTATTAATCCATTCTTTTGGCGTTGTCAAGCTCTTATATAGACCGGTTCTCGATCTGAACAGGGGTTGATTACCCTATAATCACATTCTATTTCTCACTCAGGTTGATGTGGTTTTGTGCTAAATTAATCTCCATTGGTTTCCCACTCTGCATTGGTTCGATTTTCGTGTTATCTGGGGGCTGTACGCTGCTGTTCGAGTCACGGACAGCAGGCATTAGTTCATTCTGCACGTCTTTCGACCGAGCTTCGTCGGTCTCTGTGGCTCGTGCATGCACCAGGATGTCTTATCGTTGTTCCGAGACTATTACTGGTTTGAAAGAAGCGTGAAAGGCCAGCTGTTCAGAACGCACATTGTTCTTGAACAGCAGGCTTGTGACATTGAATCTGGTCTCCGTTTGTCCTTAGATGTATCTGTTGGATATAATATTAAAATATAATCCAAATAATATGTTCACATACAAATCCCATAGGTAAAAGCATGGTTATTTAGGCCCATATGAGATGGAGCCCGATAGCTTGTATATAAATTCTAGAATTTCCTACGCTAGAGGTAACACTGTTGAGCGTTTCAAACTTGACGTCTCTTGATGTAATACTTCAAGCAACAAAAGACTCTTCACTTTCTCATGTGTCTCTTCATTTCCTCTAAAGACTCTTTACTTTCTCAAAACCTTGAACCTCTAACAGTATCTTGTGTCGACCTTTATTGGCCCTTATGGTCTGCAAATACATCCAAGATTTCGAGTGGCTCATAAATGATTTGGTTTTGTTTTAAAGCCTTCAAGACTTTAAAGCTTGTGTCCAGACCGCTTGTGGACTGGACAGCAAGCGATCAGCCCTTTGTCTAGCCTTGTGCTCAAATGGAGTCCCTTTACTTGTTTCCATTTTTTCGGGTCATCTCGCATGTATACATGACTTCTAATTCAGTTTCCGTCTAAATTACCAACATTGTGTTGCATCCATTCCCTCCTTTTGTAGATGTGGAGCTGCATTAAAAGATTGTTCAGTAGTTTATTCCTAGGTTTTGACTAGTTTTTCATCTTAAAATGGATAAAAATGGATAAAAGGAAGAGATTTAAGATAAAAAGAGAGCATCGGCATTGCATTTGAGTAGAGGTTAGTGAAGAATCACAAAGCAAAGCCACATCAAATAATCAAGTGTAAAAACCAAGTTGCGCAATTGGTAAGACCTAAGAGATCCCGTGCTAAGGATAGGTGCCATCTCACAAGAAGATCGTTCATGCCTGCTTTGAAATTCGCTAAATTTTCCACAGGGTTGACCTCAGGAGGTCCTGACTCTCTTTTCAAAATGTTTGTAATTCCTTTCAGTTACGTGTTTATGTTCCTTCAAACCCGGTTAACCATATGAGATTCCTATATTGATTTTTATCTTTGCCAGACCATTGGCTTGCCAGTTAACCACATGGGGTTCCTTCGCGTTGTTTAAGGGCTGAACGGTGAGTGCCCAGCCCAATTTCCTTTCGTTTTAAGCTATTTCGAATAGATCCCTGATAAACCCCGTTACATGAACTTAGCTAGAATTAAATTGTATCGTATTGCATGGTATTTTCTGAAGTGGTCATCGCTGGCTGTCCAAGCCGTGTGTAGCCTGGATAGCAAGCAAGTGAGCAACCATGCCGATTTGGGTTCATAAGACAAGTCTCCGGCCAGACTTCTTTGGTTAGTATGGCTCGTGGATGTGTCCAGATGGCTTAGCCCCGTTTTCGGGCCGTTTTGAAATCTGTAAATGGGTCAAAATCTCATTGGGACCGCAATAGTTCAGTCTTTGGCCCGGCCTTGGAGAGCCTTTCAGGTGGTCCTGGGCATCCCTTGTTACTTCTTTACTTGTTTTCGTATCATTTTGCATGTTTCAGTCACATTTGATTCGTTTTGTTTCAATTTCTCGCATGAATTGCATAGTTTTCATTGCTTTCGGAATGATATGACTTGAGATGGCCCGTGCTAAGTGCAAGCGCCACCTTGCAAGAGGGTTATTCGTGTCCGCTTAGTAATCCATTAAACTTTCTCGGAGTTTGCCTCTGAAATGATCAAAACAAATAGCATGTATTAGTAATAATGTAATCTATAATTCAGAAATTCATAATAAATTTTTTTAGATCTTCATGATTTATTGACGATGGGAGGGATTAAGCCATAGCTTTATTCATAGTGTTAACCTTGAGAAAATAATTATTACGAGCTTTTGATTGTTGCAGAAATAGGAGAAACGATGAAATTCGTTTGTCTTCCTTAACTCATTTTTTCATGGATGATAAAATATGACTCTTAGTTGTCTGTGTGGGTGGATAGAGAACCAAAATTATTATATGAGGCATAATAGATGCTTTCAATCATTATCTTCCATCAAAGCACATTGAGTATCTTATCTTCCTAAAAATTGTACTCGTTCATAGCCAATACAAGTTCTAGCATTTATATAATTATTTAACCATTGATAATGTCTTGTAAGTCATAACTATTCTTATAGTCTCACATTTAGTCCTCAAAGACCATAATATGCACAATAACATTATACTAAATTTTTTCTGAATTGGCTATTGCATAATAATCACAATTAAATAGTGAAAACTGATGCGAGTCATAATGGTTGTATGCCATTAATTGACACAATGTAACTATATTTCTTTAATTAACATGGTCTATAAATGAGGTCTATCATAATTGTTTGACTAGAATGTCTTTGTTAAAGACTATCCTATTAGAAATTCATCTATTTCTATCGTGTTTACTAAATGTAAAAGAGGAAATATAAGAATTACATAAATGAAGTTGGAGTATCTAATAAATAAAGTTAATGGAATTATAATATAATATCATTAATGACATCTAATAATATCCATCCTTTCAACATGTTCATCAAATGTTTTGGGCAGCAACCCTTTTTATTAAGAGATTTGTAATCATAAGGTTAGTGCTAGTGTGCTTAATTGACACTTTGTTTATCAACTTCTTTATTAATGGATAAGTATTTAGTGTTCATATATTTAGCACCCTTATAAAACTTGCTGTTCTTAGAGAGAAAAACTATTGGGCAGTTATCACGGTAAATTTTTAGTGGCTTGACAATTAAATGACAATCACAAAACCCTATAATAAAGTTTGGCAGCCATAATATATGAATAGTGGCCTCAAAACGTGCTGCAAACTGAACCTCTATAGCGGATGCAACAATGATTGCATGCTTCACACTATTCTATGAAATTGCCACTCCAACAAGAAGGAAGAAGTAGCCAAACGTGGATTTTCTTGTACTGGCACATACATCTAAGTCTGAATCTGATTATCTAATCACCTCAAGATTATTTGATTTTTTATAAGTGAACACGCGATTCTTGGTTCCTTGTAGGTATTTAAGAACTTTTTTTTACAGCTTTCTGGTGATCCATTCCTAGTAGCATTGCAACAGCAAAAATTGATATTTGGTTAGTACAAATTTGAGCATACATTAGGCTCCCAAAGATAGATACATAAGGATTATTTCTCATTTGTTGTTGTTTCAATTTCGGACATTATATAAGGAATCTCTTTGGCCAATTTTGGTCAATCTTACAACAATTTAAGGATTTTTCAAAAAACAAAGCCAATATATGAGGTGTCAATAGCCCACTGCCTGTATCCACCCAACATCACCAGCTTCCCCTCCCTCTCCCCCACTCGAAGATTTTATTGTGACTTTTCTTTTGTTACATTAGTCTTTGCAACCTTTTTCTTAATTTATGTTTTTCAAAGACCGCATAGTCGACTCATGGTTGCTCTATAAGTGCCACCGCCACATCGTAATGCCTGTTAGATTTTATAATGAAAGGACTAACTTAAACAAATAAATTGTAGTATAAGAGCCAAATTGAACAAATAAAGTTCCAAAGACAAAATTGTACGAGTCGAAGAATTAGAGAACCCCCCATGCCATTATTCCTTTTTTTTATTCATATAGATAAATTACATTGCATGCATATCATAAAACTAAGTTAAGTTGATAATTCAAAATTGTAAATACATTATGTTCTTTTAGCTCCACGTAAGTTAATTATTTAAAAAGCACAAGTAAATTTGGCTTTTAGTCTAATAAGATTGGACATTGTTTTCCTCCATCTTTGATTGGAAAAAAATTTCTCTAATTAATTTTCTGATTCTTTTAGTACATTTGGCTTTTAGTCTAATATGAATGGCCATTGTCTTCCTCCGTTCTTGATTGGAACGCATGTCCAGTCAATGAGTTATAAACATGAAAATTACCTATGTTTATAGTTAGTTTGCAAGTGATGTCTCAAGTTTGTCATGTTCCCTTTCCTGGTTCAGTTCCAGGCGAGTGCCAAGAATACTTTGAGCTTCCATGGCTGACTGGAGCCATTTAGGGCGATCAACAGATCCGGACAGAGAACTGACTATCCACTAATTAAGGGAACTTTCGTTAACATGATTTAGCTTCTCGTTATTAGATCCATCAAGTATGATTCACGGGTCCATGTGATCACCAATGGTTATTTTTTTTTCTGCAAGGGATTATATCTATGTTGTTTGTGCGACGTTGAGTGAAGCTCAATAGCTAGGAGTAAGCTAATTTGTCATAATGGCTGTTAAGTGACGAAGGTTTCTTCTCTTTGCACATGTCCCGTTCTATTATCTAATAATTCATACTAGAGGTGGCAAAATGGGTCAAAGACTCATATTTTAACCCATATTTAATAATATAGGTCATAAATGGGTTAGCTTAAAAAGTTAGTTGGGCCTAAAATTGATCACTTAACAACCTCATGGATCTTAAATGGGTTCTAAAAGGGTCATAAATGGGTTACTTAATTAATTTTAAGTATTATTAATAAATCATTTTAAATATTATTAACAAGTCATTTTTAAACTATGAAAATTCTGATATTCTAATTATTTTATTTTTTTTAAAAAATTCGATTATTATCAATTTTTTTAACAATATGGGTTAGGTTGGGTCGGGTATGGGTCATTATATTTACACTACATGAATATGGGTCAAAACGGGTTAAATGGGTCAAATATGATCCGACCCACATTTGACCCGACCCAAACCCGACCCGACCCACCCGTTTGACGCCCCTACTTCATACCACCTCGGATCCACAATTGACTTGCAACCCAATTTTCACACACACCATATCTCTCCGAGAAATCTTGACAGGGGTCGAGCTATGGAATGACAAGCGTGACAGAGAAATGTACAAGAATTTTGCTGCGCTGTGTGTGCTATCATTCAAAGCTAGAACTTGAAGCTCGCCCACACCATGTCTTCTTAAGCTCGAACCTCGCAGCTCACATTCATGGAAGAGTTGGTACACATAGGAAGAAGAAGAAATGCCACATCAGTGCATAGTTCTTCAAAAAAATCATATCGATGCCATGTGTTCCATAGAAAATCATACAAAAAAATTATATTGGCATTTTTCAAGAGCCAAATTGGATGAAGTTAACAAGTGGACTCGATTGCAATAATTTAATAAGTTTTAGAATTTGATTACACTTTTGAAATTTTTACAACTTAAGTGCATTTTATTAATAAAATTTAGAACTTCTAATATACTTTTCCTATATTTTATCATGAAATGTTTGATGAAACAATTTCTAGCGAGTTGTAGAAAAATGCTGTTCACACTAATTTGCAGGTTGGAATAAAAACAATGTTGAATTTTATGATCTTAACTTTTGTTCATTTTGAATCGTAAATGCAGGAAAAACGGAAAACAAATGCAACACTGCAAACCATACAAATTTTCAAATATAATCCTACATTTCATCCCTATACTTCACTATTTTTCTAATCAACTCTCTATACTTTAAATTTTTCTAATTGAGTCATTCTACTTAACAAAATGTCTAATCAAGCCCGTTCATACCAAAATTTGGTTAAATCCAGCTTTTCATGGCTATTGGAGGATGTTGGAGCGAGACAGGTCTTAAATATTGCCTACGTGAACACTCACTCTTGGTGGACGACAGTGAGTGAGTAGCTTAAATTTGTACTTAAATTTTGTTTTGTTTTTAAACCTCTCACCAATGCACTGAGTAGAAAACTTAGATGGTTTCCAGAGACAATATTGAATTCATGTCACGCTTTGCCATCCAGAGATGATTACTTTAGCTGGACTTTGAAAGATTTGTTTCAAAAGGAGTTGATTAGACATTTTATCTAAGTAGTAAACTTAATTACAGACATTGAAAATACATTGACTTGATTAGATACAAAAAGGCAGTGTAGGGATGGATAGAAGTATTTTTTTGCCCATTCTATAACAATGTAGGGAACCAAAGTAAAAACCCTCTAAAAAAAAGCGAAGGATAATGACATCACAAGCACCCGATCTTTTGTCTATTTTACAATCGAGTTCATAAACTTACTTCATTTAATCAAATTAGCCTAGCTTTTCAAATTTGGTTCAATATGAGGTCCCTCTTATCATTGCGAACAAAAAATACTAACATAAGTGCTGACATTGTCAAATAGCCATTAGCTGTCAACATTAACATTAATCATGTCACTTTACCAGAGACATATTCCACTAGGGAGATCATGCAAGTCAACACACACACACTCTCTCTTTTTCATCCAACCCTAATTTTAATGAATAAGCAAGCCACGTCAGCAATTGTGTTTTAACTTTTGCTGAGTAAGCGAGGCACGTGTGAAGAAGAGACGCAACATGTTACTTTCTTGTAAAACAGGTAGGAATGTCTTCTTGAAAAAGGACCGTACCCTTGGAGGCCCAAGCCCAGTCCAGTCTTTTCCGGTCTTCGTTTCGGTTCGGACACCGCCTCACCATGGTGCAAGGAAAATAAGAAGACCAAGTCCAAAAAGGAAAGAGAGAAAGAGGAGAGACAGAGATACAGAGAGAGGGAAGGGGGAGACAGGCGAGAATGGAGGAAGACGAGGGAAGCAGCAAGGTGGAGACGGCGAAGGCGGAGAGATCGGTGTGGCTGATGAAGTGTCCCGTGGCGGTGGCGAAGTCGTGGCAAGTTCACCCTCCCTCAGACCCCAATCCCCTCGCCAAGGTCGTTCTCTCTCTCGATCCTCTTCGACCCCCCGACGATCCTTCTTCCCTCCAGGTTCTCTCTCTCTCTCTCTCTCTCTCTCTCTCTCTCTCTCTCTCTGTATATGTTTTTCACTTCGGTTCGCGCTTTTTCGCTCGTTTTCTTAGTCAGTTGGGTTTAATTAAGCCTGGACTCACGCTTCAGGGGAAGTTTGATTATTATTCCACTGGAGACTCGAGCATTTGAATTGACGCTGGCGATACAAATTGCGAATACTTGCTTGATACTTGTGCTGATTTTGAGCAGTAGGGAGTTTTTGATATGGAGAGTGACCAGTTCTATAACCTAGGCGAGTTGATCTGCGGAAGTTGGATAAGTGGATGCGCACTTGTGATTTCGCATCGTGGTGTCCTATTCTTCCTTGGTTATCCGAACCACAAGGACAGCATTGGGTCGAGGCCGGTTGTATGTGAACAAATTGTTTGATTTTGCACAATTCCTTTTGTTCAAGATGCCCTTCTGTTTGATGACCATCTCAAGAGAGTGAGCTTGGTTGTAGCTTAAGATATTGCTGCATCGGTTCTCCTTTTTTCTTTATTTTGAGTGAACCCCATATTAAAATTCTTAGATCCTGGACACTTTGTGTAGCTTTCGTGTATGTCATCTGCTGCTGCTGTTTTGTTGGTCTGCTTTTCTGATATTGTCTTCTTGCATTGTGATCAGTTTACTATGGAGATGGCGAGCACTGAGCCTGGGAATATTCCAAAAAGTTATTCTTTGAATATGTCTAAAGATATTGTCCCAATGTCTGTTTTCTCGGAAACAGGTCATGGTGAGCACCATTAACATCACTGTCATCTATCACTTGCTTAGTTTTATGTTCTGGTAGGAGTAAGACATACCGAGTTTTTCGTCTCTCGTTGTTCCATGTGCCTTATGTGTGCTTATGTTTTCTAATGACCGATTGCCCTCGCATTTGATGGTGGGATATTGAAGCTTCAATTTAGTATATTAGAGTTGCCGCAACTTCGTCAATAATGTTTTTGTTGAGTATCTAATAGCTATCATCACTGAATGACTATTATGATACTTTCATCTATAGTGAGAGCTCCTTTAGGTACTTCTAAGAGGAAAGAAAGATCAATGTAATTGCTCCTGGATGATTTATAACACCGCCAATACCTAAGTACCCTAAGTTGTTGGGTTGCATGCAAGAACAGATGTAAGTGGCTACTCGGTGAAAGTCATGAGGGGCCTTGAGGTCATCAAAAGGTAGCCTCTGGATAATAAATTTGGTGAAAGAGAAAATGAAGAATGAAAATATTGAAAAGAGCCTTACCCAAAAAAGAAAAATATTGAAAATAGTATAACAACTATAAAGGATATCAAATTGCAGGATTTGCCCTCGATTAATTAAAGTTCCGAAGTTAGCTGATTTGGTCCATGTCCACCTTGTTATTAGTCCAATGGCTTTGGAGACTATTTTCTTAGTACTCATACAATTCATACGCTTCCTTGAATTAGCATGTTTAACTCAGTTTTCACTTTGAATTGGTGACCCTGTACACTTCAAGAACATATTTTTCTTGTGTCACACAACTTCGATTTTGAATCTACACCCAATATCTTTCAATTAAAAATGTGGATATGTTAAATATCTAGGATTTAGTACATGTTATAATTAGCGAAGTTTTTTACTTTTGCATATAGTTATGAGGTGTGGTTAGGACTTCATTATGCATCAGCAATCCTCAACCGATTTACTGAAAGAATGTACAATTTTGTTGCAAGGTTTGTGCAACTTCATTGTGTTTGCTCAGGATCACAATTACATTTTGGCATTGTAATTTACTGTGTTCTGTGCAGTGGGAGGTGTTGCAAACTGATTAGATCTTGTTTATTCTCTTGATTTACTTGAGAGTATAATCTGCTGTTGGAGCTCTCAAGGGCTGCTTTTTTTTTCCCTTGATTCAGCCATTAAAAGTTTGGTTTCTACTGAAGATCTTGAATGCGTATTGTAGGCAAGGTCGCAGTGGAAGGGAAAGTGGAACATAAATTTGACATGAAACCAAATAGTGATAGCATTGAGGAGTATGGAAAATTATGCCGTGAAAGGACAAATAAGTCGATGATAAGAAATCGACAAATACAGGTGGATTTTGTCTGCATTTAGTTATTTCAGTGGCAATTTGCTATTTATATTTGATTATTGCAGAAGTACTTTATTTTTCACTCACATTGATTTTATGTGAAGGTGATTAATAATGATCGTGGAGCGCACATGAGGCCTTTGCCTGGTATTATAGGGTTGGTCTCATCTGCATCCAAGGTATTGAACTTCTTGCTATTGAATTAGATGCTGTCAGTATCAGACTCAATGAAAAATAAAGATATGTGTGTACTCATGTAGAAAGATCTCGTAGCATAGTTTGAGAAGAGCAATAATATTACAATTGATAAATGATTAGTAATGGTCTGTATCCTAATGCATAATTTTCTGTGTCCTGGTACAAATGCTTTACTTTTCGGATTATCAACTAGGATAAGAAGAAAACACAACCAGTGAAGCAGTCAGACATGAAAAGAACCCGAAGAGATAGAGGGGAGTTGGAGGATATAATGTTCAAGCTGTTTGAAAGGCAACCCAATTGGGCTCTAAAGCAACTTGTGCAGGAGACTGATCAACCTGCGGTATGCTCATTCTTTTCAGATATTGTTTCACCGTATTATTGCCTGCATGCAGACAAAGTAAAACAATTTTTCAGTTGTCTTATGTTGCTGACAAAGTAAGCCAATAACTTAATTATTTATCTTTTTAATATTGTAAATGGACTTTTTTCTTGGTGAAAAGTCTTCTCCCTTGTGTTACTTGTATGGATGTGAATCATGCTCCTGTTTAGCTGGGGAGCTTGTGTGACAGTCTCCATTTTGTTTTTTCCTGTTTTTATTGCAGCAATTCCTGAAAGAGATCTTAAATGAGCTTTGTGTTTACAACAAAAGGGGGGCCAACCAGGGTACGTACGAGCTTAAGCCAGAGTACAAGAAATCAGTTGAAGATACAGATGCCGAATAAGCCGTTAATCTTGTTTTAGAAATTGTTGCGGGAGGAAAAAAAATGAGGGTGCCAGATTATATAGTAAACTGCTGTTGAGCATCTTAAAATATGAGTATGATGGCATCCCTTTTCTTTTTCCCGACTTCATTTGAGATACAGGACCGAGACAGCTATTAGAGGCATGTAAAGGTGCTTTTGGAAACCTAGCATCACTGAGATACGACGTCATGCATTTGCTAGTTGGCCTTGTTGTGAATGTCGCTATGAGCAGTGGGAGTCATTATCCTGTCTATAATGAATCGATAGACCTGTCAATTGTGTTTTCCAGCAACATGACTTGACAAGAAGCGTAGAAAATTCAATTAGACACGTGAATATGAATTGACAACATTTACAGCTAATTGTCTGGCTAAATATCAATTTAGTGTAGTTGTGGATCTATAGTGGTGCTGTATTGTTGCGTTGTGGTTGTACTGTAAAGTATCAATATTTGTATGTTTTGGAGTATATCTTTAAATTCATATCACCTCAAAAGTGGGTGAGTTACAATTCTAAAATTTGCTAGCCGCTGCTTCTGCTTTCGGTATTTGCAATGGCGTTGCAGTTATGAGTGGTATACCCAACAACTTATGCGAATTATAACAAATTTTTTTATCACTGCGAGTATTGCGGTAGAGTTATATTAATTAAAGTTTTAAAACTTTGAAGGGATTGGGTATTCATATTTCAAAATCGTCGGACTGCTTCATATTATTATAATATAATTTACTTTGTTCCTCTGCTAGCTTTCGGTTAGTTTTGCCCGACCCAACTTAATATATAATGAAAGGATAATTTGTCTTATGTACTCGGATGATGCTGAGCACTGGATGATCGGTAACTCCAAAATGGAATCTGAAATTGTAAGTGCCTACTTTCTTTGCCTGTGATAATATATATGGGCATGTCGATGCTCAATACGGTGCCACAGACGGTCAATTACAAACACGAGATTCTCTGATGTACTTCTTTCTGCATCGTGCTTCTTGGCCTCTAGCGCGATGAATATCGATATACCCATAGAGGATGAATGCGACGTCCGTCCTCGTTGGGTCAATAATCAAAACCTTCTCGTAGGCGATTACATTTCATGCCTCATCGATTGGATCCTTGAACTTGTGCAACGTGGAAATCAAACCTGGAGAAATGAAAGGCCTGTGATTGAGCTTGTCCGATTGAGCTTGTCATGAGCACGCGGATGCGGATGTTGAAAGTGACCGAGTAGGGACGGTGTTTGTCAATCTGAGAAGTTTGCTAAAACATTCCAATACCATCTCTTGAGAGAGAGAAAAGAAGGCAAGCATGATTCAACTGAAGTCCACTAGGGTGAGCATGGTCCAAGTTGACAATTTTTACTCTGAAATCGGGCACTGCCCACTAAAGACTGATTTGAAAAATTAGAACTTGGAATGGCCCATTGGTTTTATGGACTCACCCAGGAAGTGGATTGGCAATTTGATTCTCGGATGGGACTGTAGAGCTGGTTCCATTTATACAACTTTTTCTTTTTGGTCGAAACCATTTATACAACTTAATCTTGCATTAAAGTTGCAGATTTTATTTGGGCCTTGAGCAAAGGAAACCGGGGGCTAATAGACGCAGGTAGAAAACCAGTAGACGCCCTATTGGCCAGAGAAAAGAAGAAATTTATGAGTGAAACCAAATCAGTGAAGGCTTCAAATCCATGCCATTAAAAATAGGTCGAGACCTGCAAATGCTAAGCCCACAAGCAGGAGAGGGTCTAGCATGTATTCAGCTTCTAATTTAAAAGAATTTGCATAATTTGACCCTCCAAAAATTTAATTGAAAGAATTTCTAAATTGTGGAAATACCAAAAAATCATAATTGCAAAAGATCAACTCATATATATACACAATTATGCCTTAGGATTTCTCAATCATCAAACACAATTTCAGAACATTTTAAAAATTTTGAGAAAAAACACGCGCTAGAGAGAGACCAGCCATCCCCTCTGGTGGCTGTACCTCCACCCAACCACCACCCGATGGTCGAGCCTCCCCCTTGTAGCCACCTTCCACCGCAACTAATGTCGTGATCCCTAGCGTCATTGCCTGCTAGTCTGGGTAACAGCCACCCCGCCTTCCATTGCACTACGACCGATCCGCCCAAACACCAATTGATGCTAGAACCGAACCCCAACCACCACTTCCGTTGTTGCTCACGCCACTGATCCAACTAATTACCTGATTTATTGCCTAATTTAATTATTACAATTTTAGGATGTAAATCTAAAATATTACATGAAAAATATTATCCATAAATGTTTCCCGATAAGGTCTTTTAAATTAAGAAATATTCCTAATTTGATGACGTACATCAAGTCGGTATACCGATTTCTACCCTGAGGTTTGACCAATGACAGCACATAAAATCCATCACACCTTCTGCCACCCGCGGGATGAACGATTGATTTTCCATCATCCAAATTCAAATTTTTTACCTTTTACTAATAATATTTGATTGCAAGATTTTGTGTGAGGATAATATTTGCTTGATTGCAAATGTTGTTTAATATTTTTTTATTTCCTAATAGATAAAATAAAAAATATATTTTTCCATTAAAAATTAGGTAATTATCTTCAATAGATTGCATATTAGGGATAATTTAGATTTTTCTAAATAATTTTAGATAGCATCTTAAGATAAAATAGATTATATTCTAAATTCATATAGAACACATATTGAAATTATAATAGATTTTTATTCCGAATTTACATATTAAAATCATAAAAACTTGCCATTCTAGGATTAGATTTATTTCATTATCCATTTAGATTGCATACCTACGATAGGATTACAATTTTGATCTTCTAAGGACCCAATTGAAAAGAACATTATAAATTAGGGTCATTATTCGCAAATAACCAAGACTCAAAGCCCTTAATGACAATCAACATTATCTATGTATAGGGATGCTGCAATAGTTTCATAGTTTTGGGTCGGCAATAATAATTCATAATACACAAGAAAAAAAAAACATGAGAGTGAAAAGAACTACTCAGCCAACCCCTGGTTGACATCCTCCCATCGGCATAGTCCATCACCAACAATCGTGCCGACGAGCTGCTACTCCCTGCCACCTTGCCTCACGCTGATCGTAGAGGCTCCCCCAGTCAAGTAACCCGCTATTTCTCAGTACCTGTTTTGGCGGAGCTCCACGGCCCACGCCGTACCGCCCTCTATTGTGCCAAGCCATCTTTTTCGTGACCGAGCGACCCTCGCCGAGATGACCGACCACTCGGCCAATCTTGACTGAGTCTGTCCAAATCAATCCTCCACTATCTTGCCACAACTTGCTGTCCCTACTTGGCCTGACGTCACTTGGCATGCTGCGTTGCCCTCTGCTCAGCTGTGATCCACTCTTGACGAGCCCCTGTTGCTCTGCAAGCCGATAGTCGAACCACTCCTCTGCCGCACCCACTACTCTTGATTCCGACACTGTCCCCCTGCACCTGAACCAAGGCCACCACAAGTAACACCTCCCTGACGCCACTAAGTCACCACCATTGGCCAGCCTCGTCACGAGCCGACCCTTGGCCTAACCCCACCCAAGCTGCACAATGAGCTTCATTGGGCCATCCATGTTGCGCATAACATGCATTGCCTGCGTAAACAAATCGCCGCCACTTGCATTTGCTGGTCACCATGATTTTTGTAATCCTGTGTTCGATCTCGTCAAGTTCAAACATAGAAAGATAATATTTAAATTAGATACTGATCACTATCCAAGGTTCAATATATGGTTTTATTGCTTAAATGTGATTATGATTATCTAATTGTGATCTTAAGGAATGCTTGAAATATCTTGCATGAAATCTTATTTGCGAAAGGTCATCAGATGTAATATTTCTTAATTTGACAAAGTATCGTAGATCGACGTATGGTCTCCATCTTGAAATACAACCTGTGATGGTAAAAAAAAAATCTTCTAATCCATCCACCACTCTATGGAACGAGTTGTTGATTTTCATCATCCAAACTTGAATTTTCATCATATCTTTTGTGGAAAATATATGTGATTGTGAATATTTGATTACAAATAGTGCTTGATTTGATTGTAGAATGGAAATTCTATCCTTTATTTTACTATGTTTTATTAGATTTGAATTTATTTTCCAGTGATAAAAATCACAAAATATTTTCTATAACAATTAAGTCATTATCACCAATTACATCACCAAGTAGCGTGATGTAGGTTTTTTTTCATAATTCTATATAGTCTACTTGAATAATGAGATTAAGTTTCATCTTTAATTCGACTGCATATTCAAATTAATGCATTTATTTATTTCGAATTTCGTGAAAAAATATAAAAAGATGATCATATACACGTCATATAGTTTAAATACATCATTAATGTCATCAAGTCATTAATAGCCGGTCATTTAGTAATGAAATGCCTCAATTTATTTAATCTATAATGCATGTATAGTTTGCATGATAGGTTAAACAACTTAGAACACATGTCATGTTGCTTGTCCTTTACTTTATAATGCATGGCATATAGCTTAGTATATTAATCTGATTACACTTGCATATCACGTAGTTTGCATATTAAATTTAATAATTTGAGCTCACATAGTGTAATAATAATTAAGTTTGCTTGACATTTAAAATTCCATATTAGGTTATTTAATTAGTAATCATATGACACGTTGAACATCTTGTGTGTTAAATTTAGTAAACTTACACATCATATAGAAGATCGCATGCCACATTGAACAATTTAGAACACACATATATATGTTATATATTGAACCCTAAGTTTCGTATTGATAAGAGCATGGAAAAGCCTAAGTTAAACATATGCTTAATAATTCATTAGCCAAATAAAAATAGGTTTAATAATTCATTAGCCAACTTTTAGGTGGTGTATTGTTTGGGGAGGTCGCAACATGATATTTTTAAAATGGAGATCATTTGGCATGGTACTAATAAAGGAGATTGAATTACATCGATAATTTTGGTCCGAGTAAAGCAAACACATGCAACAATCAACTAATATTAATGAGAGACAAATTTGGTTATGGCAAATTGTCGTTTGTGACTTTCTTCATATGAAATACCTAATAGCCGATTTATTTTCCAAAGGACAAGATTCAGTTTTTCAAGTGTAAAACTTGTATTTTGGCTAAAAGTCATCATGTACCTTTCCTAATAAGCTTGCATAAAAAATTATATTCCTTTTGCATTATTTCATTCTGATGTTTGGGACCTTCTCCAATTACCACTGATTCAGTAGTCATGCTATTGCTCTCTATAAGGGATGAGGCTTTGTCGAGGAGCAGACCGTCAGGGAAATCGGTGCATCTTGACATGTTTCTTTGTGCAGGATCATCTATACCCGTCCACAGGGGCAGCCTATTGGGTCAGGTATGGACTCGTGGCGTGTGTCTAATAGTCTACTAAATCCGTTATTAGTTATGTGATTGATCTGACTTCTCACCTATGCTTTGATAGTTATATTGGACAACTTAAATTCTGGCATCCACAATAATTCACAAAGAATGAATAACTTTGAACAAATGAATAACTTGGAATTTAAGGAAAAACATCGCAATTCGGTAGTTTCCAAAGCATCACGTTTGACCTGACCAAGTTCATTTCTGCCTCTTTCATCACAACCCTAAAGTTTGTTAAGAGTCACACTTGGAGTCATGCATTTATTGGAGAGGATCGTGCTCTAACACTATCTATAACTACCCATCTATTTGATCAAGTTCTTAAGAATGAAAACTTAAGTGAAGACCTCTATTGGAGGTTTTCCGTTCGCTAAAGTATGACCTCAAGCTTTCTCCTCCATCCGATGCGTGATTAAGCGTTACTACTGCGTCTTTACGGGAGCTAATTTGCTTGTGTGGCCTACTGATTTCCTTCGGATGCCACCATCAGTAGGTCGGGAGATGCACGAGTTTTATGACGCAAGGGACGAGTAGTCCTAGGAGAATCAAACATGACGGAATCATTCATTATAAGTCATAATGACCGAATTCCAGCACAATATTACAAAGTGTGCATGCGTTGTTGATTCATCATTGGGCGTGCGTTTTTTGTTTAAGGACAAGTTCAAACTTGCGAAGTGACAATGAAACTGCAATGATCTAGATTAATAGTGAGCTAAAAATTATTCATTGTCAAAATGTAAGTGTTCACATAAGTGGTTAATTTTCTTTTTACACGAGATCTCAGTTGCTTAGATATCAATTTGAAAATTCGTCATATTTAAGGGAAAATGAAATGGTCCTTAAATTTTGGTCAAATATGCAATGTGATCCCTGAATTTTCGATTTGTTCAATGTGATTTTTTAACTTTCGATTTGTTTAGTGTAATCCCTGAACTTTTAGTACAAAACTATATGAAATTATTCAATATAGTTCTTCCATTAATTTAAACTCTTGGACCATATTTAATAATTTCATGTAGTCCAAGGATTAGTTTGAACATGTACTAAAAGTTTAGGGATCACATTGAATATATTGAAATTCATGGACCATATTGCACATTGAGTTAGTTTAGACCTACATTAAACAAATTGTAAGTTCGGCATTACATATGACTAAAGTTAATGGACCATTTGTGTCATTTTTCCTTTATTTAATAAACTCACTTCAATAACTATATTATCATATTTTGTTGTACATGCTCGATTTCATGTACAAAATAATATTTCTAAGTGATGATTATATGCGTATAGAATATTAGATCAAGGACTATACTTACCTTATTACAAGAAATTTTTCAATGAGGTGAGTGAGATATTTCATCTACTTTGAGATTCGCCTATCAAAACAATGATGATGCTATTTTCCCCATTAGTTGAGTTGTGCACCTTCTGTAAAGTTGCAGTCCAACAATCGACCAACTCATGGTTCGTGGTTTTGGCTCAAAGTCGATAGAGTGAAACAGAAAATGACACGGCCGATTGACCTGGTTTAATTGAAAAACCTGTAAGTTTCGTACAATCTCCCTAAGCATGAAGGGGACTTCATCATAAGCAACATGCAATAATGCAATGCCCCCGTTAATGTGTGTGTGTGTGTGTGTGTGTGAGAGAGAGAGAGAGAGAGAGAGAGAGAGAGAGAGAGACGTGCCCATTGAAAAGAAGAGTTCATATCTATCTTTAACGGGCGAGAGGAAAGTGAAATTAGTACGTTTAGCAAGAATATCAATCATGCATTGGCACGAGCAACATAATCATCACTCTTTAATATAAAGATTACATAGAAAAAAGAGGAAGCATCATGATTATTCATCCATTTAGTCCATTCAATTTTACAAGTCTGAGCAGAACTTTGAAGAGATTAAGGAAAAACAAATCAATATGAAAAGTACTTTATGTCTTGGTTTTCCAAAGGGAATGATAAAATGTTTTTAACCCTGAGGTTGTTAATGCGTGATGAAGATAGATGCGCCACCATGCGGGGACAAGCCGACAAGTATTGTCCATTTCACTTTGTGTCTATATCGGTATCTCTACAAAATTTAGAGGTCAATGTATTAATCATATATTTTACAAGTACCCTTGGTCATAAGGATAGATGGATGAGCTATCGAATTAAGCAATAGAGATACAGGATCCCACTCTATGCCAAGCACCATTTATACTAAATAAAAAAATGATACCTTGAACATGTTATATTTGTTGATCATATTGAGTCCTTTCAGTAGGACTCACATAATTTATGAATGAAATAATGTTGGTCTACTTGATGTATCATATTGACCATGTAATAACACTATAATAACATTCTCTAGAAAAGAAAGAAATGGTATCAAGTGTTTAGAGAAAACTGTCCAAATAATCATAAACGTATTGTACAGTGACTAAATTAATCCTAAAGCTTTCAATTGTATTAGTTTACTTATAAACATTCTGACAATATGTCAATTTAGTTATTCAAATCAATTTTGACTAGAGATTACTAAACTAGATATCAATCGTCCTATATCATATGTATAGGACAATTGACATTCATGTCAACATTGTCTATTAGGGATAGAAAGGCTGCATTAGTAAACTATAAAAAAATTATGATTAAATTTATATAATTGAAAGGTTTGAAATTGAATTAAAACACTATATAATAAGTTTAGAACTTTTTAGAGAATTATTCCCTAACATTTATTATGTACATGTGGCATGATTTATTCTTTTCTCTTCATATATAAAGAATGATATTTTGAAAACATGGGTCCACCATAGTAGTCTTCTTTTGCCCTGCCACGTTGACTCTTGGGGACCTCTCATAGATCGGCTAGCAAACATAAATAATATTAATGGAAAAGGAGAACTTATGCATGTTCATCTCTTTCTGAAACACACATGTTAATACAAGATTTGGCGCATGGACATCATTATCATCTGACAAAGCTTTTTATTTGAGAGGACTTCAACTTGATGAATAGCGATGGGTCAACTCAAGCCTCCAATGATTGTATTCATCCAATTTTTCAAACAGAACATTGAAGCCTGGTCTTCTCAAGATTCTCCCCTGCTGAGGAAATATAATCCGCCAGTTATGTTCCTGTTGAATTCATGGTGGTCGTTGTACCTCAATATTAAAATATATACCATAAAAAATTAGATGATTTGACACAATAGGTGCGTATCAGTACAATAATCATATTCATAAATGGAAGTATATCCTATAGTTGGTCAAAGTGGGGACTGTTAAACACTTGATATGAATAAAATATACCATGTTCGAATTATAGTATCACCCAATTAGTTTGATCTTAGAGGCCGCACCGATCATCCTATAGATAGTCTTAATCAGTAACGTAAAGAAGATGATTTGTATTTACACGAAGGCTAGTCAATTCAAAATGCTTGTTCAACCAAGGAAATTAAAAATTAGAAATTGTTGTCTACTCTTCTCACTTTGTATAATTATTTTAACTTTGCATTATGTAGTAGTTTAGCAATTTACCTATGAAAAAGTATGTACGCCCATGATAGGGTGCAGTGAAGAGGCACCATCTAAATAGGTGAGAATGATTAAATTCTAATAACTTCATTCACCATCTTCATTTGATAAAAAAAAAAACGTAATCTAAAATGATTATATTCTAAATTTATGTCACCCTGACCAGTCTTTCGCCAGCCCTCAATTGCTATAACCATTTGCACCACTATCTCTAGTGGTTTGTCCCTGCATGACACCCGAGCACTCTCGTGGCGTCCTTTCTCTGTCTCTCGCGTGCTCATTTGCTCGTCGAAGACCAAGGCTGACTTTATACACCACCTCAGTGAATTTTCCCCTTTCCTTCTTAATCTTTTATTCGTTAATCTGCTTATGCATTAATTTTCTTCTGCTCTTCTCCTTGTTCGTACTCTCGGAGAGGATCTTATGCCTTCGTTCTTATTCTTTGATTCTCTAATCTTTTCCTGCATTATAAGAATGACATTTGGTCTCCGTCAATTGTGCTTGACTAGTTCCTACAAATTAGCAGACCAAACTCGAGTTCCTACTTATTCATGCAAGTCAACGCGCGAGTCTTCTTACTATTATAATTTAGATTTCATTTGTTAGATGGAAAATAAATAGTATGTTTTCCATGAAAATTCATTTATATTGATTGAAATAATTTATCAATTGAAAATATTTTCATCATCAATAAAATTTTTATGTCTAAACACTTTTACAGTCGATCGAAACATTTTTTATTCATTTATACTTTAAAAAAATATCTATCAAATAATTTTTTCGGCAAAATAAAGACATTCTTGTATAAGTTTTTTATCCTCTTATCACACCAGCCAAGAGCTCATCTAATAACATTTTCCGAAAATCCATTTATTCTCTTCATAAATTGACTGATATGCTACTTTCGTAGTCACCATTTAAGTTACAATTCTCAAAAAATTGCTGATCAATGAAATTCATTGAACTGTTATGTGCAAAACTGTACGTACAAGTAATGGCGTGTCAGATGAAGAGGATCTTCTTCGGGAAACAGCTTAATATGGTTCCTAAAGAGTAGAAAATTCCTTTTTTCTTTTTTTCCAAAAATTGTTAAGCTGAATCAATATTTGGCCCAAAAAGAAAATCAAACGCAGTGAGATTTCAATACAATCCGTGGATGTCCGCCCTCTGTAATGGGAGGAACCTCTTAATTTAAAATTTCGTCCTCTTGATATATTATGATGAACCCCTAATTTAATTTTATATTCTTCAAATGCCTAAAGTAATGAAAGAATTTGGAATTTCAGCTATAATATCATGGGAGTTTCCCCTCTTTAGTAATTATAGATTTTCCTTTTTTAATGATGGTCAGGGAAATCGGGATCTTCCTTATTTACATTGATTACGACGAGTGAACCTTATAAGATGCCAGTAGAGTCCCACTCATATACTGAATAAATCAAATTGACTATATGCGGAATTGAACTCATCATCCGAAGTTGGGATCGAAGCAGCAACTTCACACACGCCTTAATTCATTGGGCAAGGCGAGGAATTGCATATTATAATTATAAGATAAGCAAGTGTGTTATTATCAAGTATTAAAAGATCTCCTCACAAATTTTTAGAAAACCATGAACGAATTTGCCAAAATTGAACATGAATACTAATTCAGTGTAGTTCGTTAGTATTTGATTATGAGCGAAGTTTTTATTTTTTGTCATTCCTGATCAGAGGAATTAGGCCACTAACTCGTGCCTTTCAAATATGGG
The DNA here is from genome assembly GCA_019926035.1 of Melaleuca alternifolia. Lineage (NCBI taxonomy): Eukaryota > Viridiplantae > Streptophyta > Magnoliopsida > Myrtales > Myrtaceae > Melaleuca > Melaleuca alternifolia. The sequence continues at coordinate 731,536 of JAGKPW010002227.1, read as the reverse complement.
TGCAAACTCAATTAAACAATTGTGACTGATGTATAGTTACAATCTATTAACTAGAAAACTTCTCCAACTAAAGATGGTGGAAAATATCGCCCTTATTCGACTATTTATACTCTTTACATATTTATTCCCCATTTGACCCTAGAAACGGCTTGAAACCTACCACTTCTATTTTGGGCTGGTTTCAGGATCAATAGAGTTGATTCCTGATTTCAAAAATGGGTTTTAACCCTTACATCATAGGTCACCTATTATGGTAACCTTGAAACCGGTCACCGTAGGTAAATGTAGCTGCTTTCCTGATATGGTTTTCTTCGGTTTTGTTATTGTCCCTATGATTTTCCTCCAAATCAAAATTTAGTTAGGGGTAAAAAAAAAGCCAAAGTTTCTTTATAATTTCACTTATAACAACTTATTCGTTCTTCACCACTTTTACTTCATAAGCTCACGTACATGGTGAATTTGTCATATTTTGTTTATCTAGTTAAAACAATCAAATCTCTTCATTTACTATATCGAAATTTTGTTTTCCTGCTATTGGTGGGACACATTTACATAAATGCATGTAAGACGTCACATATTTATATACAAGCACACCAAAAAAATGACATAAAAAAAGTTATGCACGTTAAAGTACGTTGATTTTTTTTTATAAATGCATCGTGAATGATTTCAAAGTTTGCCAATCCAAAATAAATGAAATTTAATTGGCTTTTGTAAATTTGTATACATATTTTATTTAATTAAATTTCATGTTTTAAATTTTTGTACTGGGGAAGGTAATTGTGATTTTTACACACACACATATATATATATATATTGTTTCATACAATCATCACATTAAACATATGTAAAAGACAACCAACAAGGAAGAGTTTGATAGACATATACATAAGGAAAACAATCATTTCAAGTGGGTGGTTAAGGACTAAAACTCGTAGTCATATAGGAAAGGTAAATGCCCAGCTCATTTATTAGCTGGAGACTACTTCGTTAGATTTACACATAACTTCCCTCTTCAGGCCCCATAATATGTCTCCTTCTTTCTCCCTCTTGTGCACCGCAGTATTTATATCTACCTAGCTCCTGCTCTTCATCAACCCACTTTCTCGCTTGACCTTTCACAATTTAGCTTGTTGAGCCCCTTAGTTTCGATGGCCAACACAGTGGCTGGTGGCTCCAGAAGAATGTGGTGTTCGGTGCCGGAGCAGCTCCAGCTGCACATGGCCATGTTGGCCTTGCAATTCGGCTACGCTGGATTCCATGTGGTGTCCAGAGCCGCCCTTAACATGGGCATGAGCAAGATCGTCTTTATCGTTTACAGGAACATCATCGCCTTGCTCCTCCTCCTCCCTTTCGCTTATTTTCTAGAAAAGTACGTGCTCATGTCATCTGAAGACCTCTTTTCTTGATTTTTTCTCTCCTCCTTTCTTGTGATTCTTGTAAAAGCATTTCAACAAACACCGTTCTTCTCTATCAGTTCAGATTTTGGATGCGCTTATGATAAATTCCCCATTTTTACGCCACCTTCATACGTACTTAGGACTCATTCACATGCTTATCACATCTTATTTGGTTTCCAGGAAAGAGAGGCCTGGGATCACTCTAAAATTCTTGGTGCAGTTCTTTCTCCTCGCCCTAGTCGGGTACGGCAGTTTTTTCTCTCTGCCAATCTTGTGATTGCAAGCAATTTTAACATACTCAATAGAGTTTTTCCTTTTCTTTTGGCATATAAAATCGCCGTCAATAGTTTATACGGAAGGATTTCATTTTATTTTTGTGTGGTCAATATCTTGAAACAGAATAACGGCAAACCAAGGATTCTACTTCTTGGGTTTGGACAACACTTCACCCACCTTTGCTTCAGCAATCCAGAACTCTGTCCCAGCCATTACATTCCTCATGGCTGCGATACTCAGGTGATCATCATTAAGCTCACGTGTCCCCATACATGAAGTTCTATCTGTGGAAGCTTACTTAATTAAGCCAGTGGCTGAAAATTCTTCAATCCATTCCCTTATATGATATAGTTTTCCTTTTTATAACCTCAAGGTTAGGAAAATCAACACATTCAGTCAACAGCTCACATTTTACGTATTAGTGGTTTTCTTTTAGGCTCTTTGATGGATTACTGTTTGGTTGAAGAAAATCCATTGGTTGAGTGAGACGGAAAGAATCCATGGGAAAGGAATTCCAACGGCTCCTGGAAATGGATTCAACCTGGATCCAGAACAGAAAAGAAAAAAGAAGAGAGAGAGAAAGGAAAGGGGCCGTGTTCTTCAAAAGGAACTGCCAAAAGAACATGAAAAAGAAGGGAAAAAGTACATAGTTGTTGAGAAAGCATCTAGGAAATAAAAATATCGATTCTCGTCAACGTCATTTGCGTTCAATTGGCTTGATACTTACCATCCGTAATATCCATGAACTAAAGAAACGTCGCATAGTTGAGTTATCTAACATTTTCTTTGGCAAAAAAACTGACGTGACATTCAGAATAGAACAAGTTCGGCTCGACCGAAAAGATGGCATTGCGAAGGTTGTCGGGACCATCTTCTGCATCGCTGGGGCATCAATCATCACCCTCTTCAAGGGACCGGCCATATTCACTCCCACACCGCCACTCCATGAGCCCACAAAATACACAAGCATGTTCCTTTCCTTAGGTGACGCGAAAGGCAAGAACTGGACCTTGGGCTGCATCTTCTTGATTGGACACTGCCTCTCCTGGTCCGGTTGGCTCGTGCTGCAGGCCCCGATCCTCAAGAAATACCCAGCTCGCCTCTCGGTCACATCTTTCACTTGCTTCTTCGGGCTCATACAGTTCTTGATCATAGCTGCTTTCACGGAGAGAGACCCGCATGCTTGGCTCATTCACAGCGGTGGAGAGCTCTTCAGCGTCTTCTACGCGGTGAGTTAACCGAGCATACATGCATGCGTGATTTTGGGGCAACATATTAGGGCTTGCAGGGCATTTCTGTTTAGAAACAATTTCTTCTTCTTTTTTAGCATATCTGCACTCCCAACGACGTTAAGGATCCTCGGCATCTGTTTACTTAGTTGGCTGTTTCATTTTGAATAGTTTGGAGAAAGAAAATGCAGGGCTTTATATAAGGAAATGCAATTATAGTTCCAAAGCCAAGATCGACCAATTTTTAAGAGAAAAAACAATTTTTGCCCCGCTCATACTGAAAGGTACTTTGGTGATAGTTTTGCGTTGCGCATTTCCGAGTTTATAGAAGGCAGATCTATTTTCTTTATCAACCACTAGTTTAGAAACCGTCCCAAAAAAGAAAAACCACTGGTTCATACAAAGATATTCAACAAAATTAAAAGAAATTATGTAAGTTACCATGCGTCTTATTTATGCACTCCATTATATTGTAGTAGGGTCCGCACAGAATTGCAAGTTCTACGACGAAAAATCGTCTTCAAGCTTTGAAATAACAAATACTGACAAGATGAGTTTTCCTTGATGGAAAATAAAAATGTGCAGGGAGTGGTGGCATCAGGGATAGCATTCGCAGTGCAGATATGGTGCATAGACAAAGGCGGACCGGTGTTTGTCGCCGTGTACCAACCCGTGCAGATGCTCGTGGTCGCCATTATGTCCTCCGTCGCTTTAGGCGAGGAGTTCTATTTGGGAGGGTATTCATTAGTCCCTTTCTCTTCCATCTCGTTTTTCTCCTCAATCATGCACCGCTGAGGCCAGCATGCGCCATCATCCCTAATCCCTAATCCTACGGTTGAATGATCCATGTTTTGTTCATCGAACTAGCTTTCCTGAACCAACTTCGGAAGACAATCACCTAACGAGTGTTGAAAATGAACACCCCTCTTTAGTGACTTCTCAAGTTACAGACATGAAAGTATACTGACATATTAGTTCTGACTTCCACAGGATTATCGGTGCGGTGCTAATCATAATAGGTCTCTACCTGGTCCTGTGGGGTAAAAGCGAAGAGAGCAAATTCGCAAGGCAAAAAGTCGCCATCCAATCCGCTCAGGACCACGGGAACAACAAGACTCCCTGCCATATCACGCCGTCCCTTACTCAGCCACTACTCCCACGGACGTCCGACGATGCTTGACCGCAGTTGGATGAAAGGAAATGTTGGCCCATCTGTCAGGGATTGGATTTTCAATTTCTTGTTTTTTTTTTCTGGGCTTGTTTATGTTCTGAACTAAATTACAATCCCTTCTTAGGCCTGAAAAGGATCGATTTTCTGGGAATGAAAGTATGATGATGAAGGTCACTTAGCGTGGCAGACACGTTGCCATCTGCCTATATGCTTTTTACATGTTTTGATATGGGTTTTGATTTAATGAAGAGATTATCTGCGCTATTTAGGGACATTATGATGTTCATCCATGCGGGCCCAGAATTTCATTATGCTTGCTGCTATTCGTTTTGCCTATGTGCGGTGCTATTCTTTTTCGAGAATTTTGCTCTTTCTTTGTTGTGTGGCGTGATTATCATTCAAAATAATCTGATCCAATGAGCAACTCTGAAATTATGTATAGTTAGCTGAAGTAACATCAATTTGATAGGTCACGATGAAAATAAAGTAACTTAGATCTACATCGTCGACAATTAATCGAACTATGCACGGTGTGTGAAGGAAGCACCCAAGATGCAATATTTGCTGTTTAACGGTTGAAACGTTGAAACTTTTCTTAAAGTTTCCACAAAAGATAATACAAATTAATAAGCTAATTTGGGTTGAAAGTCAACAGGTGTAAGATAACTACAAGTTGACCAATGAGCTACAATGTGTAAAATAACTTTTCACTATGATAAATGGATCTTTCTCTTAAAAAAAATCAGTCTTTTGACATCTATATAATATAACTATCCAAATCCAACTTTTAAGATTTTAGTACTACACCTTTGCATATACAACTTGCCAGCAGACCGAAACTGCATAAGATTTACTTAGGATGGTATTGAGGTGGGTATGACTCTAATCACAAGCTATTGTAGTAGGAGTTGCCCATCTTAATCATAAAAGTTCTTTCTTGGTGTAAAGAGTAACTATTTTTGTCCACGAGCCCACGTCACAATCCTTGACTATGCTAGAGATACAAGGCTTAGGCTTAGTATGAAAGCCTACGACTATTCATCCCATCCTTTTGACTCTACCTTGTAGCCGTTTGGTTAAAAATCAAGCCACACACCTCATGCATATGTCTATGTGCTTGTCATAATCTTCTAATGAAGTACATCTTCTAGTCCCTTGTCATGTAACTTATTTATTTTATCGTGCATTTGGTTGGCCCATGACAATAGATTGATCGTGAGCTTAAGTTTATATACAATGAAAAGTTCCAATATCTATCTCAATTTTGTTCTCAAGGCTAAGCTCAATATGGGGTGGAGCATATTAGATGAATATGACTACGTCTTGTGAAGACGAAGGTCGCATGACTTCTACCCCTACTGAACATCAATGTCCAAAGTGATCTTGTACAAGCACGATTGCATTTTTAGGGTCCTAAAACATCTACTTTCATATTTGGCAAGTCCGGGTAACTCTAACTTTGAGAGAATATAATATTATCATTGGAAACCTTCAGAATTCGAATTGTTTGGTCTGCTTATCGGAGTAAAGCCCATTGCTTTGTCCAATTTTCTGAGAATTGAAGAGAGTAAAATGAAAAAGATCTTAAAAAGTAATCGCAATCATTGTTTATTCTCATTCCTAAATGAATGTTTTTTGAAATTTCTTGACATTTCATATTCCATTTATCGCATGAAAAATAACTGATTTGGAAAACATTTTACTAAAGATAATAATGTATGTTTAATGGCAATAAAAGTATTTTCCGTTCATTTATTTTTGTAAGCGGTACAAGCGATCAGTTTTAAAAATATATTTTCCAAATGAAATTCTGTGAAACAAATGAAGCCTCAATGAGGAGGATTTTCCCCTTAGCATTTTTTAGAGAGATAGTTTTCCCTCGTTGTAAGAATGTGACGCTCCAAGTGTGTTGCCCGTAAATACGATTTAATTTTTTTTTTACTTTCTTTACTTTCATTACCATTCAGAGATGTAAGACATCATTCAACAACACACAAAAATAATTACAACAATTATCATTTTTATTATATGTGAGTTATTGATATATTACATCAAAACTATACAAGTATTGTCTGGCTTGGGATACGAGGTAGGGAATTCTGGTTTATCTCTTCCAAAATTGGTCACCCATGGCTAGAACTTACTAATGACAAGTTGCTCCTCTAGTAGGGGTCCTTCCAGACTAGAACCTTGGCGGTTCATTAGAACCTCAAAGGTGACCGATGATGTCCTCATCAAATAGCATGAACCATGTTGAATAGTTGTGGGAAACTCAATCATCTAACCCTACCTCTACCTAGACAATGGCGTCATGCCGATGGTAAGTCACTTCATCCTCTAATCAACTAAATCATGGCAAGTCAAGTTTATAGTCATTGCCACACTAAAGTGAGTGGGAAGATCCACATCAATCTTAAGGGCCTATAAAATAATACAACAGTGAGGAAAAGCCTAACAAGCGAAACCTCTAACCCTAAGGTAAGAGATCAGCTTATTGCTCAACGTATAGTAACAAGAATCGATGACCAATTAATGATGAAACATAATCAATATGATCAATGTCATTTAAAGGCATACAATATGCACGAGGATCTCTATGATTTGATTATCCCTCTAAACTCTACCAAGGGCCCCTGACTATGCTCGTGATTCTACATGTTTCACATGATGGGCCATAGCACTCCATGGCATCCACGTATTCACAAAGTATGTGTAACATCATCGGATCCGAACACCTCATATAAGCCATTTAAGGGCACAATTTTCAAATGACAATAGTCGTGGACACGTGATAGACACTCGAGCTCAATATGAGCTATACAAGTCTAAGGGTTGAATCCGAACGTATCAAGTTAAAGAAGACCCTAAAATAACTCATTATTCTTAGAAAACCTTGGGACGGCCACTCAACATCATGTCATTATCGACCACTATTCGAAATTGCCTCTACTACTCGCCATATGCTCGGCCTGTCTCCACCTAATCCTCCTCCACCAATTTGGTCAGCTACTGTTCGCCACACGCTTTTTTTACCACCTAGCACATGCACTCCACCACTTGTCAGTCGTCAACGTCACCTGTTCACTTCACATGCCACTTGTTGGCCTCCTCTTGCCATAGGCAATTTGAGAAACTTCCATTTACCATTATGTTTCATAAATTGTATCTTGTCTTTCACCACGTCCAACCACACATTTGACTGAGAACAAGAAATAACATTTGTATAAGGTACTAGATCAAATATACAATCAATAACTCTCCTAGATAGATTATATAATCCAATACAATAGCTTATCGTCTCTACCTATAGGATCTCTTGAGTGGAGTTATCGCAACCTCATCTTGTATTTGAGAGGCTTGAGAAACTTCATTAGGAACTACCTTAACAATAGGGTGTTGAACCTCAACAAACTCAATCTATGGTGTGAGAGGTTCCATCATTGTATGTACATGTAGACAAAAAGACACAACGGTCCCTACCAAACTGGTATCATCAATACTTTTTGAGTATCTACCATCTTTGACCACATCAAGTTCCAAAAATTGTCATTTGTGATTCCACAGTTTTTTTTTACCTCCACTGGAATTATAAAAGCATCCTCTCTTTGAATGATCTATGTAAGACATGAAGTAACACTGAGTTTTGGAGTCCAACTTACTTTGTTAAATCATACAATTTCACTTTTACTGAACATCCCCAAACCTTAAGATGGTTTAAGATAAGTTTACATCAAGTCCTTAACTCGAAATTTCATCCCACAGAAATTTGAGTAAGTTGGTATCTACTAATTATACTTCTCATTATTTCCATAAAGATGAAATTGTTCCATTTGGTTGCACCATTATGTTCAAGAGTCCCAAGCATAATAAATTGGGTCACTGTCCCACAATCCTCCAAGTATTTGGCAAATGACCAATAAGCTATTCAACATCACCATGTCTACCATAATACTCATCGCCTTAGTTAGATTGGATAACCTTTATGACTTTTTCCAACTATTTTATGACTTTAGTTTAAACTTATCAAGAGATTCAAACTTTTTTTAATCAAGCACAAAAATTTGTACTAGGAATAGTCATCAATAAATGTGATGAAATAAAAAAAATGCATGAGGTTAACATATATGGTCCACTAATATTAGTGTTAATGACCTCCAATAGTTTAGAACTACAAACTGCAGTTCTCTTTATTATTTTAGTCATCTTACCTCTACAATAGTTTACACAAATCTCTATGTGACTTCTAAGACTAGACCCTAAGATGCCAGCCTTTATTAGCTTATCCATTCTTTCTTTGGAGATCTAACCCAAAAGTTTATGCCTCAATGTGTAAGACTATTGCTTAAGTAGAAGTTTTCTCAAAATAATATTTTCAATTGTGTAAATGATGAATATATCCATAGAAGTTAAACATAGTATGTATAACCCATTAGACATATTGCAGCACTCAACATTGTTCATTAACTCAAAAGAGTAACCACGCATATATAAATATAATATAGAAACTAAATTATGTTTAAAGGAATGTACATAAGTGTGTTCCTTAAAATCAATTTAAAATTAGAGTTTACTATTTAAAATGACATCTCCCATGAATATGACGTTGACTTTATTATTGTTTGTTATAGTGAGATTTAATTCATCTTGATTTAGTATTCTTCACTATATAAATAATATATGATAAATGCAACATGATTAATTGCACATCTATCTAGCCATCATGAACTGGATGAGGCTTATGACAGATTGGACTCACAAGTTAATGCCAAGGAATCATTATCTATAGAGTTATCCCTAGACAACCAAGTCTTAAATTTATTATAGTCCTTCTTCATATTATAGTTCTTCTTACCAAAGAAACTAAGATCAACATCTTTCTTAAAATATACTTTCGTAGGATATAAATTGTCAGAATGACTAGTGATTTGATGAATTCCTTTATGAATATCATTTATGAACTTTTTACTTCTCTAATTGTTGAAACTAGAGGCACATAAGGCAAGATGCTCTTTTTGTTGCTTTACTTTCTTTTCCTTTGCCACCACCCTAGATATCAAATCATTAATTGACGAAGTTTCATCTTGAAAATTATAATTGCTATTAATAATCCCAATGTCAGGATAGTGTGAAGGACTTGATACACGACGCAGATATTAGGAATAGAATTATTAAGAGCCCCAAGTTTTTTCTACAAATCTGCCATCCTCGTGACATAATCCCTAACTCCACCATAATCATCATACCTCATGTTAAAGAGTTCATGCAGATATGTCCTAATTTCAGTATTAGGTGAGATGCCTTTCTTAACCTTCAAGGCTTTCATCATCTGTTTAGTAGTGTAGTCAATTGGTAAATCATTCTTTAAATGTTCCTCAATGGACCGCTTATAGACAATAATCAAATTATATTGATCTTTCCCCAAGCCAAAAAGTGTGCCTTTTCGAGTTCCATAATGTTAGTAGTTGGATTTGCTGGCTTGTTCATATTAAGAGCAATGTGAACATCCATTAGCTTTATTTCAAATAGAAAATTCTCTTTCCATTTCTTAAAATTTAAATTAGTAAAAGCATCAATCGTAATAGTGTTACCTTTTACAAAGAAGATAACTGAATGATAAGCAATGTATACAATTAGCTTCATGTGAGCACTGTGCAATTTGAAACCGTATATGTACACATCTTGAGAGCTACACATATTATCATATAATCACATTTGGACGGAATAAATGATATGTAATTGTATACTCTGCACATGATAACGGTCGTGAGCATATATTTCAAATTTCATGAATTCACACCTTCAGATGTATGAATGATTATAATCAGTTACTCCTCAACCATATGATGTACATTATGTCCCTCAATGAATCAATATGTAATCACGTCCTTTGTGAGTGTGACGACATATTAGAACAGTAGACATCCCACCATGATACGAGATCAATATTTCTTAAACCCAATCAAGTGTTTCATTTTGGCGGTCACTGTCTAATTGAGTCATTTACTTTTATACTAAAGACTCAAACTTTATGTCTCATATTTACCATGTGTATGTGACTTTAGACTTAAACACGGGTAATTTGCCACTAAAATTACAAGCCATGTATATTTCTCTTTTAATCGATACATGCTAAACCTTAAAAATGCTATCAATGAATCATACTCTACATATGTCATATGTGATCATATATATACATGTAAGTTAGCATATATACTTCTAGAACCATACATAAATATATAAGAAAATGCCAAAATAGCCTAAAAAGTACACATGCATAATGCATTTCACATCCTTAAATGCATTAAACATGTAAAATAAATGCATCCCAATGTAAACTATCTCCATATGAACACAATGCCAGAAAGCACACTCTAATCGGAGAGCACATGTGCCTTCACATGCCACCTAAGTGCACAGCGCATGAGATGCATGCTCAATGTGTGTGTCTACTTGAAACGGTTGGTCCAAACTGGTTCGATTAGTCCAGTTCAGTTTGGAGTCAATTTGATCCAATCACTTAGATTGATTCAGTCAACTGTTTGAATGGGTCGAACCTCGATTTGGGTCAATAGGTAGAAACACCCAAGTAAACCAAGTTGGATACCAAGTCAACTAGGCAATCAAACTGCCTTTGACTCAAATGACGTCATCATAACATCATGATGGTGTTAGCCTTGGCAATGGCTACCTGCGGCATATGTGAGGGAGCTTTCAGCCTCTTCCAATGGGGCATCATTTCTCAAAACGCTTGTAAAGATAGGCACAATTTGTTTATGTGATTAAAATTAACTTTCATTGAACAAAAATTCTGGAAAAATGATAAATGCAAAAAATTCTAATATAAATTATGGCTAATTTGATATCACTTATTGGGCGCAACAACGACGCTTTCAGAATTGTCATAACTAGAACTTAAAACACTATAATGGAAACAAAATTGGTTTTATTATTTGATTTAGGATACATCATTCTTGATGCAAAGTAATGATGATCCACAGCTCAAACCATTTTCCTTTATTGCTCTTCAGATTACTAACTTTGTAAGACTACCCCTCACAATGCTCGTTTCCTCTAGGTGCTCCTTATGTGAGGTGATTAAAAATACTTATATTTAACTTTATTATATCAATATCGTAAAATGGCTAATGACAAGATCAATTAATTTAGTCCACAATGGAAAATTTTTTCAATAGTGACAATGATTGGGATGGCAGAGGAGGTAGATGTTAGGACAGCCTTGTGGGGGTCTTAGTGTCTTGAGAGCAGGCCTTAGTGAACAAAGGTGGATGAAGCTCAGAGGAGAAAAGCTCTAGGAGTGAATATTTGTCGGAGGTTAGTGTGCCATTGATCTCTCTCTCTCTCTCTCTCTTCTTCTTCTTCTTCTTCTTCTTGTTCTTCTTCCTTTGTATCAATCCAAGTATCATAATAGTTTATCGAGGTAGCTTATGTGAAGGTTAAAAAGGACAATTTTTAGCGGACGAGAGAGAGTGAAATAGGAAGTGATGAAAGAGGAGTCTTGGTATGCTCATGGTCAAGAACGGTCAGCTGAAGCTAAGGTCACTTAGTATTTCTATCATGATGAAGAAGAAGAAGAGGATAAAGAAATGGAGAGATTAAAGGCAGACTGATAGGGGTACAAGGATTATAATGTTGGTGATCCTGTTGTTCATGGTTATTGTTAGGAAATATAATGAGGGTAAATGTGTCATTTACATTGATAGGGTTGCACACATATATATTGTATTGCATTCTTGTAATTTCAGTATTCAAGACAATACAATATACATACATTTATCCTTTCAACATGGTATCAGAGCCGGGTTAAACCCCATCGCCACCCATCGCTGCCCATTGCCGTTGTTCACCGGTGACACCCGCCGTTGCTGTTCACCGACGACACCCACCGTCGCCACAATAGCCCACCACAGTCATAGCCATTCACCGTTCTCCTTCTGCTGCTATTCTAGAGTTTTTGGGTTTCCTTGAACTTTGAAACTAGCGACTGGGTTGTCATTCAAACCACAGTCATTTTCCTCTTACTTGAAGCATATGTTCTACACGAGAAGCTTTTGTCTTGTATAAGATAAAGACTAATACCCCTACACGAGAAGCATCTGAGTTTGACGGAGGAATGTGATTTAATTTATTCAGGTCAGAATAATATGACACAAGTGTGTGACACATGGGAGACTATGTTTGACCTTCAGTGTGGGGATTTGTCTCTATTTGAATTTTATGCCTGTTTTACTACACTTTGCCGCCAGCTAGATACTTATCTCCCAGCTTCAACTAATCCTAATGTCTTAGTCAAGTGCTAGGAAGACCTTCAAGTAATCTTATTTCTTAAAGCACTCGGATTTGAATACTCTTATCTTCGTCAGCAGATTACATCCGACCGCTGCCTTCCTACAGTTGATGAGGTATTCTCTCGAGCGCTTCGTTCAACACCTACTTCTAAGATTTCCACAACTGTGGCGGTTGTGACAGGAATATTAGTAGCCGTGGCACTCGCTATTGTAATCATTGTTGGAAGACTGGTCATATAGATGCTTACTGCTACATGCTTCATCTAGAGCTATGGCCAACCCTTGCTGCGTATGCTGAAGTGGCAGATTCTTCCTTAACAGCTCCATCATACCTTACTACTACGCAGAATGCAAAAGCTTCGGTTACCCTAACACGTGCTGAATATGAGTCTTAGCTTCACTCCTAGCAGGTGACAGGAACTTTAGCTCCTACTGCCACTCTAGCACATATCCCAAAAGGTAGTTCATCCTATTTATTTTCTCCTTTGTCAAACTCTTGGGTTATAGATTTGGGAGCTACTCATCATATAACTAGTAACTCTCAATTATTGTCTTCGTTACATCCCATATCTTCTGGAGTGTCCAACTGTATTACCTTAGCTAATGGTTCAACTTCTCAAGTTACTAGTATTGGAGATGTCCATTTGAGTTCCTCCCTTTCTTTATCATTTGTGCTTCATCTTAAATCTCCATATAACATGCTTTTCGTTAGTTCCTAGACTAAGGAACTAAATTGTTCCATCACCTTTTTTTGCCTCGCATTGTGTCTTTCAGGATCTGAAGACTGGATAGATGATTGGTGGGGGACATGAGTCAAATGGCCTATACTATATGGTTAAGGAGGTGATCATAGCCACAGTTATGAAATACATGTCCATTGATGTTTATCGGCTACATTGCCGCACTAGTCATCCACCATCGAACATACTTCGCCACTTGTTTCCTGAATCTGAGTCTATGAGTTCTTTTGAGTATGAAGCTTGTCAGTTTGGAAAACATCATAGAGCTTCTTTTGCTTGTCCCTTTGAACTAGTTCACTCCGATGTACGGGGCTCGTGTTGTGTTTTCGACACATCTAGTTTCTATTATTTTGTTACCTATGTGGATGACTTTTCCCGAATGACTTGGTTGTTCTTAATCAAAGATCGAACTAAGATTTTTCATTGCTTTCGTCGCGTTTATTTTGAGGTGTTGAATCAATATAATACTTCTGTCAAAATTCTACGATCCGATAATGCCAAAGAGTATCTTGCTGTTACTTCTAGTTTTCAACCTTTTCTTAATCCTCATGGCATTATTCATCAAACTCCATGTTCATATACACCACAACAAAATGGTGTCACTGATCGAAAAAATCGTCACCTTCTTGATGTTGCTCGTTGTCTTATGTTTCACATGCATTTACCTAAGACCTTTTGGGGTCATGCTATTCTTACAGTTTGACTCTTAATTAATCGACTTCCTGCCTCTATTCTTTAGGGGGAGACACCTTTCTCCGTTTTACACCTAAATCGTCCTCCTTTTACTTTACCCCTACGCGTCTTTGGCTGTATTTGCTATGTTCAATCTCTAACTCCGGGTCTTGATAAGTTGGCTCCTTGAGCTGAAAAGTGTGTCTTTGTTGGGTACTCTCAAACTCAAAAGGGTTATAAGTGTTATAATCCTAGTAGTTGTCGTGTGATTGTATCCACCAATGTGACCTTTTTTGAAGATTAGCCCTACTATACTCCTCAATCGATCTCCATAGTGTCTCCTCATGATGTTGAAGTGTCTTGCCGACACTTCCACCTATCCTAGTTCCTCAAGCATTGCCCACAAATTTTCAATTCGCTGAGCTCACTTACCATCGGCGAGGAAGAGCTCCCACTACCGAAGTCTGACCATCACTTGATTCCTCTGTTCCCCCATCAATTATTGTGCCATCTTCCGATCATGATCCACCCATTACTACCCACAAAGGTAAGCATTCTTGTGTTGGGCGTCCTGGGGATCGTTACACACTTTACTCCGGTTTCTCTGATTGTTTTAGTACCAGTCATCTTCTTTCAAAATTTGTATCGTATGATCATTTTTCTCTTCCCTTCTCCACCTTTATCTCGTCCTTGTCCTCTATTTATGTACCAAGCAGTGTTACTGAAGCTCTTGCTCATCTTGGCTGGTGACAAGTCATGGAGGATGAAATGAAGGCACTTCTTGAGAATCACACTTGGGAACTTAGCCCCTTATCTACGGCTAAGCAACCTGTTGGTTGTCATTGGGTCTTCACTGTTAAGGTTCATCCTGATGGCACCATTGATCGATCGAAGGCCCAGTTGGTTGCCAAAGGGTATACTTAAACATATGGTGTTGATTATGACGACACATTCTCTCCTGTTGCGAAAATCCCTTCCGTTCGTGTCTTCATTTCTCTAGCGGCACGTTTAGGCTGGTTGCTTCATCAATTAAATATCAGAAATGAATTCCTACATGGTGATTTGGCTGAAGAAGTGTATATGGAGCAACCACCGGGTTTGTTGTTTAGGGGGAGAATCTAGTCTGTCGCTTACATAAACCTTTGTATGGACTTAAGCAATCTCCTTGTGCATGGTTTGGCAAGTTTAGTAATGTTGTTATCAGGTTTGGACTAAAGCGGTGCCAAGTAGATCATTCGGTATTCAGTTCTATCTCCTTAGTCGGTTGTATTCTTCTAGTGGTATATGTGAATGACATTATCATTACCGGTAGTGATTTAGATGGTATTTAACATCTCAAATAGTTTCTACATACACAATTCAGCACTAAGGATTTGGGACGTTTACGCTATTTTCTAGGTATTGAAGTTGCCTACTCACATACAGGTTTCAATTTGACCCAACGAAAATATGTTCTTCATATTCTTGATGAGGTTGGCCTTATTGGGGCAAAATCGATTGATACTCCTATGGAACCAGGTGTGAAACTTGATGCAGAATTTGGCGAATTGTTACATAACCCAACAAAGTTTTGGAGAATAATTGGTAAATTGAATTATCTTACTGTCACGAGACCTGATATATCATTTGATGTTATTGTTGTGAGCCAATTCATAAATTCTCCTTGAACTACTCATTGGGATGCCGTGCTTTGGATCATTAAATACTTAAAAGGGCCACCCGGTAAAGGGTTAATTTTCAAGAACTATGGTCATCTAAATACCACAGGTTTTTCTAATGTTGATTGGGCCGGATGTCATACTAGTAGAAGATCTACATTTGGTTATTGTGTATTTCTTGGAGGTAACTTAGTTGCATGGAAAAGCAAGAAACAAAATGTGGTTTCTTGATCAAGTGCTGAAGCAGAATATAGAGCAATGGCACATGTGACAAGTAAAATTGCTTTGGTTAAGGATGTTATTGTCAAAAGTCGGGCTAGCAACATCAGAACCATCAAAATTATGTTGTGACAATCAAGTAGCTATTCATATTACAAATAACCCTGTCTTCCATGATCGAATGTAGCATATTGAGGTTGATTGTCACTTTATAAGAGAAAAGGTTCAAAAGGGGGAAATCACTCTTTACCAAGTCCTTACGATAGACTAAAGTGAATTTCTTATGTAACAAGTTGGGATTGTTTGATATCTACATCCCAACTTGAGGGGGAGTGTTAGGAAATATAATGAGGGTAAATGTGTCATTTACATTGATAGGGTTGCACACATATATATTGTATTGTATTCTTGTAATTACGGTATTCAAGACAATACAATATACAAACATTTACCCTTTCAACAGTTATAATTTGGTTAATGATGACTGTGTTGAGAGTCATGTCGTCCATGGTCATAAAAGAAGTAGCTGGTGAAGAAAACAAAGAAGCGGGAAAAAAAAAACCTAGTAATGGAACGTCTCCAAGGAAAGCGTGGAAAACAAGATTTTGACTTTGAAGCTTCTTTTTTCCCCTTTATCTCCATCTTCTTGGCTTTTGGAAAATGTAAATATTTCTTGGAGCGAAATATGGGTTGTCTTCTTAATTTCTAGATAATTGATGAATTACCACCAAGACTTGAACCATGAAGAAGTGAAGAGGAAACAAAGATGACGAGAATTACTTCTAGGAGAGAGAGGAGAGAGAAAATTGAAAAGGATGAAAGTAGGACCTATAAAAGAAGGAGAAAAAAAACCAAACTAGACATCATATTTGATAGAGAAAAAAAAAAGGGAACAATTTGGTAGAATAATAACGGAGGATCCTGAAAAAGTGAGACCCACGATGGTCAAAACACCATTGTAGGCAGTGTTTTATATTAGTTAAAAGAGTGGGAAAAGCGCAATCCTATTTTATAACCCTATAATACATATGTTGGATATAATAACATAATTAATGTTATTATTCCATTGCATGTAAAGGTAGTGAAGGATGGTGATATTGACATGAATCTAAAACGTCCCAACGCACGAACAAATTGTAATTATGGCCAAGGAAGGCAACATTCTCAAACTCCCAGTTATCAAGCATGAATTTTTTATTGGCTAGAAATGATCAAGCATGATAACACAACACTCTCGAACTCCTTGGCATCATGCTGATCCACTTTTGAGCTCAGGATGAGGACCACCCAATTCAATAATGCTCTCATCACTCACACTAACACCAGCAACATTCTTGCCCTTGTAATTCCGAGCCACAACCACATACACTGAGAAATTAACCACATTGATCAACGTCAACACCCAGTAGAAGTAATCGATCTTGCTCTTGTTCAGATCATTTCTCAGCCACCCTTTCTCTATCCCTCCGGTCACACCGCCTATGAACTTGACGATCATGGAGCTGAGCCAGCTCCCAATTCCCATTTCACTCAAGAAGATTGCGCTGCTGATGCTGCGTGTCCCATCCGTCGCCTCATCGTAGAAGAACTCGAGCTGGCCCACATAGGTCAACACCTCAGCGCCACCTATGAGGAAGAACTGGGGGAAGAGCCAGAAGAAGCTCATGCTAAATGGGGCAGGTGACCTGTCCCACCTCCTCCTCTCAACCAGTGTGGCCGAGGCCATTGCAATGATTGAGAGGAAGAGGCCGACCCCTATCCTTTGGAGTGATGTAATACCACGGTAATGGCCGGTACGCTGACGCAGGAACGGCACAATTAGCTTCTCATAGAACGGGACAATGAAGACGGCATTAAGGGAGGTAAAGACGGCGACGGAGCCAGTGGGGACCTTGAAGCTGGGGCCGAGCTGGCGATCCATGATGTTTGCTTGGCTGAGGAAGAAGGTGGAGAGCTGGGCGAAGGACAGGGCAAGCGCGATGGTAAATGCCCACACTGGGAGGACTCTCAAGAAGGACGTGAATTCCTCGACTAGCGTCACGGTGTAGAGATGCCAGCGGTTGGTGGCTGAGATGGATTCTGGTCCTGTTATTACTGCGGCTTTATCCCAGAATCTGCAATAAAACCCTCCTTATTAGTTAGTCTAGCCATATGGTCTAGCAGGCTACCATGGGAAGAGAAAGAAAAGCTGAGACGTAGGATGCAAGAAAACATACATTGGCCAACTGTTATTGGGCATTGTATAGGGATACTTGGTTACATGCCACTTATGCCAAATCACCTAATTTTAACGATTTCGCAGACCCAACTTACTGGGAAAGAAAAAAGGTTTCCCTTGTTTGGACCTATAAAGGTCTAAAACTATACTGAACCAAATCTCAAAAGCGATTTTCCTAAGATGAGCAAAAAAGGAGTATGGAGGCCGTTTGGTCGCATTTTCATAAGCAACTAGTTTAGAGCAGAAAAATAGTTTTTAACATGAAAATACAATATGGATGACTATGATTAAAATAAGTTATTCAAAAAATAGAAAAAAAAGGAACATAAGTCATTTTGTAGAAGATAGAAACTTTGGGATAATAGTACAAATAGTTCCTGAATTGTGGCTCAATGTGTAATGTGATCCCCAAGCTTTCAATTTGTACGATGTGGTCCCTAAATTTTTGTACATGCTCAAATTAGTTCTTGGACTATAAGAAAATATAATAGAAGGACCACATTGAGTTCAGGGATCACACTAAACATTTTTCATATAGTTCAGGGGCTAGTTTGAATATGTACAAAAAAATTCAAAGATCATATTGAATAACTTGAAAGATCATGGACCATATTGTATATTTGGTCAAAGGTCGGAGATTATATTGAACAAATTCAAAGTTCATGGACCAAATTGAATATTTGGCCAAAGTTAATGGATCATCTATGCCCTTTTTCCTGAAACTTTTTGCTTCTCATGGTCCGAAAATGATTTCGGATATCTCTAAGTTGATGTCAATGAATAGAAACTTTTGGCTCCAAAAGATTCTTCTAATTAAGAATCTATTGTTTGCCATGTATTCTTTGCAACAAAAATTAATAGCAGCTATTGGTGTGTGTCACATTTTTGCAAGGGCAAAATATAGCAAATTTAATGGGTGAATTATCATATTCCAAGATAGCTGCATATCATCATTGTCCATAGTGATTCCTCTCATATCATGTGATAAGAGTACCTATTCGAAATGTTGATTCAATTGTATATGTCTAATAAACAGTAAGTGTTTTGTTTTGAGTACAGAAACATAGTTAATTTTCTAATGCATCATGACATGAATTTTCTACTTTTGTCGGTTCTAAATAGTTCACGTTAAATTGAACAAGATTTATTAGTGAAAGTATTATGGAGCAGTAAAACTAAAAAAACGTATTAACATTGACATTCAGACATGGCAAACGTTGTCTAATACAAACAATGTTAAATGAATTACTTATAATGTAACAAAACATTAATTTTCATTACAAAGCGTTTAAGTAAACTAAAAGTAGATTAGATCATTTTATCAATTATAACTAAAAATTAAACAAACAAATCCAACGACATCCTATTTAAAAAATAATTTATCATGTTCTTATTGGTACATTTAACCTATGATGGACATTTATTCATCTTCACCGAGTCAATTTAAGAGTTCTTTCTCAATCACATAGTGGATGATGTTCATCCAGGAACAGTCATTAATTTCTACCATGTGGCATTCACTGGTGGCCAGTTGCTACAAGATACAAATAAATGGTAAAAATTTGATCGCCAATTCATATTTCATATGATTGCACAAAAAGCTAAGCACACCAAGTACATTCACATGAAATAAACAGAGTTCGTCTCCTCGTGACCCAATTTAACATATAGACAATAGAGAAATTTTGCTAATGGCTTCTGTTTGCCAGATTTTTCCCGTGATATCAAATTATGAGGTTTAGTTTATTGACTTAATAAGGAGCAAGCATTTTACTGTACGAGAAATGAACAACTTTGATCAACACAGGAGTCTCATTTGTATATCACGTATTTAAATAGCTCTTCTAGAAAATTAGATAAAGAAAAGTGATTCTATGGTCCTACTTTTATGATGGATACTGACCTATATTGGGGGGTGTGAGCTAGCTTGCGAGCTCCCTTAATGTCAAACTCCATTGTTGGCACTTCGAAGAGCAACGTCTCACTTCCAACCTGCACCCCTCTCGAGTGGTTACTCACCGAGCCCACAATCACCTGCATGAACCTCGTGAATGGACTCCCCATCGGCTTCTGAAACCTGTAATACTTGATGCCGCACGCCAAGACCGCGATCGATGTGATCATTGCCCCAGTGGGAATCCCGAACCCCCAAACCCAACCTTTCTTCACTTGCACATACACCAAGACCGTGATGGCTGTGAGGGCCCCCATGTTGATGACGAAGAAGAACCAGTTGAAAAAGGCATACTTTTTTGGACTTCCTTCTCGTCGGCCTCATCAAACTGGTCAGCCCCAAAGGAGGAGATGCAGGGCTTGATGCCCCCCGTCCCAATGGCAATCAGACCGAGTGCCGTGTAGAGGAATGCAGTCTGCGAGTTGGAGGCCTGTTGGCATGGCTTCACCGTGCATGGCGGAGGTCGGAAGCCATCTATGGAGGCTGATAGGGTTAGTAGGATCATTCCCTGGGGAATTTGATCAAAGCAAGGAGAACTAATTAGTTGGCTTAGCGAAAGATTGTGAGTGCCTGAGTAAGAGAATTGACTAATCTGTTGGGACTTGGTTCCCTATTTTCTCCTTTTGTGAATGAGAAGTGTGGAAAGGACTCCCACATAGAACAAATGTGGGGGAAAGTAAGGGTATATTAGTGGGAGTCTTCCAAGTAAGGTTGGGCCCCAAGTGGTACCCCACTTTTGTGGAAGGGAGAGGACCTACTCTTGCCGCCGGTGACCACCACGCGCGCGCGCCGCCCGCCCGTCCGGCCCGAATAAAATATTTTATTATATTATTCCTTTCTTTTTATTCAGCTTATTTTTTTATTTCCGAAAGGCACTAGTGACTCTTCAGACTTGGTGACGATTTACCAAGAGGCGTCACTTCATTCGCATCACTACACACGACATACTTGTTCACCAAGAGGCGCCACTACATGATATTTGTTCGGGAAAAACCGACTCGTTCTATCCTGGGAGGCAATTGTCCGGTGGCCTAGGTACGTATTAAGGCGGGCAAATTTGTCTTAAGGACACGGCATTGAATTGTCGGGTTCGAATCGAATTTGCTCTTCCGATCTTCCTTCCAACTCCGAAGTCAGGTTCCTTTATTTGCTTCCTCCACTCTTGTGTTGGTTGTTGTTCATCTTCTCTGATTTGTAAGTTGTACACGTTGAATTCCTTGGTTTGCGAACACTGTCCACCGCCTATATAATTCTATGTTATTCAGACAACATAATCTACCAAGTCAAACTAATTAACCAGTAAATAACATAGCCGAGCCATCTTTTACATATGTGCTCATCAATTATACACATTGTTCGAATAGCTGTATAATTCTCAGAAAGTTTGCAGCATTGTAACCAATTAGGGGTAACTGAATTCCCGAGACGAGAGAGAGTATCCTTATCCTACTAAACATACCATTTCCAATGAAAATTATGTCCTTGACAACTAAGATGTCTGATCTTATTTAAAGGCAGTTTCATATGGAATAGTTTAGGATTTAGGGAGGTTAATCTCTTACCACTGCATAGATACAGGAAAAGATGACGACCGTTTTAAAGCGGCCCAAGAAAGCATCAGCTAGGAATGCGCCAAGAAGAGGGAGAACATAGACCATCCTAAACCATTCTATGACGTGAGCTGCAGCCTCCGGAAGTGATTGATGCATTTCAAGAACCAAGTACGATATCATGTTCACCGCGATCGCGAAAAACGCTAATCTCTCTACCACCTCGTTGACTACAAAATACTCGAGTTAATAGATTTGTCTCAAGTTTGCCTAAAAAAAGAAGAAGCAAAACTAACACTATCCCAATGCAATTCATTATTTAAATCATATTCAACCAGGCAATTATTTTGCTCATGATTTAACCTTCTAAGGAAGTGACTAGAATATGAAAAAGTTGTCACACCACTTAGTGAAAGAAATTGAGTAAAATTTGTGTATGTGGCATTTGATCTACAATTAAGGCTCCATTCATTTTCGGTGTTCACTTGAAACTTAAAAATAAAGCAGAAAATATTTTTCGTTGTTCAATAGAGAAAATATTATGAAGGAAAAAGAGAGGGGAAGAGAGAGAAATGTCAGAACATTTGGAAGGGAAAAGGGAGAGGGATAGAGAGGAGTTCGGCTGGGAGGGGAAAGAGAGGAGAGAGGAGAGAGTAAAGAGAGAGAATGAGGTTGTTATAGTTTAAAGAGCAAATCTCAAGGGCTGAACAATGTTTTCATTCCTTTTGGGAGTAGAAAACATTTTCTCCATTTTTAGAAGGATAGTTTTTTTTAATTGTAAAATATTTTTCTTGGTAAGTTATTTTCCGCCCCCGAACACTATAATTTTCAAAAAATATTTTTCAGAAGAATATTTTCTGTGAAACAAAGGGAGCCTAAAAAGAAAATACAAATTAGAATCAAAAGTGTACTTATGATGAAAGGAGCAGCTTTCCATCCTCCCGTCTTCCGCTTGTCTGCAATCCGATCCATTGCCAACCAATGCTGTTGTTTTCGAGATATTACCTTCCTGCTATCATTAAGAGCATGCTCCTTGAACATGTGCAAGTGTCTAAGTTGAGCAATTACAACAAAAGAAAGGATCAACAAAAAACAAAAAGAGCCAAGAATTAACTCACCATTTGATCAGCCAAGTGGGTTTCTCTTGTCGTGACGTTGGGGATTGACCTTGTCATTGTTGGATTTTTGTGGAGGGTCTTTTTGTGTGGTGCCGGTGTTCGTCTGAAGGTGGGGGCTGGCTACGACGGTGGGACTGGACACAGTGACAGGAAGATATGGCTTGAGACGCAGCTGATGCGGGCGGAACGTAGGGAGAGCAATGGAGCTGGTCGGCATATAAAACTCGCCAGACGTCAAACTGGTCGGCTGGCATCGAGGAACCGTGGTGTGTGCAACCAATGTAAAAATAAGTGCGGTCCACATGACATTATTAATGGTTTAATATTAATTTATATGCTGAAATATTTAGTGGCTACGAGAAGACACGACTCTACATATGCAACGTTATAATGAAATGGTGCAATTATGAAAATGAAGTGCTATGATGGAAGGCACCTATTGAAAAGGCACCTTAAAGTATAGAAGGGAATCTGGTCCTCTCTCCACCCATACGAAATAATAGAAGCGTTTATCCTCCATCAAATAATCGTGTTAAGGTTAAGTGGGTTAAGGGAGAGAAATTGGATTCCGTTGTTTCTTCCGAAGATAAAAGAAGTGTTACTACGCAATGGAGAAAGGTATGTCATCAACCATCTTATAGTTTGTGAAAACCATGAAGATCTAAGATTCGTTTGATGATTTATTTCCGCATTAAAGTTTATGATCATCGCTTACAGTTGGTATCAGAGCGTGGTTTATGATCTCATGGTTTTCCGTTTAATGAAATATGGATGGTTTATGGGTTTATTTTTATTGAGCAACTACTGTATGAATATATGTTTGATACTTTCGTGAGATTTTTGAATGAATTAAATTCGGATAGTTTTGGGCATTTTGGGGGCAAAAGAAGATTGGCGATTCCGGTCAAATTCCGGCGACCCACCGGCCGGCTTCCGACCAGTAAGGTCATACCACCATGGACAACGAAAGCCCTAACATGATTTGGCATTATGATGGTTGTCGGTGGCTAATTGAGTGGCGGAAGTTTAAAAAAATTAAGGTTAGGGTTCATAGAAAGTTTGCTTGATTTCGGTTAATTTCTTGGCCGTTTTCGCAATTACTTGAACCTGTGAAGTTGTATAAGTGTTCTCTAGTTTTCTTTGATCGGAAATGGTCTGTGGAAAGAGAATTAGGCGGTGGAACACGCGGTGGAGGAAGAAAATCGCGAACCGGCGCGAAGAAAAGAAGAAGAGAAGGGGGTGCGTGCAAGGCACACGGGCCTGACACATGCCCCGCGTGGTTTTACCGTTCTGCCCTTCTCTTTTGCGTGTCCTTCCCACTTTGCCCCTCATGCATTATTTTACTGTTTTGTCCTTATTCAAGCACGAATTTCCGTTTTTGCCCATGTTTGCTAAATTACAGTTATGCCATTTTCGCATAAAATTACAGTTTTACCATTACGTGCCAAATTTACAGATTTATCCTTGGATTGCAATTTACTGTTTTGCCCTTACCATGTGAATGACCTCTTATGCCATTAACAGTTTATTTACGTTTTTGCCCTTGCTTTATGTGATTGCACGTAAATTATTATTTAGGCATTATGATGTATAATTTGATTATGATATTTTGATTATGAAAGTTTAAGATAATCAAATTATGAATAATAATTATTCTGCATTATAATTTAAAAAAAAATCAATTAAGAAAGGTTTGTTAGTCACCAAAGTGGCCAAACCTTAAGGTATGAATTTTTGAAACTATAATGTTTTATTCAATTATCCATGAATAATTGATGCTATGAATGAAATGATATGTTATATATATCATTATTAAAGTCATGGATACATTGAAGTTCATTTATTATAAGAATTTAGGGATTCACCCAAAGGTTAATCAATTTCTTATAATTTTCATGAACGTAATAGTTGGTAATTGATATGTCTTGTTAAATTTGTTTGTACATCCAAAGATAGCAAATAAATTTTAATGAGGTACATATATAATTGCCAAATAAAAGTTATTAGCATCATTATAGTTGAATGTATGTTTGTATTTCATAGGATCACCCAAAGGAGAACTATGATATACATATTATGTTTGATTTGAATCTGATTACGTGATATTTTCAAAGCACTAAAATGTGAGTATCTTCTTGTAAATTTGCAGTATCTGTACCGGTTTCTCTGCATTCGCATGCTTCATCTGTTCCATTATTTAATGGAATGAATTTCTCTGATTGGTGTGAACAAGTCCAGTTTCACTTAGGTGTCCTGGATCTTGATTTAGCACTTCAAGTTGAGAAACCAGCTGCTATTACTGATGAAAGTAGCGATAATGAAAAATCATTCCATAAAGCTTGGGAAAGATCAAACAGACTGAGCTTGATGTTTATGCGAATGACAGTTGCAAATAACTTAAAGACTACTCTTCCCACAACTGAAAGTGCTAAGGAATTTATGAAATTTGTAGAAGAGCGCTCTCAAACTGCTGATAAGTCACTTGCTGGTACATTGATGAGTACATTGACCACCATGAAATATGATGGTTCACGTACCATGCATGAGCATGTACTTGAAATGACAAACCTAGCAGCAAAATTAAGGACTTTGGGAATGAACGTAGATGAGTATTTTTTAGTACAATTCATACTCAATTCATTGCCTCATGAACAATATGGGCCATTTCAAATGAATTACAACACTATTAAGGATAAGTGGAATGTAAATGAATTGGCTAGTATGCTTGTTCAAGTGGAAACGAGGATAAAGAATCAAAAGACTCATTCTGTCCATTTTTCAAGTCATCAAGAAGCTGGAAAGAATTATAAAAGGAAAGGTGGAAAAAGCAAGAAGAAAGGTCTACATAGCCTGAATGATTCTTCTAAAGCAATCCACAAGAAGGAACACAATCTTATGAAGTGTCACTTTTGTAGTAAAGTTGGACACTTGAAGAAAGATTGCTTGAAGCGTAAAGCTTGGTTTGAAAAGAAAGGTAAGCCATATGCTTTAGTATGTTTTAAATCAAACTTTACTGAAGTTCCTTATAATACTTGGTGGATTGATTATGGCGCCACCACTCATGTTTCCAATACGATGCAGGGATTTCTTACGATCCAAACCATAAAGCCAAATGAAAGCTATGTGTTTACGGGGAATAGAAACAAAGCTCCAGTTGAAGGCATTGGCACTTATAGATTGATCCTAGATACTGGACATTATTTGGATTTGTTTCAAACCCTTTATGTACCTACTTTTTCCCGCAATTTAGTTTCTTTGCCAAAACTTGATGTCGCGGGATTTTCTTTCAAGTTTGGCTGTAGATCTTTTAGTTTCTTTAAGAATGAAAAGCTTATTGGAACTGGAAGTTTATGTGATGGTCTCTACAAGTTAAATCTTGATAGTGTTTTTGTTGAGACTTTAATGACCTTGCATCATAATGTTGGCACTAAACGCAGTTTAGTTGATGAGAATTCTACTTACTTGTGGCATAAACGTTTAGGTCACATATCCAAAGAAAGAATGCAAAGATTAGTGAAAAATGAAATTCTTCCGAATTTGGATTTTACAGACCTTGGAGTGTGTATTGACTGTATTAAAGGCAAACAAACGAAACACACTAAGAAAGGTGCCACAAGAAGTACAAAGCTTCTTGAAATTATACACACTGATATATGTGGTCCTTTTGATGTTCCATCTTTTGGTGGAGAAAGTTATTTCATCACTTTTATTGATGATTTTTCACAATATGGCTATGTTTATCTATTGCATGACAAATCTCAATCTGTCGATGCACTTGAGGTGTATATTAAAGAAGTTGAGAGGCAATTAGATAAAAAGGTGAAAATCATAAGATCAGATAGAGGTGGTGAATATTATGGAAAGTATAATGAATCAGGACAATGTCCAGGTCCATTTGCTAAATTCCTTGAAAAGTATGGTATTTGTGCTCAATACACAATGCCGGGTACACCACAACAAAATGGTGTTGTAGAAAGGCGTAATCGTACATTAATGGAAATGGTTAGGAGTATGATGAGTTATTCATCTTTACCCTTATCTTTGTGGATGTATGCATTAAAGACTTCTATGTACCTATTAAATAGGGTTCCTAGTAAGGCAGTTTCAAAGACTCCATTTGAACTGTGGACGGGAGGGAAACCTAGTTTAAGACACCTGCATGTTTGGGGTTGTCCTGCAGAAGTAAGAATTTACAATCCACATGAAAAGAAATTGGATTTTAAAACAATCAGTGGTTACTTCATTGGTTATGTAGAAAAATCCAAAGGGTACGGATTTTATTGTCCTAATCATAGTACAAGAATTGTTGAATCTGGAAATGCTAGGTTCATTGAGAATGGTGACATTAGTGGGAGTGAAGGAATGCGTAATGTTTGCATTCAAGAAGTTAGGATGGAATATCCCATACCTAAAACTTCTAAAGTTGTTGTTTCTGATGTTGTAGTTCCACCTAATAATTATCAAGAACAACAAATAAATGATCAAACACTCTACAATGAAAATGTCAATAATGAACCTAGTGTAGTTGAGTCACAAGAAATGACATTAAGAAGATCTCAAAGAGAAAAGAGACCAGCCATTTCTGATGATTATGTGGTTTATCTACAAGAGTCTGACTCTGAGTATGAAATTGACTTAGGAATTGGTAATGATCCAGATTCATTTTTGCAAGCCATGGATCGTGATGATTCTAGTGAATGGTTCAATGCTATGAAAGAAAAGTTAAAATCTATGGATGAGAATCAAGTCTGGGATCTTGTTGAATTGACTAAAGGGTGTAAAAGAGTTGGGTGTAAATGGGTCTTTAAGACCAAGCGTGACTCAAAAGGCAATCTCGAACGATATAAGGCTAGACTCGTTGCTAAATGTTTTACTCAAAAGGAAGGCATTGATTATAAGGAGACATTTTCACCAGTTTCCAAGAAAGACTCACTTAGAATCATTATGGCTTTGGTGGCTCATTATGATTTAGAGCTACATCAAATGGATGTTAAAACCGCTTTTCTTAATGGGAATTTAGAGGAAGAAGTTTATATGGACCAGCCCGAAGGCTTTTCAGTTAAAGGAAAGTAACACATGGTGTGCAAATTAAAGAAATCAATATATGGACTTAAACAAGCTTCCCGACAATGGTAACTTAAGTTTAATGATACCATAACTTCCTTTGGATTTAAGGAAAACACTGTTGATCGGTGTATATATATAAAGGTTAGTGGGAGCAAGTTTATTTTTCTAGTTCTATATGTTGATGACATTTTGCTTGCTACTAATGATCTTGGTTTGTTACACGAAACCAAGAAATTTCTCTCTACCAATTTTGAAATGAAGGATATGGGAGAGGCAACATATGTGATAGGAATAGAAATATTCCGTGATCGATCACAAGGATTGTTAGGATTGTCTCAGAAAGCCTATATTGATAAAATTCTAGAGAGGTTCAACATGAATAGATGTTCAGCAGGAATTGTTCCAATTCAGAAAGGGGATAAATTTGGACTAATGCAATGTCCGAAAAATAAATTGGAACGAGAGCAAATGAAGAATATTCCTTACGCATCTGCTGTTGGGAGCTTAATGTATGCCCAAACTTGCACCAAACCAGACATTAGTTTTGCTGTTGGAATGCTGGGTCGGTATCAAAGTAATCCAGGATTAGATCACTGGAAAGCCGTAACGAAAGTTCTCAGATATTTGCAAGGAACGAAGAATCACATGCTCACATATAAAAGGACCGATCATCTTGAAGTAATTGGATATTCAGATTCAGATTGGGGTGGATGTGTTGATACGAGGAAATCAACGTCCGGTTATCTATTCCTTTTGGCTGAAGGGGCAATTTCATGTAAAAGTGCGAAACAATCAAATATGACTACATCCACTATGGAGGCTGAATTTGTGGCATGCTTTGATGCCACTGTTCATGGATTATGGCTGCGAAATTTTATTTCAGGGCTTGCGATTGTCGACAGTATTGCCAGGCCGCTGAAAATTTATTGTGATAATGCTGCAGCAGTTTTCTTCTCTAAGAACGACAAGTATTCTCAAGGTGCTAAACATATGGAAATTAAATACTTGTCTGTTAAGGAAGAAGTTCAGAAACAAAGAGTGTCAATTGAACACATTAGCACCAATGTTATGATTGCAGATCCTTTGACAAAAGGACTGCCGCCCAAAGCATTTAGTGAACATGTTGAAAGGATGGGCATTATTGGACGTCATTAAAGATATTGTATTATGATTACATTATGTTTATTCATTTGACACTCGGAGCTCTTTTACGTGTTTCTGACATATCTTGTTTTCTATTAAGTATACATTATGGAAAATAGATTAATGTTTAACAGGATAGTCCTTAAAAGGACATTATTGTTGGACCGTTATTATACTTCTCATTTATGAATCATGTTAAGCGAAGAACTATAGTTGTAGTACATGGAAGGGAATATGTCGATTAGGTGATATACAACCGCCATGACTCGCATTAGTTTTCTTAGCTTAATTGTGATTATTATGATGATAGCCAATTCAAGAAAAGTTTCAGCATTAAATTTTGTGCACATTATGGTCTTTATTAAACCATGAAAGGAATGTCACATCGATCAAGTGGGAGAATGTAAAAATAAGTGTGGTCCACATGACATTATTAATGGTTTAATATTAATTTATATGCTGAAATATTTAGTGGCTACGAGAAGACACGACTCTTCATAAGCAACGTTATAATGAAATAGTGCAATTATGAAAATGAAGTGCTATGATGGAAGGCACCTATTGAAAAGGCACCTTAAAGTATAGAAGGGAATCTGGTCCTCTCTCCACCCATACGAAATAATAGAAGCGTTTATCCTCCATCAAATAATCGTGTTAAGGTTAAGTGGGTTAAAGGAGATAAATTGGATTCCGTTGTTTCTTCCGAAGATAAAAGAAGTGTTACTACGCAATGGAGAAAGGTATGTTATCAACCATCTTATAGTTTGTGAAAACCATGAAGATCTAAGATTCGTTTGATGATCTATTTCCGCATTAAAGTTTATGATCATCGCTTACAACCAAAAGCGCAAAGAAAGGGCGCTGATCTCGGAATCTTTCTCCTTGTTTTGGTAGTCTTTTCTTCTCTGTATGCACCAGACTTTCATCCATAACGGCTCTTCGCTCACAGATGTGACAGCTTTGGCACTAAAGGAAGGGAAGAGATTTTCTTTCCTCTTGTAAACGACCCGATGGACGGCACTTTAGTGTCTTTCCTTCTTCTCCATATGCGAATAAATTTGACTTGATTGACTTTAGAATGTTCATGCTCAGGCCGTGAATCGGCTATATGTATGGCTAGATCTTTCCTCCATTATTTTTTTATTTTTACTTTAAATGCAATCGCGTGCCCATTGTGGCCAAATCTAAGTACTTGTGTGTCCACAATCTCCTTTTTATCAAAAAACGAAAATATTCATAATGTTTTCTATTTCCAAGTTTGATTTTTTTTTTGGTCAAACAAGTTTGATTGATATGGCCATTTCCCAACTTGAACCCCTAGTTTATGTGATTAGCAGGCTTTGGTCAAACTTTTTACTCTATGGGCTTAGTTCAATCATCTCAATTAACCTCAAAACCTCCCTTACTTAAGTCCTTGACGTCTCTAGTTCAGTGTACTTATACGGGCTTAATTAAATTACTCACAATATCTATATGTAATTTAACTAATGTTTTAGGGGCCGAGATTGCCATCAGTACATGTGACTACGTGTGGACAAGACTCCACCCAAGATTGCAAGCTTCAGAGATCAAGTTCCTTTGATCGGAAGACAGAGATATGTTGCACTAGAGTGGAGTCTTTTTTGCCATCCACTCAACCCTTCATAGGTTTATTTTCGTGTTTTGTAGAATAGCTTGCTATTTGTTATTCGGTCACCGAAGTATGTATATGACCTACACACTAAGAAGTAATTCCTAAACTTGACCCACCAGACTATTTAGCTGCATTTGGGAAAGATTTTAGGAAAATGTAAAGACTTTTGCTTAAAAAAATTTTTGTTTAAAAAAATATAGATTGATGAAGGACTTTAGGTACATCAAAGAAATAAATAAATCTAGTTGCAATGGCCAAATACCAGCAAGTCCGATTTGGCATTGATGGTCTTCGCCTGAGACCACACAACCTTAGGTGAGCACTGACGAGCAACTTGGGGTGGCACGACCCTCCAAGACCTCTAGCGAGACTTGTTGATGCCAAATTTGGCTCATCAACAATTAGATTTGGGCTCGTCGGGGAAATCGTGTGAGGTTAAAATATTGAGGTAAAACTAGAATTTCAAAATTTTAGCAAGGAAAAGCTGAAAAGAAGAATGATCAGCATTTTAGAAATAGTCAAAGCCTCAAGTTGAGTAGGACTTGTATTAGGCTAAGGGCCTTTGGAGGACTTTTTTGTTCTACACTACTTTGCTTGAGTCAGCAAATCGGGGTTCCCCAGCCCCTATTCCCCGGCATCTCGGCCTTTCTTGTGGTTGTTTTGGTCTGTGATTATGTTGCAAATGTTTTCTGGTTGTCCCCTCGATCGACATCCACTAGATGTTCGATGAAGTGTTCAAAGGAGACTAGTCCCTTTTTCTCTATTTGTGGCCAAATCGTGACCCTATGTGGTGGTTTTTTTTGTCATACTTTTGTAGCGACTTGGCTTTCGCCGACGCTTTGGAGCAACTCACTACGTTTGCACGTACAATCCCTTTGTCTAAGGCGTTCTACCGAGAGCATGGCTCCCGACTGGAAGGACACGTGTCGCTAGTAGTGGTTGGCTAGGTAGCAATCGAGTGCTCACCTCGGTTAGCTAGGCTGATGTCGATGTGCACGTGTGTGCACTGGTCGAGGCTCAAGATGAATGAGGTGACTACTCTCCCGTTGAAGCTGCATAAGGGGTAGGTCAGGGGAATTGCGAAGTTTGGCCGAGGTTAAGGCTATTCGGACTGGGGCTATAATTACACAAGTCTGGGCTAGGCTTCCTTAAAAGGGATAGAAATGTTATGAAATACCTACCTTACTAAATATTTATTGATGTCAGACATTATAAGTTATTAATGTTAGACGTTATGTAATTAATGTCGTTATGAGAATATTAATAACTAATTATGATACATTAAATCTCACCTTATGTAACGTTTGACTATTTATTACGACAATTTCATTTCCCTATTAAATGCATGTATTTATTACTACATTAAGTACATCCTTATTTTTTTTATAAATACGAGCTTAATTTTGGTCATTGTAACGAGAAGAACAATAAGAATTAGAAAGAGAGAGTTTCTCTACTACCTTTAGTATTCATCTGTTTCCTCTACTTCATGTTTCTCTATTCTCTTTATTATATACTTGAGACACAATATTTTACAATAAGAAATAATATATATATATATATATATAAAGAAGCAAAAAGGGCTTTGATCAGATTTGGCTCATAATGAGCCCAGTCCGAGGCCTGAACCAACAAGCCTAACCAAGCAATATAGTTCAGATCTAGGCTTGGTCTGTGAGCCCCAAGGCCTACTACGCATGTCTAGGTCCATGAACTCAAACCTTGTGTCTGCGTTAGGCCAGAGTCCGAAATAGAGATAATCCAAAAATTAAAAATTATAATTTTATTTAGAGAAGTCGGCCTTACTATGAAATTAGATTCTAGCATTAGAATTAGCTTAGCTTAATTAAGAAACACTCATTTAAAAAAATCAAGAAGTTGTCATTAATGGTTGATGAACTATTTAATGATTTCCAAGGCTCGTTAACCTAATTCCATATCTTGTTAAGTCTTATATGTGGATATTTAGCTGTATGATTATCTTGATGTATGATTTGATGAGTAACGTACTAGAATGGCTTGAGATAGTTAAATTGTATGATTACATTTAAAGTCGATCTTGAGGCAATTTGATTAAATTGATATGAACGTTGTTGGTACTTTGTTTTGTTTGAATGCATTGAATTAATGTTTGAGTGTCAAAATCGGCACCTATTTGGTTTGGCCTATGATGACGATCGAGGAGATGGCTCGGATGGAGTTGATGTTACTGGACCCATGTCCATTATGATCTTAATTTTACAATAATATAGGCTAAATTCATTGGGATTATTGCAGTTTGAATATATTTGAATTGATTATCATATGACGTGTTTAATAAAGTCCATTTAGACTTAGCATCATGTCATTTCATGAATGATTAGTGTAGCCTAACTAATTTTCACGCAAATCAATTCATTATATTTATGCTCACATTATTTTTTTTATAGCCAATAGATCATGTCTCAAGACTTATAATGATGTCGTGTTTATTTATTATTTGACGAGTTGTGGATTTTATATTTCCATATCTTAGTAGTCGCATTTAATTGTTTTAGTGTTTATTTATTGCATCACATTCCTATACTTGAAGTGTTTACTTTTCATACTATCTTTCAATAGATTGGGTATTAATTTCTTTTTTTTAAAATTAGTCTAGTTTTAGCTAAGACTTGCATGAAAATAAGTCTACAAAAATAATTGTACGGATACTTTGTGGCTTTGACCGGCTTCTTAGGTTTTTAAATGATAAGTAAGAGTGCTTGACCACTTTAGATTAAACAACCAACTAGTTAGGTACAAATAGGAAGCTCATAAAATTGTTTGTATAATCAAGTCCTTGTACATTAGAATCTCTAATTCCATAAGAATTGAGACTACATTCCTGTATTTTGATTGGTTGCTAGCAGGCTTCAATAGGCTAGTGGAAACTCCTAACAATATGTAGGTTGTTAACAATTTTAAAATCGAAAAGTTCAAATGTCACACGAGGTATGAGCTTAAGAGTGCCCGTACTTGTAGTTGACATACTGAATTATAATTAATTGATGAGCTCGAGCTGTCTTTTAAGAATGCCAATTCAGATCATATGATGAGCAATACCTCTAAATCTATTTATTATTCTCTCATCAAGGTCGTCAATGCCCCAGTTGCGTCATCTGTAAAACACGTCCTAATTTTCCCTTTTCTTTATTTCATTAGCATGTGGAAGCTTGAAACAACAATCATACCAAACAACAAACAACAAGCAATTAAAAATAACTATTTCATTATATGTAAGTCTTATATTACACCTGTCCAAGCAAAATATACAAAAGTACTTAGCCTGGGTTACGGGGTAGGGAATCTATCATGTCGTGGCACTAGTACTACTACTTTACTTTAAGCCTGGAATTACTAATGCTCTCATACCAGTAATTCGTCTGCGGTAAGACCCATGTACTTGAATCCCTCTTATCAAATTACTAACCATTTATTTTGTTGGTGGGCCTTTATTCGAAAATTAAAGGATTATCAAATCGGATGATTGCGGAAGTGTTTCTTTGGTTTATCTCCTACTTCTCCTATCAATGCTTCGGGCTTTACACATTAACACACAAACATGATTAGCTTCCATAGATAGCATAAAACCAGCTTACAAGGAACTGAAGGAGATGGATTTTGAAGTCATTACAAAATTTCCTTTCTATTCCTAGAAAAGTAAAAACATCCGCACACAAACCGAACCATCCTAGTGATGAGCCATCACCACTCTGCTTCATTAGCAAGGAGAACTAGGCTACACATCTCCCTCAGAGTTGTTATCCCCATCGCTACTAAGATTGTCGTGGTAGGAAGGAGGTAGGGATCTGCTCCATTGACCTCTTTCCCACACGAAGTTGGCAAAAAACCTAAGACGTAGATGACCCATAAAGTCCAGTATTATTTGTAATGTGGGTTTCCACTCTCTTGAACGATCCACAAGAAAACAATAATAGACAAATTTCATTTCCTCGGTCCAGACCTCGGTGAGAACCCCTTATCGAAGTGGGGGTCGCAGCGATGAAGTCATAATTAATTTGAAATAGATGTCAATCAATAGAGTAAGCAATAGCTTAATAAGATAACACCCTAGCACACAGCTCATGATATGACACAACCCATGCAAATGATAACATGTCATGATTCATATCCATAGCACACATACGCAAATTTGTTAGAGAAAACGTGCAAAATCATAACTTTCGAAAAAAATCATTTTCAAAACACATATGATTCAAATACTCCCCCTTAATCGTTTGGCGTCGGTTTTTCCGACCCATCATGAGAGAGTTTCGGATACACACTAAGCATCTTCCCTCCGAAGGCATCGCGGCCTACAAGCGCGGCATTTCATCCAACGGCATCACACACGCTCTCTCTAAGAGCTCCAACCTTGTTCATTCATCCGAGGCATCCCCTAACTCTAAGGAGGAACTTTCCACATTGTTCGACATCTGACATCGAAGGCTATCCTACTCTATGCATCTTCCAGCAATTTGGAGCAATCCGACTTGTCACGAGAGAGCTACTGGAGCTCTTTGTCTAGGTTTCTTCACTCCAAAGCCATCGCGACACATTTCGTCTGGCTAGCATTGGAGACCGCCTCTAGTTCCAACCCACCACCATTCGAAGCATCCCAACTCTAGTTGATCACAAGCAACACGTTCACAAATACTAGCGAGATCAAATGTCCGGCATTGCTACGCATGTCCTATACCAGGCCAACTCATCTAAACATAAGATCATGCAACCTAGATGTTTTAAACTCTAGTACATATTCATTTCTAAACCGTACACGTTCCATTCCATGTAAGATCAAGGCATGCATATGGAGGCATGCATGTGGACATATACATTTCCTAAAACCTTTCAAAAGAATCTCTATGGCCTTATGATGCATGAAATCTCATCATAGAAAATGCATGTCCTTCTAATAAAAATATGGATTGTTGTTTTTATTTCAAATCAAAACAAACCCTAACGAGGCAATGACACATAAACCATGAACTAGAGGTTACTTGCGTACAACCAAGAAGCAGGAAGAGGAAGAGCTAGGTTCAACTCAGGTCAACAACGGACAACAAGGTTGATCTATGGCAAACAACGGTGGCAAGGAAAGTCGGCGACGCGCAACGGTGACCAGCAATGGACAGTGGCTCAAGGTGGTTAGTGATGAGTGGTAGACAATGGTTTCCATGAACACAGTAGGATGGTACAATGGAGGTCCATAGTAAGCAAGCAGCAACTGTTCCACGACTTAGTAATGAAAGTCCACAGAAGATGAAGAAGAAGAAGATGAAGAAGAGGAACTCTTTGGCAGCAACAAGCCACGGACGTGAGTGGTGTACTCACGATGGCTTCAGCAGCAATAGGCAGTGCAGCGATTCACAAACAGCAGCTGATTAGAAGTAGCAAACTCTCAATGTTTCTCACTCGATGGCTCAATGAACAAGTGGGAGAAGATGGAAGATGAAAGAAGAAAAGACGGCTCTTAGAGAGCTCTTGGCCGCCCAAATGATTGCAATTAGTAGAGTAGGCTGTGCCAATTGACCCGCCAATGGCCATGGCAGTGGCCACAAGTTGGACGGCAACAGGATGGCTTCCAAGTGGCGGCCGTGCAGTCCCCCTGGTTGTACAAGTATGCTCAGCACAATCGTGGGCTAGAATCCTAGATTTTGGGGGCCAATGATGGTTTAAAAAGATGGAGGCACTTTTTGGTGCATGGCTGTTAAGTAGCAAGGCTGCTTGGATTGGCCACCATGGACGGTTGGATAGAAGAGAGAGGGAGATAGAATGGTGTGTTGGTCGGAGGAGGAAGGAAGAGGAAACAAAAAGGTGGCGCTGGCCAACTAGCGAACATTGGACGCCGGGTGGCCGTGGACGTGGCCGGTGTTTAGTAGTGGTCACCAACTCTCCTAGAGGTCTGTCGACGGGTGGCTTTCCTCCGTGTGGCCGGTCATTCAGTTGGGTGGTTCCAGGGTAGGGATATAAAAATTGTGTCGCCTTGGTACTAATTTGGGGATTGAATTTAGGGTCGAGTCCAAATGAATCTAATTAATGAAACTATACTCACCTATTGATTAGAAATTTCCATAAAAACTAAGTTAGAAACATTACCGTGGCGTCGGATTCCTACTGACTGAAGAGAGAGATGGAAGGACATAGCATAGGGCAATGATGGACACAACAGCGTTTTCCACACATTCCTTGTTAAACTCAATTCTTGTGAGTAGTTGAAATGTGGTTTCGGGGCTTTTCCAAGTTGAACATTTCACAATTCCTTTCGGAGTCCTTTGATTCTCGGCCATGGTTCGTTTATGCACATCATAGGAGGCATTTGGATTTTGAGGATGACACAGGATCTTAGTTTATCAACTCTAAAATATGATTATTTAAAGGCAGAACCACCTAGTGATAGGTGAAGCCTCTAGTAGTGGTTCTCCCTCGTTGCAAACACGGCAGCCCATCGAATCCCTTGCGGGGATTGACAAGATCTCCATCAAAGAGTACAAACTAGGCTAAGTAGTTTTGGGAGACCTAATCATTCAAGCCCATGTCTATCCACACGATGGCATTGTACTGTTAATAAGTTACACCATCCTTGACATCTATCATATCATGATTGGTTTTCGATATGGTTATTGACATACCGAAGTAGGTTGGTAGGTCCATATCCATCATGAAATCTCTAGCCCTAAGAAGGGAGATAAGCTTATTGCTCAACCTAATGAAAACGTGACTGGATGACTGATTAATAGCAAAGCTAATTCAAGCATTCAACCTAATGAAAACGTGAATGGATGACTGATTAATAGCAAAGCTAATTCAAGCATTGTGCAACTAATGTAAAGATTGTTCGTTTCGACTTGTCCCATATCAAGCATCATGGCTCGTATATGCTCACACACATCATAAAGATTTGTGCAAGAACATAAACTATGCATGAGGATTCAATCATTTCCTCAAATCCACCCAAGAGCTCCTGACTATCCTTGGGACATTATATCCCACAATAAGGGCATCGTATTCTATAGCGTCTCAAAAGCATCTTACTCAGGTTAGCCCGTCCCCTCAACGGGGTATCGACCACTCCTCGTAGCATCCCTGGACTCTTCTCGGGGCATCCCTACATCCTCAAATATGGATATCTCGACTACACTTAGGGTAATGTTAGACCACTCATAGGGTAAATGTCAATTCATACACGTCTCTAGTGAATAATTTCATGCTTACATACAAGTGTTACACTTTAAAAATTCATCTCATGTGCAATATACTCGATCACATGCAAGCACATGTAAAGGCAATGCATCACAAGAGCATTAACCCAAACTCTCACCACATCAAGAACCCTAAGTGGATCGGTCCAACTTAGTCTTTAGAGACTTTACTTGTATCAAGCGAGTATTGTGACAAGCTCTTACCAAATTAAGAGTACTAAGTGGATCAATCTGACTTAGCCTCTACAGAGTTCACTTATCTACCGAGGGTTCATTACCTCAATATGTTTTCACAATGGAATGGGTGGCAAGGAGAGACTAGGTGACCAAGAGAGAGAGATGGCACAAGAGAATGTTGGGTGTGAAAAGAGAAAGCAATGACTTAAGGGTTGCTTGAGCTTAAAGAGATCTTCCCTTTATATAGTGCTTGCCTTAATCTCTATTATTATCCTTGCTAATTAGAGGGTAGTGCTTTAAGACCTCTCTAGCTTAATTGATTTATGTGGCACCTTAAAATAATTTAAGTGTCACTTAGACCAATAATGATCCTAAACACTTGGTCCATAATCATCCATATGGCATCCTATGATTTTGTTAAGTGTTCTCACATACAAGTGATTCAATTATCTAGGAAGGAGTAGAATGTTACTAAATGACTTGGATTTGATTATCATTACCTTAAATTGATCATTGTCTTAATAGGTCCAATGAACTTACATTATTTGGTTAAAAAGGTAGAATGGGTGACACTTAAATTTACTAGCCTAGTTTGGCATAATGTCCCTCGGATTACACGAATTATATCTAGTGTACAAATGACCAATGGAATATTCTCACTTGGCCAAGAAGGAGTGGTTATCTAACTAAGACCAAATGTGTCCTATACCCTATGTTTAGAATGATGATTTATGATCGTGAGTCAAAAGTGCAATAAATGCTATTCATTGATTGAAGAGTCACTTAACACAATTATATTAGAAGATAATATTATTTGTGCCAAGTGTGAGCCTAGGGTCTACATTGCCTAGGTTAATGAGTCAAAGGGCCATATGATGAGGCATGATCTATTTATGACCTATCCAATGCTCGTGGCATGGTCAGGTGTGTGGCTGGGTGTATGGCCAGATGTGATTGATCTATGGCAAGGTATGTACAGGTACATGACCAAGCATGACTGATTAATGGTCAATCCATGGCTAGGTGTGTAGTCAAGCATGACCAATGTACGGTCAAGTGTGTGGCTAGGCATGGCTGAGTATGTGGTCAAGTGCATAATGGGCATGGCCAACCCATCATTAATCAAAGGCCTGATGTGTGACAGACATGATCGATCCGTAGCTAGCACGTGGCCAGGCATGATCAGTTCATGGCTAGTGCATGGCCAAAGATGGTTGGTCCATGGTCAATCTGTGGCCAATCCATGCCCCAGAGGATTGATTCATGGTCAATCAGTGAACCTAGATTGATCATTCACTGCCAATTCATGATAGACGCCTGGACAACCCTCGATCAATCCATGGTAATCGTTTGAACAACCCTTGAATGATCCTTGGTCGATCAGTGAACAATGAAATAATGATATTCAAATGATCCCTAACCGATTCATCACAATGCACTAACAACCCTCGGACAATTCTTGGACGGATCTATGACCGATACATGGTCAATCTTTGATCAATCCATGACCAATACACAACCGATCTATAATCAATTCATAATTGATTCACAGTTGATGATGCATGGTTGATTCACACAATCCCAATATCGATCCTTCTAATTAGTTCAACCAATCTCAATGCCAATTCCTATGATTGATCCAATGATTCCATGGATGAATCACATGGCCGATCCTATTGATCCCTTGGCTTATGACTCATGCGATCCTACAACTGATTCATGCGGTTGATCCAAGTGATCTTCTAACCAACACTCACGACCAACATAAGCAATCCTATATAGTCAATCTCTATGATCGACACAAGTGATCCCATGGCCAATTCACCCAGCCAGTCCGTGTGATCCCACAACCAATTCCCGCTATCAATGCTAGCGATCCCAAAGCCAACTCACATAAACGATTCGAGTGACCTCACGACCGATACCCGCGACCAATACGAGCAATCCCATGGACAATTCACGTAGCCGGTCCCTAAAATTAAGGTTGGCTTTTCCCATATGTCACATGACGAAAGTCAAATCAAACCTAAAAAATCTAGGCAGATATTAGAAGTATCGATCCTTTGTGCAAGGTGTGGTTGATGCTATGCCTTTCAACTTGCACAAGTTACAGCTCACAACCATCGATTTCCCAGAGTATAACTTGGTTGGAGAAGGTGGGTACAGCTACATCTAAAAGGATCGGCTCAAAGATGGTCAATAAATGCGCAGGTACGGAAGGAGGCTAGTGCACAAAGGTTCATAAAATGATGTGTTGAGTTTTGCTCGACACAATCAATGGAGGCATGTCGGCCAAGGATGTTAGGAAATGTTTCCTCGGTAAAGAAGAAGAAGGGGATGACAACGAATACGAAGCGAAGATAGAGACCCTGATTTGACTAGATGTAGTGTCAGCAACGGATGCAGTCGATAGTGACGAGTATAGTAGGCAGAGGCGAGTCGGGCATGGATGTAGCAACTTCCTCAGCGAAGAAGATGAAGGGAACGATGATTTCGTGGAAGCAAAACAAGCAAAGAGGAGACCCTAATTTGCGAATCCGAGCTCGTGAGAAAAAAAAAAGTCAAAACATGGAGTGGGCTTTGGCAAAATAGGTTAAAATTCGGGTCAATAAAGTGACTCATTTATGACCTGCCTTTGAGCTTTGGAAAATGGATTTTCATTTTGGTCAATCTTCAACAACAAAAAAGAGAGTTATCCACACTAATTGGGCTCATTAAACTTAAGTCACAAAAATGGGTTCCAAACCCATTCTGACAAGATATGTACAAACTAAATATGACATTGTGATCATAAGAATTTGTTAGAGTCTTGGTCAATCTTTTATAGTCATGAAGTTAATGGTAGATGATTTGCTTCATAATTTCATGGAGATCATATAGCAATTCATTTTCATACAACTTACTAGCAATAATCTACACATGCTAACTTGAGTGATAGTCTTGCAAATATAAAGTGATTGGTGGTGTTGTTACGATGTTTGTCTGGAGATGATCGTTAGAGCCAAAGAGTATAGCTATTGTAGCTAAAATGGCACAATAAAGAACTACAACAGTTTTTATCAGAACAGTTTCCGGTGATGCGACAGCAATGGTAGACTCTATTTGGGAAAACCTTGTTGATGCTAGCACAAAAAGATTGTGTGGGCAATCTGATTTTAGAACACCAGTTCCCAGCAACTCCTACAACTCTTTACTCCTCAAGATGATCTCCAATAGGAAAATTGAACATATCTATATAAGAGAGGATCATTGAAGCTCAAAATGCTTGGACAAAAATAGAAAAAGCCAATAGTTTTACATTGTTTTTTTTTTTTGGTAAGGAAAAGGGAAGAAGGTGTTTAGTAATTACATTGTTATACTCTTAGTAATCATAAATATGGTATGTTCACATAAAATTTGTACTGTAGTGTTCTTGCTGCATTGCAATAGTGAATAGATTACATGTTAGGGTGATAGCAATACTTGAATTACAATAGTATGATCTATCATTTGATAGGATTAGTACTTACTAATTGTAACTTGTTTGATGATTGTTAGTACATTCTAGCTCAAATTGTGGCTATTAGTTTGGAGAATGGATGTACGCTTGAAGATCAAGCTGAACTATTGTAATTTTTTGTATGCTAATTTTCATTCTTATTAACATCCAGATCTTACTTAGCACCTTGTGTAACTGTCTGCATCCGCTGATATCTAGCATTAGCACCTGATATTTATTCAGTTTGACATTATCATCTTGTCACACTAATAGCTTCACTTGATCTTGCTATTGCTTGCCTCTCTTGTTTTCCAATTATCAATTGTTGCCTTCTGCAAGATTTGTCAAAATTTTCAAAACGAACCTATTCACTCCCTCTAGATTACTCAATTAGCTTTAACAAATCCAACTAAAGCACAATGTAGAGCACCTAGACTTCAAAGTTGAAGGCATGTGCATATTTCAAATAATTTTTGTAATTGTGTAATTATATAAGTTAAATGTAATAACACAAATTATATTGACATGAATACATCAGGCATGAACAAATTGTAAATTTGGTGAAAAAGGGCAACACTCTCAAACTCCTAGTTATCAAGCATAAATCCTTTTTCTGGCCATAATTGATCAAGCATGAATTTAAAACACGACAACACAACACTCTCGAATTCCTTAACATCATGATGACCCTCGTCTAAGCTCAGAATGAGGACCAACCCATTCAACCATACTCTCATCACCGACACTGCCACCGACACCAGCAGCATTCTTGCCCTTGTAGTTCCAAGCCACTAGTACATACACTAGGAAATTAACCACATTGATCACCGTCAACACCCAATAAAAGTAATCGAGCTTGCTCTTGTTCAGATCATCCCTCAACCATCCTTTCTCTGTCCCTCCAGTCGTTCTCTCAATGATCTTGACGATTGCGGTGCTAAGCCAGTTCCCGATTCCAATCTCACTCAGAAAGATTGCGCTGCTGATGCTCCGCGTCCCGTCTGTTGCCTCGTCGTAGAAGAACTCGAGCTGGCCCACATAAGTGAACATCTCGGCACCGCCGATGAGGAAGAACTGAGGAAAGAGCCAGAAGAAGCTCATGCTAAACAGGGCGGGTGAACGGTCCTGCCTCCTCCTTTCCACCAGCGCAGCTGAGACCATTGCAAAAATCGAGAGGAAGAGGCCAACCCCAATCCTCTGGAGCGACGTGATGCCACGGTAGTGGCCGGTACTCTTACGCAGGGCCGGCACAATCAGCTTCTCATAGAGCGGGACAAGGAAGAGGGCGTTGAGGACCGCGAAGACGGGAACAGAGCCGGGGGGAACATTGAAGCTGGGGCCAAGCTGGCGGTCCATGATGGCGGCTTGGCTGAGGAAGAAGGTGGAGAGCTGGGCGAAGGAGATGGAGAGCGCGATGGTAGATGCCCACACTGGGAGGACTCTCAGGAAGGACTTGAATTCCTCGACTTGCGTCACGGTGCAGAGATGCCAGCGGTTGGTGGTTGCGATGGATTCTGGATCTGTTATTACTGCGGCTTTATCCCAGAATCTGCAACAACACCCTTCTTATATACTCTTAGTCATGTGGTCTAGCAGGCTAACATGTGAAGGGAAAGAAGAGGAAGCAGGAAAGCATAGATTGGGCCACCGCCATTGGGTGTTGTACATAGATACTTGCTTAAATGCCACTCATGCCAAATCACCTAATTTACCAATTTTACAGGCCCGACTTACTAAACCTATGATTGCTGGGAAAGAGAGGAGGTTGCCTCTGTTTGGACCTACGAAGTTCCATCCGCCAATTACTGGATTGGTCTACATAAAAATATTCTTTATTGAACCGAATCTTGAAAGCGATTTCCCTTGGGTGAGAAAAAAAAGAGCATGAAGGCCGTTGGTTGCATTTGCATAAACAACTATTTTGGAGCAGAACAATAGTTTTTAACATGAAAATGCACAGTTTGGATGACTAAAGATAAAACAAGTTATACAAAAAAAATAAACATGAACAGAATTCATTATTTTGAATGTAGAAACTTTTTACATTTCATAGTTCCGAAAGTGATTCCAAATATCTCTAATTTGATATCAACGAACAGAAACTTTGGTACCAGAAGATTCTTATTATTAAGAACCATTCTTTGCAACAAAATCAGTAACAACTATAGGCATGTTTCAAATTTTTGCAGGAGTAAATATAGCGAATTCAAGATGTGGATTATCATATTCCATAGTGGCTGGATATCAGGTCGTCCATTGTGATCCCTCTCACAT
Source organism: Melaleuca alternifolia (assembly GCA_019926035.1). Taxonomy (NCBI): domain Eukaryota; kingdom Viridiplantae; phylum Streptophyta; class Magnoliopsida; order Myrtales; family Myrtaceae; genus Melaleuca; species Melaleuca alternifolia. The sequence goes on along the minus strand of JAGKPW010002227.1, from coordinate 688,033 downwards.
CATGTGATAAGAGCTAGTAAGGTATTCGAATTGTTGGTCGACTATATATGCATAATGCCCAAAAAGGGTATTATTCTGAATTAACAAACATAAATATTTTCTAATGTTATTATGAAATGTTTTTGCTACTTTTGTCAGTTCTAGGTATGTGATATGTATTTGTACAGGACATACTAGTGAAAGTATTATGGAGCGGTAAAACTTAAAAAAAAATGTATAACTACCATTTACATGTAAACATGGCAAAAGTTGTCTATTGTAAACAATGTTTAAAAAAATAGAAAATTACTTGTGATATATCCAAACGTCAATTTTCATTAAGAAACTTTTAACAAAACAAAAAGTATGTTGATGATTTTATCATTTCTAATTAAAAATCAAAATTAATGAATTTAAACGATACCCTATTTGAACAAGAAATTCTTACGTTCTTATTGGTAAATTTTTCCAACTATGATGGACATTTTTGTCCATCTTCACCGAGTTAACTTAAGCGTTCTTCCTCAATCACTAATTGGAATATGTATATCCACAAGCAGTCATCAGTTTCCAACACGTGGCATTCACTAGTGCTTAGTTGCTACAAGATATATACAAATGGCAAAAATCTAGTCGTCAATTTAATTTCATATGATGGTAAGAAAAGATGAGCACACTAAGTAAATTCACATGAAATAAACTAAGAGTGTGTATCCTCGACCCAATTTAATGTATAAACAATATGAAAGTTCTGTCTAATAATGGCTTCTATTTGGCAGATTTATCCCGTGATATTAAATTATGAGGTTTTGTTTATTGACTTCATAAGGAGAAAGCAATTTACAGTACGAAAAGTGAACAAATTTTATCAACACAGGGAATCTCATGTGTATATTACGTATTTAATAGCTTTTCTAGGAAATTTGATGAACACGAGTAATTTTATGCCTTTCCTATAGGATGGACACTGACCTATATTGCGAGGTGCGAGCCAGCTTGCGAGCTCCCTTAATGTCAGACTCCTCTGTTTGCACTTCGAAGAGCAACGTCCCACGTCCAACCTCCGCCCCTTTCCAGTGGTTCCGCACAGAGGCCACCATCACCTGCATGAACCTCGTGAACGGACTCCCCATTGGCTTCTGAAACCGGTAATACTTGATGCCGCACGCCAAGACCGCGATCGATATGATCATTGCCCCAGTGGGAATCCCGAACCCCCAAACCCAACCTTTCTTCACTTGCACGTACACCAAGACCGTGATGCCCATGAGGGCCCCCATGTTGATGGCGAAGAAGAACCAGTTGAAGAAGGCATACTTCTTCAGGACTTCCTTCTCGTCGGATTCATCGAATTGGTCGGCCCCGAAGGAGGAGATGCAGGGCTTGATGCCCCCTGTCCCGAGGGCTATCAGCGCGAGTGCAGTATAGAGGAATGCAGTCTGCGAGTTGGAGGCCTCCTGGCATGGCTTCGCCACGCACAGTGATGGTCGGAGGCCATCTATGGAGGCTGATAGGGTTAGTAGGATCATTCCCTGGGGAATTTGATCAAAGCAAGGGGAACTAATTAGTTGGGTCAGCGGGAGACACTGAATGCCTGATAAACATAATTGAAAAGTCTGGCCAGTTAAACTAATTAAATAGAAAATAACGTTGTCAAGTCGTCTTTTACATATGTAGGCATCAATTTCGCATTGCTCGAATAGCCATGTAATTTTTGAAAGTTTGCAGCATTGTAGCCGATTCAGTGTAGCCGAATCCCCGAGACGAGAGAATCCTCATCCTACTGAACTTACCACTACGCAATGAAAATTTATGTCCTTGACAACTAACATGTCTGATCGTATTCAAAGGCAGTATCTTACCACTGCATAAATACTGGAAAAGATGATGATGGTTTTAAAGCGGCCCAAGTAAGCATCAGCCACGAACGCGCCAAGAAGGGTGAGAACAAAGGCCGCCCCAATCCAATCTGTGACGTGAGTTGCGGCCGCCGGAAGTGATTGATGCATTTCGCGAACCAAGTACGAAACCATGCTCACCGCAATCGCATAAAACGCTAATCTCTCTGCCACCTCGTTCACTACAAATTATCCGTGTTAATATAACTGTCTCAAATTTGCGTAAAGAACGGAAAATTAACGCTATCTCAATGAGTTGATACGTAAGTCCTATGCAATGTACCGTTTCAATCATATTAAACGAGGCAATTATTTTCCTCGTGATTTAACCTTCCGAGGAAGTGACGAGAATATTAAAAATGTGTCACACCATTTAGTCAAAGAAATTGAAGCATTTGATCTAGAGTTAAAAAGAACAGAAAAATTAGGATTGGAAGTGTACGTATAATGAAAGGAGAAGCTTTCCACCCTCCCGTTTTCTGCTTGTCTGCAATTCGACCGCGAATATCAACAGTTCCATTGCTCACCAATGCCGTTGTCATCAAGATATTACCTTCCTGCTATCAGCAAGTGCATGTTCGTTGAACATGTGCAGATGTCTGAGTTGAGCAATCACAATAAAAGAAAGGATCAAAAACAAATCAAAAAAAGCCAGGAAGTAACTCACCTTTTTATCATCTTGCTTGTGCTGCTCTTGCTGAACGAAGGACTTTTCAAACGGTTCCATAACTATATGATCTTGATGATGTGCTCTCTTCCTTTAGCTAGATACGAACCTTAATATACATTCACATGCACTAAGATTCCAGCACAGATTCTGATGTACATAAAGCCATTTCGTCATCCAGCGTGTTTCTCTTGTCTTGACGTTGGGGATTGACTTTTTCATCGTCGGACGTTTTCCAAACTATCTTTTCGTGGATGGACATTTTGATATGTGTGGTGCCGGCTGCAGAAAAATATGATAGAAAGTTAACATATGGGGTTCCAGAATGCAATAGAGAGCCTAATGGGCCAACTCATACTCAAACTAATACAAGGACATAAGCCGGCTGTAATTGACAGCGAGACCATGCAGGAGAACAGCCAGGCGAAATCAACATAATTATTTTCTCCGTAGTGCAGATTTCCCACCTATGATCTCCTCATTTCCTCTTTTCTTTCTTATCTTTTGGATAACACGGGATCTTGAACTATCGGCTCAACTAATTCCCACCGGTACATGTGAATATGTGTGTACAAGACTCCATACAAGAGAGCGAGCTTGAGAGCTCAAGTTCCTAGAGCGAGAAGACAAAGAATTGTCGTGCCAGAGTGGAATCTGTTTGAACATTTGCTCAAACTCTTAATTGGTTTATTTTCCTTTTTTCTAGAATATTTTGCTATTTATTTGTCACACAAGTTTATGGAATCTGAACTAAACACCGAAAAGTAATCCTAAACTTGACCCACTAGATAGTGACGCCGCATTTGGAGAAAACTTTTGGGAAAATGTAAAGACTTTAGGTTAAAGGGTTTTTATAAAATGAACAGTATTTGATAAAGTTTAATTAAAAAATGCTTTGAGAACCAACTTTGGTTTAAATGTTGTTTGGAAAAAACTAAACTTATAAAAGACTTTAGGTGTATCGAACATATAAATAAATCTACTTGAGACGGCCAACAAGCTAGATCTCGCATCAAGAGCCACCACCTCAAGCCACATGACCTTAGGTGAACTTCAAGAGCGTTGCTTGGGGTCACGTGACACTCGCAAGACCTCAGGCAAGGCTCGTTGCACCAGATCTAGCTCACTACCAGTCAAATTTTGGCTCATCGATTGAATTCACACGAGATGAATATGATAAGAATAAAATTGGAATTTCAAAAGTTTAGTGAGGGCAAAATTGAAAAAAAAAATGTATTAGCATTCCGAAAATGGTTTAACCCCAAAATTAGGTAGGGTTGGCATTAGGCTAAGGGTTTTTGGAGTACATTAAAAATGCAATGCATCTCGAAAAAAATTGTCAGACCCCTTAGTATTTGCTTAAGAGCCTTTAGAGCCCAAAAGACCATTTTCAAAGCCAAACCAAATGCAACCTCAAAACCGCACATCAAGAAACAATTGCAATAGTTTGGTTGTAGTAATGGCCATTACATTATAGTTCTATTATAGATTCACTACCTATCACACAATGTTCTCTTACAATAATAGCTATGACAACACGTACTCCCGATTACAACCAAAGCTGTAATAGATATTATATGTTCTATCCCTCGACCGTTAGAGCATCAATTTTAATCAAGATATGTTTCAATGATCACTAAATATTATTTTTTGTATTTAAGTAACTATAAGAACATTTAGGATTATATTGACTAAATCATTGCTGCAACTTTCGTAAAAGGGAACCTCCCAATGGAAAGCAAATGGACTATGAAACGGGAATGAAGGTCCCCCTCACGAGGCAATCCTCACTTTTGACACAGACGCTGTTTCAATCTCTATAATCACAATTTGGTACTCGATTAACATGTAATTTTCTTCTTTTTGGAGTCGTCACCAATTGGTTATGAGTTGATTAGACCTAAGGAGCAAATTTTACTTATACGAACCAGAGATTCATGGATTCAAGGACTTGCCTATGCCAAATTAAGCAAACACCCCTTTTTAGACAACATATGATGTCATGCTGATGTCATCCCCAAGCAATGTCAATTCGCACATGCCACATGTGGGGGCGCGTGCGGCACATGGGAGGCTATCCAACCTCCTTTGGTAGCCTGTCGCCCCTCAAATTGCTCGTATCAACGAGTACAAGTCATTTATACATTCAATATCAACTTTCATCAGATGAAATTTCAAAATGAAGATAAAAACTGAACATTCTAAATCTGAATTATTACAGCTCTAATACCATTTAATACCATGACAACGGCTTTCCCTAGGTTCATCATAGCTAGAATCTAGAATAAAATAGTTGAGTAGAGTTGATTTACTTACTTAATTTGGAATCAATCATTCTTGATGTGGAATACGACGATCCATAGCTCAAGTGATTCTCCTCTATGACCTACCAAATCACTGACTCAATGAGACTATGTAACATCCTTGAAAACGAGTATTGTTGGAGAATCGGTCATGCATCGGTAAGGATCAATCGAGAATCGGCCAGTATCGAGGAAGGATCAACCAGAGGAAGGATCGACCATGAATTGGTAAAGATCAATTGGGATCGGCCATGGATTGAAGGACCGATCTTGGTGATCTAGACAAATCCTAGCCCAAATCTTAGGCTCTTAGATGAGCCAAGACAAATGGACCAATGAGATTAATGGCTTAATATCATCATAAGGTCTTAGAGGACACATAAGCTAACCTAGGATGCCAAGTAAATATTAGGTGGTGAAAATGGAAGAATACAATTGACCAAGCTAAATCATCTAATTAATGAAGGTAAATTTGATGGTCAAGAAATGAAGTTTATAAATAAGGGAATGCACTTCTTGGATAGGCCACTTCCAAGTCTCATCTTCTCTTCTCTTCTCTCTCGTCACACACCACCCCCTCTTCCTTCTCCTTCACGCTCATTCTCTTAGCCTACTATCTGTCTGCCTCCATGTATTACTCGGCCATAGGTTTCACGCTCATTCTCTTAGATGATGGACTTGAACGTTATTTATAGAGTTTCCAGCCAGACTCTTTCATTACGAGTAGAGCTCAACTCGGCTCACACTAGCCAGGTCTATATTAGACTAATTAAGAATTCTTATATCCAACCTTATTAAACTAATCCCGTAAAACGGTTAATTAAAATCTCAATCAATTTAGTTCACATTAGAAAAATTTTTACAGGGACAGAAGCGAGATCTGCTGAGGGCGGCGCCGGCAGAGAGCCAGCTGAAACAAGAGGCAAGTTCGGAGGGGAAGAGGCCGGGGAAGGGAGGTCATCGTCAAAGGGCTGAGGAGCGGGAGTTGGCGAGGGGAAGGGGGCGTCAGAGGAGAGTGTGATTGGGAGGAGGAGAGAGAGCGAGAACGCGAAGGCTATGGATGCATATCGGAACTGTAAAAAACAAAGGAAAGCGAGAAGGACACTCAAGGTAGGCGATGGACTTTGTCTTCACATGCTCAGCACGCGAACTGAGCCAAAACGATGAGAATATCAATGTTATCTCCATATACCCGAATGAAACAAGATCCGAGCAGAAAATACCCAATAATATCAGGTCGGGTCAATTTTGACACCCCAATTGGAGCGACCTACTCGATAAAGATGGTTAGATTTTCTCTGTCACTTGGTGGGTGGGGGATTAAAAATTCAATTCTAAGATGAACGTCTTATCAAGTAGTTGCTATAATAGCCTCCTGTGCCGACTCTGTTGCTTTGCTTTCATCCCATATTTAATCTACTTCAAACATATTCGGCTTCCAAGCTTATCTTCCTCTTTGACTTCAGTTTAAACCTTGAAGATCAAGTATGATAACCACCAATGACTGAAACTCTATATATACTAAAGATTGAGCTCAAAATTTGAACATCACATCTTCAAGAAGCTGTTTCAATCATGCGTGCAAAGGTTTATGGTAATATAAATACAACTAAGCTAACAACATTCATGTTAAGCAATCGGATCGACTTCTAATTTTTTATGCAATAAATAATTTGTCAAAATTTAAATGCCAATAAGCACTTCCTATATGAATAATAGATAATATGTTGATATTTAAAATGAAATTATTATATTAAATTATGCAACTTTTAGGATACTGGTAGTTGTTCCCCATTAGGTTCGAATATCTAAATTTTCCTAATTTGGTTTACTTCCTCTAACACGTAGAATATTAGGTTCCCAATAGACCTAGAGTGTTCGACCAAATAAAATTTTAAAAAATCAAGCTAGAGTGGATTAGCAATGACTCTAAAACGCTTAAGAAATGCGAATTAAAGCAGTGCGCGCCCGCCTAGGGAAGGGAGGACTTCAGGCTGTAGACCATGGCACAAATGTTCCGAAGATTACGATTTTCCTTTTCACTTCCGACTTCTTTGATATTTGATTCCGAGTGATATTTGATTCCGAGACCGAAACCTTCTTTCTAAGCAAAACCTGGACCGCCAGGCGAGGCGCTAGATAGTTCATCGACGTTCGATGTCTTTCTTATTGTATACTTAAATGTATGAGTATGAGCCGACATGATTGATCAAAACACTGTTTTCATAGTTTTCATACCAAAAGTTTACATTATCGGGTGAAGACCTCGAGGGTGGGCTCGATCAAAATAGTGGCCGACGGCCCACTGTTTAGCCCTAAGATTGGGCCTAGAATTGGGCATCATAGGCCCATTGTGGGCTATAAAAGCACCCCCGACGCATGCCTCGACAAAGCTTAGGACGATCCTGCTTTCTTCGTGGCCACCTTGTAGCATTTGAGTTTAGTTTTCGTATCACCAAATTAATGTCAATCTCCTCGGTCCATTACAATCAGGCTATCCGCATCGGCGATTTAAGGACTCGAAATGACTTATTTTATGGTTTGATCCCATGTTATTGCATCTGGGAGGATCTCAAGGTTCATGCTTCTCGAAGTTTTAATCATCATATGATATCACAGATAACATCAAAACCCGACCTTAGTGCAATAAGTTACTCGAAATTTTGATTCATGAAAATGGGTGGGAAGAGACCATTAGCATTGGCGAAGCCTTATATCCCCGGGTGAAAATGTTGATTCCAGTCATAGATATTATTCATTATAAATTAGTACAGTTTCGTCACATCGGCAATTGGGAATTGAAGTAAAGTCAATACGTTCATTAAATGTAATGCTATGTACAAGTCTCACTTAAGCCACCTATGTACGGGAAAATTCAATTAAATCGAGGAACGACAAGAGAACTGCGGTTTTGAGATGATCCCAGGTAATGCAAATGAATCTGACTACTCTTGTCTGAAGATGGTAATGATCTGCGGATATTCGTTGCGGCTTTGAATATTCCACTGTCATCACTGACGTGCATGAGTTTGCCAGTAGACCGTCCATGTGGCCGTGGACCAGCAGTTGGCTTTCTCTGTTGCCCCGCTCGGCATCGGAAGCAAGAACGAGAGGAAGAGCAAAAAACTATATAAGCAAAACAGAGCGAATCGGCGACTGCGGAAACCCATTTGTTAAATCCATTTCTGTGCGAGTTCGAAGAGGATGGGACTCGAGTTCGAGAAGAGTGCCTGGGTTGCTTCTCATGTACTGATTCTGAGCCTGAGTCTTGCCAAGTTCGTCAATGGCGGAATAACCAGCAACTACGTGAGGAGCGCCAATTTGTCGGCCGATATGCCACTTGACAGTGATGTGTTTCGAGTTCCTCCTGGGTATAATGCGCCTCAACAAGTGAGAGTGTCCTTTCATCTTCTTCCTTTCTTTTCTGTCCGTTGAATTCATCTCTTTAAGAAAGGAAATCCCTTTCTTTCTTTTTATGGACCTTTTGGTTTAGTTGGGTATTTTTGAGTACTTTCTGCTGAGAAATGGTATTCTTGATCTCGGGTAAAGTGATGATTTCGGAGGCATCAAGCAAGATTCGAAAGAAACAGTTCCAAAAGTTCATTATGATGTGAAGCCGTCATTTTCTCTATCGATATGCTTTACTTCACCTTTTTAGTTCGAATTGGCCGGTGGGCTTCTTAGTTGGGTTATGTTTTCTCCGTTTCCCTGTACATTGAGTTCATGTGCTATAATGCTTCCATGATGTTTTCATCTTGTTTTAGGTTCACATCACCCAAGGAGATTATGTTGGGAAAGGTGTGATCATCTCTTGGGTCACTCCAGATGAACCCGGTTCGAACACTGTGGTTTACTGGGCCGAGGACAGCACAACCAAAATGCGTGCTGAGGGCATAGTCACAACGTACAAGTACTTCAACTACACTTCAGGCTACATCCATCACTGCACTATCGAAGACTTGGAGGTAGCATAATCCCTTTGATTACTAGTCTCGAGAGTCTCGACTTGCTATACTAACTGCTTTTGGAGAGTATGGCCATCACTTCAGTTTCATTTCGTGAGATTCAGCTCTGCTAGATGGGTTGGATTTTATCAATGATAGCCTAGCTTTTCAAACTATGCAGTTTGACACCAAATACTACTATGAGGTTGGGATTGGAAATAGCACAAGGCAGTTCTGGTTCGTAACCCCACCAGGAATTGGCCCAGATATTCCTTATGTGTTCGGCCTCATAGGTAGAATAATTCTTTTGCAGCGTTTGAATGAAACCTGCTGATTCTGCATTAAATAGTATTGAAGTCATAAAATGATCCCTTAAATTTTTTTCAGCTATGCATTGTCCTGCATTCCCCAGCTCAAGCATCTGTCATCAAATTCTCGAGCATATGCTTTTCTCTTGAAAATTGAATGCATGGGCTGAATTGAACTATAATGGCCAGCATAATTGATCCCATCTCCCCCCCCCCCCCCTCCCTTTCCCCCCAAGAAAAAAGAAAAAACCACTCGTTGTGGCATTGGCAACATATGATTGCAGATTTGCCTATGCTTTGCTTCGTCATTGTTACTAGACTTAGCAGAATTTAATGATGTGGGTCTATCTGGAATTCTATGAAATATTTTTGAATTTGGTTCTACTCCTCGTTTTGAGCAGGAGATCTTGGCCAAACGTATGACTCCAACAGAACACTAACCCATTATGAATTAAATCCGACGAAGGGGCAAACATTGCTGTTTGTGGGAGACCTATCTTATGCTGATGACTATCCTCTTCATGATAACACTAGATGGGATACTTGGGGAAGGTTCATAGAGAGAAATGCTGCTTATCAACCATGGATTTGGACCGCAGGGAATCACGAAATCGATTTTTCCCCCAATATTGTATGGATTTAATCTTCACTTTGATTCTTGAATGCTTCATTTCCTGAAAGAATTCATTTTCTGAAAGAGATGCAACTGTTGTCCATGGTACAGTTCTGTTATGGCGTTTGCTATATCCTAATCACATTCAAATTCGCTGCCTATTTCAAATGTCCCTGCAGGGTGAATCTATACCATTTAAGCCATACTCTCATCGGTTTCATGTGCCATACAAAGCATCAGACAGCACATCTCCTTTCTGGTATTCTATAAAGAGAGCTTCAGCACATATTATTGTCATGGCTTCTTATTCGGCATTTGGTAGGGGCTCACTTAATCGACACTCAATGAACTTTTATGGCAATGTCCATTATGGTAGTTCAGAGTTTGTATTGCTCTGTTGCTGGTAAGGTCAAAATTTATTGCTGCTGACTCTAAGCTCTTTTTTTTCCATTGAAAGGCAAGTATACTCCACAGTACAAATGGCTTGAAAATGAGCTGCCCAGAGTGAACCGGACAGAAACACCCTGGCTCATAGTTCTCATGCATTCTCCTCTGTATAATAGCTACATACATCACTACATGGAAGGGGAAACTATGAGAGTAATATATGAGCCATGGTTTGTGGAGTACAAAGTCGATGTTATCTTCGCTGGTCATGTTCATGCATATGAACGCTCAGTGAGTCCTACTCTTCCCTAAACAAAATACTGTCGATTTCCTTTACGTGATCCGTTTTATTTCCATAAATAGTTCCCACTCTTCTTTTTGCTCTATCATTGCTTTGTCTTATTATAGGTGAAACCATGGAGCCGTAGATGTAAGACACATAACCTTGATTAAGATTACTTGGACATTCTATGAAGCTTAATTCTGCAATTAATTTTGCTCAGCTGTTCTTGACACAACAATGACATCATCGTTATAACTAATTATAATTGGACACAGCTTTGACAAACAAACGATTAGAGGACTTTCAGAAATTGGAGGAATGGTTATCTATCTTAAGGCTTAGCAAGTTTGGCTAATCCATGGTTCTCTAGAGGAAGAAAAGGGGTTTCTTCAAAAGAGGACATCCATTCGTTTCTTATTACATTATGAGAATCTTTTCAATAAATTGACTTTCATCTAATGGCAGATGTATTTATATGTTAGGAGCGCATATCCAATATCGCGTACAATATTGTGAATGGGTTATGCACACCTATAAGTGATCCGTCAGCTCCAGTTTACATTACCATTGGAGATGGAGGAAACCTAGAAGGATTGGCGACACAGTAAGCATGCTATGTGGCATTTGATTTTTGTCTACAGCCAAAGATGTTACCAGGAAGATGTATAATTATGCTTGAAACAAACCAATTTTGATAAAATTTACGGAAGGTTCTTATGCTAACTTTACAGGATGACACAACCTCAGCCACACTATTCTGCATACCGTGAAGCCAGTTTTGGTCACGGGATTCTGGACATTAAGAACAGGACGCACGCATACTTTGGCTGGCATCGCAATGAAGATGGCTATGCTGTAGAAGCTGATTCGGTTTGGTTGTACAACAGATACTGGAACCGTCTTGAGGAACCATCCCTAGCTACAATTGAGGGACGGTCCTACATCTGATTGAAGTTTTACTGAAGAAACAGTCATTGCACCTACCAAAGGTTCAGTCCCTTCTCCCAATTTATGCATAGTCTTAATCTTAAAGAGTCAAGTAGGGGAATGGTCATATATATGTGATCTCTCAATCCATTGGCCATTGATGTCACATGAATGTTCTCTTTCTCAGGAGTCGTTGCCTGATCCTACTTCCGTTGCAAGAGTTCTCAATCCTACTCCATGAGCACTGCACTGGCTGAGTAGGGGGCAATTATTGGAGAGATTTATCGATGAGAATGTCCGATATGCATGTTATACTGGTACATGCAGACGAGGGACATTTCTACCGCAGTAAAACCACTACTTGCGTCTGATGCACGTGTCAACTTATCATCTTAGATTCTTATTCTCGACAAACCTAGAGAGTGACATTCAACTTCGATGAATGTCCTCCTAATTGATCATGATGAGTAGTTGAACTTGTACCGGTCTCAGTTTGACAAACTAGAAACCATGACCCCAAATAAGATCGTGTAAACGTATCTTAGTCCTGGAAAAAATTGAAAGAACATGTTTAATGCAACAATGGATTGACCCCAAAAGAAATTTTAGAATCCCTTTAGTTGAAACAAGTTCAATTTGTTCTTTCCAGAACATTGCCACTAGATAATCAATTTGTTCTTTCCAGAGCATTGCCACAAGATAATTGCAACTTGGTACTTCAACAATATAACAAGGATTCACGACCCAGAATCAGTGCACCCACAAAAATGGACGGGTCTGACGAGAACTCCTAGTTTTATTATGATTGAAGCATGGCCATCTCTTCAAGCCAAAGACAATGTTCAAAATGCTTTCTTTATGGAAGATTGCAAGCACCAAGAGTACGACCGTCCTTCGCCATGTGACGAAGTGCTGGTGATTACTCCTGCAAAGTTCTCAAGTAGATGATAGCATCTTCCCGCAACGAAGCTGCAATAGCTAACAATGTGCATCGCAGGACATGAGAAATCTTTTTTGTTCCTGCGGTCCCTGAATGAGTAAAATCAAACATTCCCATTCTTCATCATCTTCTCTACTTTAATAATCTCTTGGGGATCCAATATGGTAAATCACATAGAACTCTTCGATAAGGACCATAATGTAAGTAACAGTGATTCACAATGTCAGCGCATTTGACATCAAACTTTCTCTCCTTCGCATCTTATAAATAAATAATCCGATTTGTCGATATCATTGAAATTCGCCCCGATCTATGTTGCTAGATAGAGCATATAGCTTAAGGAGTTTCTTACAACATCAAAAGAAAAGCTCAAATAATGTATACATGAAATTTAGAGTTTAATTCGTATTAGTATCCTTAATCTTAGATTTAGATAGGCATAAGAACACTTAAAGTGCCATCACCTTAGTTGGTAGCCACTTGCCAAACCACACAATTTCCACAAATTTTGCTAAAATAATCCGAAATACTTAAACTTTAATAAACAGCCCCTAATTAAGCGAAATCTGGGCCAATCACTTCTAATTGCTCAGTACCCTTACACTCACACCCTTTTTGCAGTGTTGAGTGCAAGTTTTGTGGTACTGAGCCTTGATACCTTGTATATTTTACATGGTTAAAGATCAATACAACTACATACTTTATCAAAACAAAAACAAAACAAAAAACACTTAAAGTGTCAAAAGTTGTCATTAAATCACTTCAATATCACTTTTGTAGAAAAACATCATTTAGGTTTCAACTTCGATTGGGATGACGAAAATCTGACGTAGTTAGTTCCAATCGACATGGCTTATCAGAAATTTGATGTGACAAAATTCAGTGATGAAAACGAAACACTGACATTTTTATGAAGAAAAGCCCCAAATTTAATAGAATCATGGACAAATCGGCTCAACTTTTCCCTCTAATTACGAACGATATTGGGGGCAAAATTAAAGCTGAATATTACAGTGGAGAGGAGAAAAAGCACAACCGGCACCTGTATGTGTCGACAAAGCTAACGAAAATGAGCTGCTTAAAAAGTTCAGCAGCCGAAGATGAAGGTCAGGTTTTAAAAACGGACGAGATGAGCTTGGTTAATGGAGGAAGAATCTGGATATAATTGCTGGCCTTCAACGGAAAAAGAAAAGCGAGAATCCAGAAGTGGAAGATGAGGGTGAAGGAGCCGAGATTCTACAGATGGTTCGATGGTGAAGATGAAAAAGAAGATTGAGTTCGGGAAATTGTAAAGGAATTCTCTTAAGAAATATGTCTGCTCCCTTCATGGCCAAATGAAGAACCGACATAAAGAAGACGAAAATCTAAATCCTTCCCCCCCACATGGCTCCATTCTCTTGTTTTGTCCGAATCATGGAGAAGAAAGAAGGGCTCGAGGTGCGACGGGGACGCCCCATATCCACTTTGGACTTAATTTTAATGTAAAGAGTCGTGTTAGATTAAGCATTTTATATTAATAAATCATGTAACATTGTTGATATGAATTTATCACGGGAAAATTGTCCAAAAAATTCTAAACATATCACATTTTTGCCAATTCAGTCATAAACCTTTTTATTTGGCCAATTTAATCTTAAACCTTTTGGAACTTTGCCAATTCAATTATTCCAGCGACTTTGTCTCGGAAAATGCATACGTATGCCTACGTGGATGTCCTGCTGGAATGACTGAATTTATAAAGTTTCAAAAGATTTATGACTGAATTAGCCAAATAAAAAAGTTTAAGATTGAAATGGCAAAATGCAATAGGTTTAGGACTTTTTGGACAATTATTGCCATTGGCCGCCCTCCTTGTCGTCGGCCACCACCTGTCACCAGTCACTACTTGCCATCACCATTGGCTGTTGATCACTGACCACTGTCAGACGCACACTACTTGCCACTTGCCATTGACCATTGCCAACCGCCACCCCCTGTAAGCCACCACTTGTCACCACCATTGGCCACGGCCCCTCGCCACCACATCGACCACCAATCACCGACCATTGCAACCAGCCGCCACCACCCCTCATTAACCATCAGCCACCACCCTCCACTTGCCGCTAGCCACTAACCATCGCTAGTTGGCCACCACCTATTGCCAACATCAGCCACCGCCCCTTGCCACCACCATTGACCACCAGTCACCAACCATTGCTAACCACAAACCATGGCCAGCCACCACCTGCCTCTACCATCAGCCACTAAATCACTAGTCGACGCCTCCGTCCCCGGCTAGCCACCACTTGCCCACACCTTCTCTCACTACCCATTGACCACCACCTACTGCAACTGTCGGCTGATGGCCATCACTCTCTACAATCATTGGCCGCTGGTAGTAGCCCTACATTACAGCCACTGCTGGTTGCCGCTACCCATCATTCATCAACGGTGGCAATAAAAATAGAAATTTTGTATCATTACCAAATAAATTTATATTCTTAGAATGGATATTCTGCGTCATTATCAAACACGTTTTTTTTTTGTTTAGAATTCATTGGGAAAAAAATAATTACCATTCGCATCCTAAAAACCCTAATTTGGCGATTGCTTGCTCCCCTTGGAACAAATACATGATCAAAAGTTCATTTTGACGAGGACAAACGTGATGAAAAAATAAGCCAAATCTGATGAGCAGTGTTTGGAGACTAGGGGAGGTCAAATCTAAATGGGTGATGTTTGGGGCGCAAATTATTATTATTCTATTTTTGTTCTTACAATATTTTTCTAATCCTGAAATAGGTTTGGAACATAAATTTATTTGGTAGCGCAATTCATTTTTCTATTTCTAAAATAGATTTTTAGTCGATAAGTAAATTTGGAACATAAATTGAAAATAAAAACTTTATAGTTATTTACTTATGGAATAGAAACAGATTTAATTTTCTCTTTTATTTTTAACTCTCTCTTCGATTCTCTCTTTTTCCAACTCTTTCTCAACCCATCGCTCGCTGGTCTCCGACCCCCACTACTCTCTGTCGTCCTAGACCATTGTCGCTGTCATTGCCACAGGCCCCCCACACTAGCCATTGGCTGTCGTCCTTTGCCATCAATTGCCCGCCACCACTAGCTGCCGCCACCCCCGTCGATGATGCACACAGCCACCATCAACTGGCATACCTTGTAACCTGTCGCTGCCCCCCCATCGACCACCACTCCCAGCCAACCACCACCTAGCATCGTTGTTGCCCCTCACTAACCACCACCCCTTGCCGTCAACCATCAGCCACCAGCTGCCATTGACATGAGCCACTAGTTGCCACCACTGACCCCAGTCCTCTGCTACTACCCGCCATTGGCTGCCTCTCATTGCTCACCGGCGGTAGAGATAGAATCAGAAATTCTATGTTATTATCAAACGCATTTTTGTGTGCAAATTCTCATTTAGAGAATAGAAATAATAAAAATAACCATATTTTTTGCCAGAAATCTATTTTTAAGATTTGCGCATTTGGAGATTGAGACTGGCAAGGCCAAATCTGAATGAGCAGCTTGCAAGTGAAAAAAAAAACCTTAATTATTTCCGTCACTTTTGATATCCCGATAAATTAAGAAATCTTAGCCATGAGTTCTCCTCTAAAGGAAGCATGTAGCGATAATCAAGTTGTATAATAATTTTATGGCACGAGACAAACACGAGTTCTCACTTTATTACCTTCCTCTTCTTTCCCACCCCGCCTTCTGACAAATCCATGAGATCCAACAGACATATATTTCATAATCACTAGCTCACGGACAATGACATTATCAGACGACGACGACTTAAATACCCTGTAAAATCTCATCCTCTCACCACGAAACCATCCAAAAATCTAAAAATTTCTCAGCAGCACATGCCAAGAATTGTCTGGAGCAGGACGTTCTCACTCCTACTAGAATTGCTCAGGAGCAGGACTGGAGCAGAAAAACTTAATTACTAAATCATTGCAAATCACGAGCTATGTTAATGCATATTAGAATGACATTCCATTCTTGAGATATAAAACGAACAGAAAAGGAAAATCAAGTTACATCGTTCAACAATAACTTGTACGCAGAGGGTCTTTAATTCTAGGGAAGCTACCAACTATACAGAACTTGTCAACTAACCAGTGTTGCAAGAACACATTTCTGAATAGGGTTGAACTCAATAGAAGCATTTTTTGCCATCAACCACTAAAAACATCACTTCACTGGATGCAGGAACAACCAAATAACCGCGTAAGATACGAGCTGCTTTCCAGTCAACTGACCATGAGAGAGCACCGCATAATCTCGCAGCAGTTTTGAGACTCGTGAGCTTCCAACTAAGGCTCACTAGCCTATGGTTGTGGCTCACAAGTATCACCCTGGGCTCATGAGGAGTATAAGCCCCAAGTCTCATTATACAGAAAGAATAGCTAGCTGAAATATATGGCAAATCCATTCAGTACTGGACCCTTTTTAAGGCCAAAATACAGAGTTGACTCTCGTTATTTTCATATTCAAACTTAAACGGTAACAGAAAAGGTGAATTATACCACTTCAAGGAATGCCTAATCATGAAATATGCATTAACTACCACGAACAAAATATGACAAACCACATGAAAATTATCATCCTATGCAGAAAGGGTCAAAAGTCTATTGAACAAATGAGCAAGAAGACTTAATCATGCACAAGCAACAAAAGCTAACATATATATACTCCATAAGTCATTACAACTGGGAAGATCACATTACTGCCAATGAACACTAGAAAAAGCAGAAAGTACATGTTGACTGAATATTGGATAACCCTGGCCAATCTGAACCATACTAAACATAAAAGCTCTCCCGGCGGCAAAGAAAATATCAAAGAGCTTTCCTTCTGCTTTTTATGCATTTCCCCATATCATAACACCAAGAGATGGTTCTAACTTGTGACTTCAAGTATAAGCAGATATTCACGGCGCAAGATGGTAGTTGTGAAAACAAGACCTTGTACTCCAAGGGTCTTGATTCAGGTAAGCTACCACTGTACACAAACTGATCAACTAACCACTGATGAAGACGTCAACTCTGGCATAATTTTGAAAAACATTCCTTGCAGCCAACCAAGAGTGGTAGATGCAGGAAGAGCTCAATAATATGCCATGCTCAGCCACTTTTCATTTGTAACAGTCAGGAAAATAGAAATCTTTTCCATCATGAACCAGACCCTTCATAAAATTCCCCCATGGAGATCTGCAAATAATCTTAATTACATCCGCCGCGCTCTGAAGGCATTGCCACTAGCTTTTCAAAAAATCCCTCAAAGAAAATGGTAGAAACGTATCCTAGAAACCCACATAAAAAGAATGTCAGAAAAACAGACTAGTCTTGCACATTCTACTAAAAATTGTCACAATGAAAAGCAACAGCAGAGCATCTGGGACATGAGTATGAGCATGAAATTCACATTTATTTACTCAGTATACACAATTCTAAAGGTCTTCTGCACAGGATCAAACCTCATTTACCAAGATATGGCATATTTCCTTGAGTTTTTTCAAATAATCATTCCAAATACGGATATGCTATGATTTATGGCAAACTTCACCCTCCCCCCAGCCCCAACAGACAAAAAAATTGGGTATGCATACCATTCTAGTAGGATTGAGCCTTTGGGTGACAATAGGTGAACACTTGCACCAAGGGGGCAGATTGGTACTTGATCAAGGCCTTCTCATCAGATGATGGCACATAGTACACAACATTGAACTATCGACTGATAATGGATTTGACTGTCGGTAAATAGAACAGTGGATTGACTCCATTACTGATGTTTAGATATGGATGTTATTGAAATGAATTGATATGAGTAGAGAATTCTGGAAAATTACATTGAAACTATATAGGTTTAAAATGCTCATTATAATTACTATATATGTCGTTTTTGGAAAAAATATTCAGACAAATGCCACTTGCAGCTGGGGTTTTGTTGCTCTCTTCCCCCTGCTTTACCGGTTGTAGGCTTGGTTTTAAGTACAGAACTGACTGGTAGAAAGTGTACCATACGATTTGGCGTAACTCATCTCCTTTTAGTATGTATATAATCCTTTGGTGGTGGTGGTAGTACTCTGGTCCATGTCGCCTGTTTGTTCAATTTGTAGCAGGTTCTAGTTACTTTTTGAGGTTGGTTAAGATTGGTTACATTCGGAGGCTTCGACCTTCAAGTAGGAAGACGTCATGTCATTCTAGTTCGAGATTTGGGTGTAGACATAACTGTCGAATAACAGTTAAATAACAGCGGAGAAGAAGTCTCCAAAAACTAGATGCATTAAGAATTATGCAATTTGTGTGGACATCCCCCACCGCGGCAGTTTGGCTTAGTTGTGAACTGACCTTAGTACTTACACATCTGTAAAACCCCTTAGTCTATTCAAATTTTTATGGTAACCCGCTAACAGATTTTAATGTTTTCATAATGGAAATCCTACTCAGCATGACGCAATAGCAAATTTGGCCAATATTTTGCATCGAGCCCTTTAATTGTAAGCAAAACATTAAAAAGTGGAATTTTGTATTCACTCTAATGCACCAAGGCTGCTTCTATACAAAATCTCAGAAAACGAGGGAAGTAATATGGATTTTCAATGAAGATTTGCTGATGAGTAATACAACTAAAAATTTTCTGGACATCAAACCATGTCAAAAGGCGACACTGTACATATGTACATACCAGGAGGGGTTATTCTACAAAAATGAAACGGGTACTCCATAAATAAGCCAAAGCACCTAGGATTCCCCACAACACCCCAAAAATTTTTAAACTTCTGAACCCAATATTACCTTGCCGTGCTCTTGACTTAAAAGTTGTCTAACCACCATCATCTGTTTTATCAGCCTTTCCAATGCGGAGTGACTTGGCTGGTTTGCATGTGCTGGCAGAATTACAGGGGCAGAAGTAATGAGGTCAACTTATGAACGATATCAGATATGCAGTAAAAATTATACCAAGCGATAGAATAAGGAAGCAATCTTCGCACAGGAAAATATTAGTGTAAAGCATTTAATGGACTCAACCTATATTTGGGCAATAAAGCTCAACAAGACTGTAAAGTAAGATAGACAAGGAACAGACCAAGGATTGCTCGATTCAAGCTATCAGCAACAAGCTGCCTGTAGTCCAGGCTCAGAAGATGAAACATTGGTGCTTTTTCAGGCTCCACATAAGCAAGCAGAGCCAAGAAGTCCTGCAGCCATGGAAATTTTCTCTTCTTCAGCCACGTGATACACTCAATATGTATAGATATAGAGTAATTCACATGAGACTGAACATACTTCTAGCTTTGCAACATATTTTTGCACCTTCCCAAAAGGAGCCAATTTGGACTGAGCAAACTCAAGAGCTTCTGTGCTGCCCAGAAAAGATAATGTTGAATGAGAAGAGGTTTTAACTCATGTATCCAGAAACCAAGAAAATGTAGCTCACCATCTCCTGGAGCAGACAAGATTGACATAATGAAGGCTTAGAAGATCGAAATGCAAGTCGGTATTTTTCTCCAACAAGTCAGGAGCCAGCTCCTCAGTCAGATCGATGGCCTTGAGAGCATTACCCTCCAAAGCTAAGTGAAAAATTCCTATTTATAAACATTCCAACCAACAAGCATCAGTTAAACCGTATTCGAGTAAATATTCGGACTCAAAGATCATTGCTTTGCAAGTCCATGACATAGCGGAACTCAATGCATAAATCCTGCCATCCGAGACAAACTATCAGTGAAATCAGGGTCAATCTATCAAGAAACATAACAGATGGACGAACAACAGTTCTGCCTATACTTCGGAAGATTGTGCCCCTGTAAGACCAAAATTCTCTACATAGTTTACGAACCATCAAAAGGTTCTGCGTTTAATGTTCTTAGCTGCTAAGATAAAATGGCACCGGTCACAATACCTTGCATCCCATATGCAACTCTAACGAGACAAATTTAACCAGCATCATGGGACACGTGCGAGCTTACGCTCAAGATAGGCATCCACATAGCATCAGACTTATACGGTCTAAAACAAAGTGCAGCCCAACAAATCTCCTACTCATAGATGAACTACATACTCTTTCTCTTTTCCATGTCCTCAAGACAACCAGCTGGCTGCTTCATCCCCGTACAGGTGGTGAGTGATTCAAGAGTTTCTTTGAAGCAATTATGCACAAGATATGAAAGAACAACATCGTGTATGGCATCGTCATTAATAGTCTGCAAAATGCCCAATAGCAAAAAGTAGAATAAGTAAGCTGAAAGTCAAATAATTAAGAAATTCCCATGCAAATTTTTATGCAAAGAGCCCAGAAGTTATATGTTGCTCCATCTTTATCTAGAGGAAATGGTATGGCCCCAACGAAAATTAAGGAGCTAGTGGTGAACCATTATTCAGACACATGGGAAAACACAGATTCGCTACAATCATGAAACTTACAAAACTATCAGAATCAATGCCCCCATACCGAGAGTTAAAAAAAAAAAAAAATAGCAAAACGAAGTATGACAGTCTTTATTCATCATTTGCGTTCAAAAGTCCTCGTCTTGAGTTAAAGATTATCATGTCAACCGGTGGCAATCCAATCTTACCGCACGTGAAGCAGAAAGCAGCTCGCTAAGAACCAGCAGGCTTTCGAGATGGACTGCCAGGGAAATTGGATTTGTTTGTGCTCTTGATTTTATTATTACAAACGTCCTAATCGAGCTTCCCACGGTGACCTCTTACGCACAGTTCCGATTAAACCAAAAGGGTCGTACTCCATGGCTTTCAAGCAAACACTTAGCATACAAAGGTGAAAACAAAGGACTCCTTTTACGCGCTTTCCCCCAATCAAATCTCAAGTCTCAACATGAACCCCAGCAAATCCCAGCGGGAAACACAAGTAATTTAGCAAGCAACTCGGCGAGGTAAAATCAGCGGAGCGCGCAGCAATCGAAGTTAAAGACAAGAAAAAAACAAGAACTACCAAAGCAATATCGAGGAATGAAGACACTACTACATAAATGTTGGCATCGTAATTCGAACCGCAGGCTATAATCTGGCCTTCAAGAGAGAGAGCGAGAGAGAGAGAGAGGGAGGGAACTGAAGGGACGACGAGATTTACCATCAGACAAATACTCAGAAGGAAAAAGGGAAGAGAAATCGAAACTCACGACGTGTTCGTATTGACGAGGATCGTCCATGGCTGCCGGAGAGAGAAATGGGGCGGTTTTTTTTTTTTTTTTCGTTTTTCCCTCTTGTTTGTTTGGCCAGGCGTGCAGGTTTCGTCGACGTTGATGCGCCTCGACTCTTTCTCGATGAAGCGAAAGAGGGAGAGAGAGGGGCAAGACTTTGTTGTCGTTTCTATACTGTACACATTGGGGGGTGGGGGGGGGAGCAAATTATTTTGTTTAGAAGTGCTAGAAAAAAATTATATCAAATATAAGGATACATATTTCACTTTTTTATAGTAACAAATACCCTAAACTTATCTATTATGATACAAACGCCTCTAAATTCTTTTGAATCGTGAAAAAATCCAAAGTTATATGTGTGTAACATGTATAATTTCTATTTCTGTTTTATCCAATGAAAATTTGTGATTCGAGTATAAGTTTGATATTTTAAGGGCCAAAAAAAAGTTTCAGGTAGGGTTTTAAGTGATATAAGAAAAATTTCAGGGTATTTGTATTCTAGTAAACATAATTTTTTATTTATTATGGTATGGACACTTTTGTTTATTTGCGCCGAAAACAAGTTGAAATAAATTATTTGATAATATTTAATAATAAGTGATTCCACTAAAGATAACTTATATAGTTAAAAGTAACATGTAATGACTAGTAAATGGGAATTAAAATCTTTTTTTTTGTTTTGCAACTCAACTAAAATCAGAAGGTTTGGAAAAATTACGAAAGAAATTCTGAATTAATATTTATAAGATGCTATACGTGACTGGTGCTTCTCAGGAATATTAAAAAAAATCAGCATTAATAAAGTATACTTAGAAGATGGTAAATTGAGGGAAAAAATATATATGGAACTTTATCAAGGAAAAAAAAGAAAAAGAATGGGAAAGTTTCAAATAATGACCTGAAGTTGTATGATTTTCCCAAATAAAGTCATGAAATGGACATTGTTTCACATAAGGTCTAAAGTGCCCTCATTATTTCAAATAAAGACAAGTAAGGGTTTAAAGTGATTAATCAGTCTAAAACAAGAGTCCACTTGCTGATGAGGGCATTTTCGTCTTTTGATTTTTTTATGCCCTTATTTGAAATCATGTCATTATTTGAGATAAAGCTGGCACTTTAAACTCTTATTTGAAATAATGTCTACTTCATATCCTTATTTGATAAAACAATGGCATTTCGGGTCTTTATTTGAATTTTTTTCAAAAAGAATTGATGAGAATGACCACCTAATTTATGTGCCTTGACTCTAGTTAGATCAAGCTAAAGAGGATGACAAGAAATTACTAATTGACATTGAAGGAAAATATTGTATTTAAGGACACAAATAAGGAAAAGATAATGCTATGTAACGTACTTGTATACAAATGGAATATTCAAGTACGGGTTGACTTCAAAGCCAATTCGGTCCAAGAAGAAGGTACCATGTCCAACTATGGTTCTAAACCTTCCTTTTCTAATATAATTAGTGTTTGAAATGCTCAAATTAGCATAGCAAATAAAACAATGCAGTTTTTAATAGAGATGAGCACTGATCAAGGTCTAACACAAGAACTAGGTCGAACCAATTGGTTCTTGAAGGTTCCTATCGAAACCAATTTGGTTCCCAATTCCATGTCGTCAAGTCAAACCATTCATCTTCCAAAAACTCTTCATTTCTACAGTTCTTCCGTAGGCTCTCGGCTTCAGCGGAGAGCCTACTCCTCTTTTGATTTCTCATTTTTGCTTGTCTTTTCTTTTCTTTCCCGATCTATTTTGAGAGTTTGTTTGTCTGAATAAATTTCTGCAGTGGATCTCGGTGACTGTGGAGTCCAATTCAGTCCTTATCGAGGAGGATGATCGTGATGTGGTTCCACAATCTCTTCAAGATTCGGGCGCTCTTCTCTCCTGATTTAGATTTCGATCTAATTTTAGGAGTTTTGCTCTCCCGATCTATATTTGGGAGTTCCTTCCAGGTATCTTATCTGTGTTTCTATCATCTTTTGATGTTGTTATTCCAGCATGGTGATGGTGATGAGAGCGTTGAACCAAAACGCACACCGCAAACCATTACAAGTGGAAGTGGAGATTTTGGCGTGTGCTCATCACTGAATATAGTGATTGGCCGCCAAAAGTTTATTCTAGCAAATCTGTTCTTGAGGGATAAAAGCGTGCTCACTACAAATTATAGTTTGTTATATGTTGGTTTGCTAGTCTTGAAAGATTTCTGTGTTCCTCCCATGTATTATTCTGAGAAATTAATGAAATCTTTCTTTCGACCAAAAAAAAAAAGTCAAAACCATTCGATTTAGTTCCGGAATCCTCGTATGAAACCAGACAGACGTGAACATTATACATTTTTTTCAGCATAGGGTCAGAGACAACCTTAAATTAAACAACCGACCAAAAGAAAAAACCTTAATTAAACTCTCTCTCTCTCTCTCTCTCTCTCTCTCTCTCTCTCTCTCTCTCTCTCATCGTCTTTGCCTTTAATTTCGCCAGATATGGTCCAGATCTTCTTTCTCCTGCAAGCTCTTCGACATTGCCGTCGTCCTCAACTTTAAGTTTCTAACTCAGACTCATCCTTGAATTCCTGGGAATCAGCCTCGAAATCAATGTCCATGCATAGACGACTTCCGCTTTGACCGGCCTCTTCGAGTGCCCTCACGATGATTTCTTTAGATTGGTATACATTTGCATTTCGATTTACGAGTACTCTAATTAGGGATGGAATTAGAGATATTAGCACCTCCACACATTGCTTAAGAGGAACGAGAAAAATATCAGGAGTAACTAAAAAAAGGTGGTGATGATCAAAAGCTTGCTTATGGGTGGTTCGAAAGAATGAATTGGTGATATTGTTTGATTTGAAGACGATTTACTTCGGTTTGTTGTTTGTAGGGAAATGCAAATTTTCTTTTCATGGTATATGTAATGAATTTTTTCTAAGTCTCCGTTCATTCCACGGAAAATATAGCATTTCTGAAAAATATTTTCCAGAAAATCATTTTACTAGAAAATGATAATATTTTTCGGTGTTCGTTTGTCAAAGGCCGCTGGCTCGCCGACCTCGAGCGAGGTCAAGACACACTGTTAGAGACCGCGATATTTAAAGGTAAACGAAGAACACGGAAAATGTTTCTCCCTTTCAAAAAAGCGGAAAACATTTTCCCCACTTTTGAAAGTGTTTTTTCTATTGGTTAAAAATATTTTCCTTGACTATTTTATTTTCTGTGAAACGAACACCGAAAAATTCGAAAAATATTTTCTTGAAAGTTATTTTTCGTGAAACGAACAAAACCTAAATATCTAATGAATTTGGTTTGGTGTGAATCGTGTATTTTATTGGTCAAAAATCGTGTATTATATTTGGTTGACATAGAGAAAGTGGAGTTCTAAATTCCAACCTCTAAAAATGCTTAGTTGATGTTTTCACAAAAGATTAATCAACTTTTGATTATTATTGACATGTGACAAATTTAGGTTCCATTTGGTATCATTTCAATTTTTCTATTTTTTTTGTTCCTCGAAACAAAAAAAAAAAGAATATAAATCCATTTGATAACGTCAATTAAATTTTCTATTCTCAAGAATAAAAAAGTTGTTAGGGAATAGATTTGGAACAAAAATTAAAAAATCTATTTCTGTTTCCAATAATAGTTTCTTTAAACAATTATTTTTCCTACTTTTGTTTTTTTATTTTTTTTTCTTCCTTCTCTAAACGGTCGGCAGCCGGTGATCGGCTAGAGACTTGAGTCGATAAGGCCGATCTCACCGGCCTCAAGCTAGCCTTGCTTTGGCTAGGTGAGATCAACCTTGGCCCGGCAAGGACGAGGCCGACCTTTGCAACGATTGGGCAAGACTCGCTGAAGGCCGGTGAGGTTGACCTCCCCAATGTAAGTCTATATACCAAGCATATTTATATTTTTCTTTATATTTCTGATAATAATAGATACCAAATGCATTCATTTGTGAAGAAACTAGTCTAGGGAACAAAAACTATTTTCGAAAAGAAATTATTTATAAGAAAAGAAATGTTACCAAACAAACCCTTAGTCGATTTGATCATTTACAAATACATTGATCGACAACTTAAAGAATCAATAACTTAATCAATTGATAACTTGAAGAAATTCAAGTTATCAACTGATAAAAAGTGAAATCAACAATTTCGGAACAATCTAAAGAAGTAATCATGAAGATAGTCGAGTAAAAAAAAAACCATCAAGATAGTAGAGCAATGTAACTATTTGAAACCTTAGTTTCTAACCTCCTTTAGTTAACTTTCTTTTTAACTTCTGTTAATAACCGTTGATTGTAGGCTCTAATAACCATATTGTACTCTTCCGAGCTCTGGATCACAAACAAACAAACAGACTCTCTCACCTAATGTCTGAAAGCTCCGCATACGTACAAAGAAGTGGCATCTTTAACCTGGTAACAAAACCTTGTTTAGATTGAACAGAGCTTTAAGTGTCGTGTTTCAGTTATTCTTACTATCCTAGAGTTTTAGTTTCCACACTCACGTCAATGATTTAATTTCAGCGTGTTTCTTAGCCGTAGTTTCTACATTTTTCTCATCGATTAAAATTTGGTACAGTTTGTATACATTTTGTTCCATTAAAGTGGTTGTGTTTTCAAGCTTTGTCGTCCACTATATTTGACGTGGTTTGTGTACATACAATTATGTTCAAAATGAAACCAATTTTCTTGTCCACCTCTGATATTTCCTAATCGAAATTGTTATGAAACATATATTTTCTTGATAAAAATCGAAGAACAGCTTTCAGTAAAAAGATATTTTGTTGTCGAATCCAATTAGAGTGAAACGTATTGTTGACATCTCTAATTAGACCAATGTTGTCATGCTCTAAGCACATCACTCACGAACACATCCTAAATTTTTATTCTTTTATTTTTTTTATATTCGGAAACGTGAAGACATTCACCGCATCATATAGAACACTTGAGATTACACATCCAATATGGTCCAATAAACTCCCATTACTTTGGCAAGAAATTAGAAAAGGTGGCACTTGTATTTTATAAGTGAGATTTGTTCATTATAGACCTTAGATTACACTAATTAATATTAGTACCCAATGGATCTACTAAAATGACCTTAATTGGCTAAAGATGAGTAAGTCGTAACCTTAGGCCAACTGTGCCTCAAGGTCAAGAGTGCATTTAATGTTATTTCCTACCTAAGGGATCATTTGACATAATTTCATTGATGATTGGCCCAATGTGTGCCTAATATCTAACTTGTCTAGAAAGTAGGGTGTTAGGTCGGTGGGCTATGCGGCGAGCTTGGTCGATTCACGGCTGATCCATGGCCAGGCATGGTCGATTACGTGGCTGGGTATGGTCGATCCATGGTCGAATGCATGGCCAGGCATGGCTAAGCATAATCGATGCATGACTAATCTGTGACCAATCCATGAGTAATGCATAATTGGGTATGACCGGTGCATGGATAATCCATGGCTAATTCATGGCCAATGTAAGGCTAGGCGGGGTCAGTGTATGGCTAGTTTATGGCAAACTATGACCAAATGCATGGTCGAGCGAGTCAGTCCAAGATCAATTACCAATCCTCGGATGATCGCTCATAGCCGATCCATGTAGATATCTAAACAACCATTGGTTGATCCATGTTTGATCCATGGTAAATATCCGAACAACCCTCAAATGGATCAATGGACTATGTCCTAATGATCCTTGGATGGTCCATGGCCAATTCATGCATAATGCATCGATAACCCTTAGATAATTCTTGGATTCATTCATAACTTGTCCAAGATCGATCTCTAACCGATCCACGATTGATCCATGGGCGACTCCTGATCGATTTATGGCTGATACATGATTAATCCATGTAATCCCAAAGTTGATCATGGTGATTAGTTCAACCAATCACGGGGTTACTTCCGACGACCGATTGAATGGTCTCATGACCAATTCACATGACCATTCCAAGTGATCTCATGGTCGATCCTTGCAATTCATATGAGTGATCCCATAATTGATTCACACAACAAACCCTTAGAATTCCATAACCAAAGTTCACAACCATCTTAGAAAATTCCACAGCCAATCCCTATGATCCACTAAAGTGATTTCATGGCCGATTCACTCGACAAACCTATGTGATCCCATGGCCAACCCTTGTAACCAATGTGAATGGTCCCACGGTTGATCCACTCGACCGACCCATATGATCCCATAGCTGATCCCTGAAACCCACATGGATGATTAAGCAGCTGATTCACTTGGCTGATCCAACCGACCTTACGGCCGATTCTCATGACCAATGCGAGCAATCCTTGGTAAATTCACTTGACAAATCCCTAAAATTAGGGTAGACTTTTCCAAGATATTACAATGAACACATATGCTTGTACCCGCACCGAGTCCACACCAAGACATCAAGTTACCTCGACCACTCGACCAATTTGAATCACCCCATCAAGCCGAGCTCCTCATGGTTAGCCGTCACCATGAGCTAGCCTTGTCGAACTCATTCACTACAACATTACCGTGCACCATTGGCCATATGCGAGACACTGCCATTGTGAAACCCCATCCTTTGAGTCTAGATCCATCAAATCAAACTTCGAAATAAATTTTCAAATTAGGAAATCAACTTTCTCTTATTTGAATTTAATATTTTATTGCCTATTCCGGATGATCTTTTTTATTCAAATCTTTGAGTGATAAGAATATCCCTTAAATAAGGAAATTTTCTAATTTAACAAAGTGCATAAGTCGGAAATTGGATCTTCAGCCCAAAATATGATTTTCAACCGCACAAAAAATCAGCCAACCAATCCTCAAGCCGTAAATATGATTGTTGATTTTATTTATTGTTAAATTTGAATTGAGTGAATTTTGTGTGTGTATCTTTTCCTAATGAATGTTTATCTTCTGCTAGGAATCTTACCTTTGTAATTTTCCTTATCTAAAAAATGCAAAAAGATCGCATATTAAATTAGATTAAATTAGATTCTTTAGTTAGTATTGCACGTTAGATAGCTTTTATTTTCTAGAGTAGATTGCATGCTAAAATAGTATCTATCTAGTTAAATTAATTATCTTGAGAAACAGGGTTTAATCTAAATCATTTCCTAAATGAACACCATTTACTAATTACAAATGTTAATAAAAAACTAAAAAATATAATCCAAATGTCATGTAGAATTATTTGCATAAATTCCACATCATGTCATATTTAGTGTCACATGCTATGTTGTCAATGCCACGCCATGTCAAGCCATATGATATTGCCACGTCATTGTGCTATGCCATGTCATCAATTTGCATGTCATATAACTGCGTTTATGGTTCATTTAATTAGAAATTGCATGTAAATAGACTAGTTCAAGTAGCTAAATACCATAACATTTTCTATGTCCTTGCATTTAAATTAAGATAGCATCTCATCATTACATATAACTTAGTTTTCGTTAGAAAAAAAGAATTGATTGGAATAGTGTAATTATTAGAAATCATGTTTTAGTTTAATATGTGTTTTAGAAACACATATTTAAATTGTTTGAAATCATATTAGAAATCAAGTTTCTAAAACAAGATTTCTAATTAAAATTGTTACAGATTGCTTTGTTTCAAGGTAAGTAAGTTTCTCCCTTGTCCTAGCAATTTATTTATTATTTTGATTCTGAATGTTAATTCAATTGATTGCACACCTGCATAAACATTCCCTACGTGTTAGTGGCTAGGCCCAAATTAATCCAATTTCCTTGCCAAACATTTTTTTTTTCAGAGAGAGAATGTACCAAAATAGTTTTAGAATAATCTAACGTAACCAAGTCTTCAAATTCATAATATCTAAATAATAGAAGTAAATCCCCCGATAATTTACCTAGGTTTTTGCTCAACCAATCAAAAAGTAGAGTAGTAGTGGCGACTTCAAGAATGAAAATGATTTACATGTCAAATATTGATGATAAATTATGAATTGGTTTGAGCTTGGAAGAGTCTAATTAGGAGTAAACTTATTAATCCATCAAAAACAGAACAATTGTCCAAAAAGTTCTAAACCTATTGCATTTTGGTCAATTCAGCCCTAACATTTGAAATTTTGTCAATTCAGTTCTAAACCTTTTGGAACTTTGCCAATTCAGTCTTTTCCAACGACTTTGTCTTGGAAAATACCTATAGAGATGTTTGGTCATTTAATATAGACAGTGCTGACTAGACACCAACGTAAATATTTTCTGAGACAAAATCGCCAAAATGACTGAATTGGAAAAGTTTCAAAAGGTTTAAAACTGAATTGGCCGAATGAAAATATTTAGGACTGAATTGGAAAAAATGCAATAGGTTTAGAACTTTTTGAACAATTTCCTCGTCAGAAACCTTAAACTAATACATTTATGACAATTTTATCACAAACTAATTTTGTTTTCGTCATCAAAAACTTCAAATTGATACATTTGTAACAAATTAATCCCAAAATGATATGGATTTTCACTTATATTACTCATGTCAATTGAGTTATTACCATATGTAAACTTCATGGTAAGATATGAGGGGAAATAACGGAAGGTAAATACGATATGAGAGTATTTGTTTAGAAGTTTTTATGATTCAAAAACTAATTTGAGGTAGATTTATTATAGATATACCGATTTAGGTTTTAGGTGATTCAAAAAATAATTTGGAGTAAATTCATCGCAAACATATTAGTATGGAATTTTTCAAGATTTTAACCCTAAATTCAAGAAATTAATTCGATACTCGTAATTATCGAGACCTGAATCTTAGTTCATATGTCATTTTCATCTATATATATTAAAAAGTATTGCAATCAAAACGATGACTTGTAAAGTTTTAATGGTCAGCAGCATGCCGCAATGTAGTTCGTACGCATTTGGCGTATTTTATTCCCAGCAATGCTAATGTCGATGCAGCTTCCAAAATTATCTAGAGCAACAACATTCTCATGCGGCAAAGCATTTCCACCAATAGAAACTCGCCAGGTTGTATTTTCGGGCATTTTTCTTTGGCTCTCCGTTTTCACCGGAACTCCATTTCAGACACCAAAAAACCCCCGGCCACCCCTCCCTCCCTCCCTCTCTCTCTCTCTCTCTGACCATGAAGGAGAGCAATCCTTGCACAACTCTGCGTCTCTGCCTCCTCTCTCTCCTCCTCTTCAACCTCAACCTCGGCCTCTGCTTCTCCGCCACCTCGCCCGTCTCGGAGCTCTTCGAAGCCTGGTGCGAGGAGCACGGCAAAGCTTACTCGTCCGAGCAAGAGAAGCTCTACCGGCTCAGAGTGTTCCAAGACAACTTCGACTTCGTCGCCCGGCACAACAGCCACGAGAACTCGTCCTACACCCTCGCTCTCAACGCCTTCGCTGATCTCACCCACCACGAGTTCAGGTCGTCCCGGTTGGGCCTCTCGAGGGCCGCGGTCAACGTCGGCCGGCCCCGTATCGTGGGGCCCGGCGTCGGCGGCGACGTTCCTTCTTCGGTTGATTGGAGGGAGAAAGGGGCGGTGACGCGCGTCAAGGATCAAGGAAGCTGTGGTATGAATCAGTGAATTGAGTGCGCTGCTATTGGTCCCAGTTTCGTTATCGAATTTGCCTTGAGATTGATGATTGTTTGGCAAGTCGGCTAGTCTATTTCCGTTTTCTATTGAATTTGGTGAAATTCAGTGCTTTCTAGTCAACCGATTTTTGGACTTGTGACAACGTATGAACATTCGAATGACGATTTTGTGTTCACAAGTTTTCATGATCGCAGGCTGTTCTACCTGTAACTGGATATTCTATTTAGCTGAAGGGCTGAAAATTCATGTATATACATGTGCAATTAGTAAAGGATAATTTGGTTTGGTATGAGTTGTTTTTCAGACTTCTCATTGCTCTGGTTGGCCTTTTGGTCTTGAATATGGTGGGGACTACTCGATTGCTTTGCTGCAAAGCTGAATGCCATCGCTGCTCTCTGCAGGAGCTTGTTGGTCATTCTCAGCCACAGGGGCCATTGAAGGAATCAACAAGATCGCTACAGGATCTCTTGTGAGCCTCTCTGAGCAAGAGTTGGTCGACTGTGACAAGACATACAACGATGGCTGCGATGGTGGACTCATGGACTATGCATTTCAGTTTGTCATTGATAACCACGGAATAGACACCGAGGATGATTACCCATATCTCGGTCAAGAAAGGACCTGCAACAAGCAAAAGGTAATCGTTCGAATTTCCCATAACTCATTGCACTTTCCTGGTCAACTGTTATATTCCGCTCACATTCTCTTGTAATGAATAAGGATTTATATCTCCATTGTTTTCTTGTTGGTGACATCACTTTCCCTGTTGTAATGAATATGCATTCAATTTTTTTGTTCATTTCTGAAATGTTTGTCACGGTAACACAATAGCTAAGGAGACATGTGGTGACAATTGATGGATATGTTGATGTGCCTGCAAACAATGAGAAAATGCTGCTACAAGCTGTGGCTAATCAGGCAGTAAGTGTGGGTATTTCTGGAGGCGAGAGAGCATTTCAGCTGTACTCAAAGGTTGGTGTCAAACTTCCAAGTGCACTTCTCCCCAAAAATTACCTTAAGTAGATTTTTATTGACCGTGGTCTTGATGTATGAACTCTTTTAGGGGGTTTTTACGGGTCCATGTTCAACTTCTCTGGATCATGCTGTATTGATAGTAGGGTATGGTTCGCACAATGGAGTTGATTATTGGATCGTGAAGAACTCATGGGGTTCAAGTTGGGGAATGGATGGTTATGTTTATGTGCAACGTAATAGTGGAAACGCGGAAGGCTTATGTGGCATCAACATGCTACCTTCTTATCCAACTAAGACTAGCCCAAATCCTCCTCCCCCACCGGCGCCAGGTCCCACAAGGTGTGATCTTTTCACGTATTGTTCTGAGGGCGAAACTTGCTGTTGCAAGTCTCGCTTTTTCGGAATATGCCTCTCCTGGAATTGTTGTGGGCTCAGTTCTGCTGTATGTTGTAAGGATCATCGACATTGCTGCCCACTCGATCATCCTGTATGCGATTCAACAAACAACCAATGCCTCAAGGTATGTGACCCAGTTTTCTTTCTCTTGCCAGAGTTGTTAAGCTTGAGGAGTTTGAATAACAGACCAAGTTCTTAGTTTCCATGGCATTGGATCCCATAATTGTCTGTAGCAGTTCACGTGATTCAGTGTAGCAAAGACGGATATGTATTGATGCAGTGAATTATCTCGTCTTTGTGCTGTAACCAAAAGTTGTCATTCCAATCCACACTTATTGACCTTCACTAAATATTTTGGTGAATATTCTTCTTTGCAGTATGTTGTTTATTATGATGTGAGGGAGATTTACCGGTTATTCTGTTCTTTTTAACTGATGCTTCTTTCCTTTTTTGACTAATGCTTCTTCTTTTGTTTGTTCTGAGTTTTCTTGAAACATCTTAAGCTGGCTAATGAACTTTTTGGATATTGTGTAGCATTCTGGGAATATTACAAAAACAGAAGCCCTCAGAAAGAGAGGTTCTTTGAGGAAGCAAAGCAGTTGGCACTCCATGGTGGAGGGTTGGATTTTATAGTCTCAACAAGCAAATGCATTCTCATCAAAGTTGCATACAAGTATCTATGTAGAGAGGAATAGTAGATGTCTAGCTCAAACGATGGCATCAGTTTGCAGGAATATGCAAAGTTTTGATAATGTGCCATATTGATTTTTCTATACTTCCAAGTGTGTCCAAGGTGCCATCCTTTCAGGAGGTTTCAGGTGTGTGGATTTAAAAGCTCCCGACTACTGAAGCAAAGCAGATTCAAGGATTGGAGAAGATGTGATTGACAAATAAACTCAGAAATGGAAAGTATCTGAATTCTTGTTCCTCAAGTGACAATACAGACGTTATTTATGCAGCATTGCAAGAATTCTGCGTTGAGTTGAAACTCTACTACAGAGCATGATTTGTTTCATCATTTTGTTGGGTGGGGGATGCTTCTGAATTAGGTTTCTGGTCAACATTTACCTTGTGTAAAGTTTGTCGGACGAAATGAAGAAAGTTTGGCATGTTAGTTTGTATGATCTGAAACAATGCCAAAGGGTTCTCCATTGTTGACTAGGTTGTTTGCCGGTCTTCAGAAAGACAGAAACTACGTTTGATTCTTTTGATACTTCGGTGTGTGTATTATGAAGTATCAGTTATTTTTTAGAGGGGAAGAGAGGACAGCGTAACGTCTCCTCCTGCAAAAGTGGTCTTAGATGGATCCTGTGAATGTGCTGTGCAAGTCACTGAACTCTCTATGATGTGATAGATGTTAGCAAGAAATGAGCATCTGATATCAGAGGGAAATAGGACGAAATGTAGAGCACGCTTTCCACTGTAGAACCTCACGATATGATGATGCAAAGATGGGGTTTGTGGTGATAGACATGCAAGGCTGCTGTGCGCCGGTGCAAGAAGTTGCTTCTCTTGTTCCAGCAAAATTAGCAAGAACGTCATCGATGCAGTTAGGAATGATTAGCCTTCAGACAATTTACTTGCCCCTAGAATCCACCTCGAAAACATGATTCCCAGGAATCGTTGCTCACATGTGAAATTCTACTTATTCATACACCATGCAGGGCGAAAGATTGACTCATCGAATGTTGTTCTGTTTTAGTGGCCCATGTATAGTCCACACCGTTATCACCAGCGTAAAATACTAACCTCGAATCATTTACAAAACCAAAAAACAATGTACATCTTAAAAGGTTTTCCTTCCTGTGTGAATTACCCAACAAATGCCAGGGCGTTGGGATCAGAACACTTAGCTTGTTCTCCGCTTCTGCTTCATCAGTAAGTAATCAAATCTTCACCGGTCTCACTCGATTCGGTCACGAGGACGGAAACACGTCCTTGACCGCGGAAGCAGCCGTCAAGTAATTGAGCGTGTTCCTCAACGTCTCCTTCTCTCTCTTCAGCCTCGTCGCGGTGTCCTCCAGTTCAAGCAGCGCCTGCTGCTCCCGTGGCGCGCCCTCGAATGTGCTCCCGACGAAGAACGAGAAGGGCGTCGGGAACAGGTTCCGCCTCAGGTCCTGCACCTCCTTCTCGGGCTTCCCGCTCAGCCTGTTCGAGATCCGGATGACGTCCTTCATGTAGGCCTCCACCTCGCTGGCCAGCGACTCCAGGTCGTCGGCGCCGTCGGCGGACGGGCGGTCCTCAAGCCACGTGACCCGCGCGACGAGGTAGGGCTTGGTACGGACGAAGCCGGTGACGCGGAACCGCTCCTGTCCCTTGCAGATGAGGAAGAACCGGTCGTCGACGAGGCGCTCGTGCTTGACGATCTCTCCGACGCACCCGATGGAGGCAGTGCCGGTGACGGAATCGGTGTAGATGACGCCGAAGCGGAGGTCGGTCTGGAGGAGCGTGTGCATCATGATCCGGTACCGGAACTCGAATATCTGGAGGGGGAGGATGGCGCCGGGGAAGAGGACGAGCGGGAGGGGGAACAGGGGGAGCTCCACGACGTCGTCGGAGGACGGAGACCCCGCGTGGCGCCTCTCCGAGAAGGAGGAGGCGGAGCAGCGAACCGAGTCGGGGCTCCGCCGTCGCCGGCGGCGGAGGAAGGGCGGAGCGAGCGAGTTGGAGGAGGAGTAACAGCAGTAGCTGGTGGGGGCGGCGATCGGAGGAGTGAGGGAGGGTTTGGGAGAGAGAGAAGGCGAAGAAGAGGAATAAGAAACGAGCTGAGCGAAGGCCATCATCGCAGCGTGCCTGTGGAGTTCCAGCGAGAGAGAGAAACCTCAGTCCAGGAGAAGAGAGAAGAAGACTGAGCGGAGAACCATTAAAGAGAGAAAGAGAGAATCGAAGTTGGTGTTCGGTTTCAGAACTGAAGGACACACTGATTTTGTTTGACCATCAGCTTACTGAGAGAAAAAGAGAGAGCGTCGTTGACCATGAGCTTCGATACTGTTGTTATTAATATCATTATTCCGCTTTGTGGTGGAGAGAAAGGGAGGGGGGATTGTGGATAACATGGTATGGTCGTTTCTCGATTCGATTGGTTGTGGCTTGGCAATTTCCACGTGGGATTTGAGGGCCACGTGGCACTCATTTATCGGAGGGGATTGAACCGGAGGTCTCGGTTCAAGGAGTGGACCAGCGGTGCCCTTTGTTTGGCGCATCATTTTCGTGCACTCCTCCCCTAAAATATCGCCCCCTTGGAGTTTTCACGGTGGAAAACCAAACCCCTCGGATTTCGATCATCTTCCCCCATTAAATCACGCTACGTGACATATCACACTCCTCGAAATCATTATGAATACTCATTAAGGTTAGATATGATCGGTTCCCTAAACGGGAAAATCGAGAAATCGGACCAACTAAATCTAGGACCGGCCAACCAATCCGGTCCGATTCTCGGGCAGTCCAATAAGACCGGGATCCAAAATGGTGAGAGACCGCTGAGAATGGTAAGAACATATGCCAATATTCTGCGAAGAATCCAAAAACACACCTTCAAAGCAGAGATATTCACATTTTCAGAGCACAGTTAACGAACTTTAACAAGTTCGCAATGTCACTCTTTTAACATTACCCATTTACGAACAAGCATATTTGATGATCCCCAGACAACGCATTTGATCACTTCTTCAAAGATTCAAGAGCAAAATCAGCATTTTCCAAAGGACATCATGGCAATGTTACCGCAGGCGCATCATCTTTCGAGGAAGCTACTAATCCGATACCGAATGAATAAGGCATTGCGCATGAAGAGCCCCCATTCCAAAGGGGATCACTCAAACAAAGGCGAGACACAGTAAAAAGCCGAGGACTCATCCAGCTAACCGATCGCAGATTCAGAAAGTCATTGAAGAAGATGACCAACGTCCTTCTTCTTCTTATTCTTCATCTTCTTAGAGATCATCCCACCGGTCGTAAACGCTGTTCAGCTTGACGTCCAGGGGCTTTTCCCACAACCATGGCGAATGAAGGATTAAAGTGGAGACGGACTCATTGCTGACTCGCTGGTCTGAATGGAGGAGTGGCTGGAGGAAAGAAAGAAAGTCGAAACAAAGTAAAAGATAGAAAGAGAGAAAAGTCTTTGAAGTCTGAAATGAAAGGAGTTGG
Source organism: Melaleuca alternifolia (assembly GCA_019926035.1). Classification (NCBI taxonomy): domain Eukaryota; kingdom Viridiplantae; phylum Streptophyta; class Magnoliopsida; order Myrtales; family Myrtaceae; genus Melaleuca; species Melaleuca alternifolia. Next base: position 651,540 of record JAGKPW010002227.1, on the reverse strand, counting down.
GCCAGTTCTTCTTTGATCCAAGTGGCCAAGATTCAACAACGAGAAAAAAAAAGACACAATTTAAACGAAATTTGTATTTTTTTTTCTTGTTAAGACCGGTCTTTCAATACTCAAATTGATGATCAATTTTTAAATCTATCAAAATAATCGGGAAGTTTGCAATTTCCCGATTTCAATCTAATTTTATGAAATCATAAACTGCAAGCATTTCTACACCATTTAATTATCAAAAATGAAGAAGTCATCTTCGGTTAAACTTTTATGCTAGAAAATAGCATTATATTCTTGTTTTAGGATGTATGCTGCTTTGATGGGGTTGGATTCATCCCCATTTATTATTTTGCACTCCTACATCATTTGCATACATAAGGTGAATTGCATGCTAGCACATCGGACTAGATTCATCACCCCATTTGATTTAGAATCATCTATTTTCATATTGGATTGGATGTATCTCTGCTACATCAATTTAGAGTTTAGCTCGCTATACCTTAGGCTTGTAGGGTGTGTCTATGTTGTTTGGGCATGATCCGTCGTTCTTTTTTTCCTTCAATTTGAATGTATGATTGATGGATTGGATCAGTCCATCGTTTGAATTGATAGATGCATGCATAGTATATTTTCAAAAAGACACCAATTATAACAAAAGTAGGGTAGAAACCCCCATCATGTGGCAATTTCACCGAAGTACATGCAACAAAATTTTGAAAGAAAATTATATGTATATTTTAGGAAATTATCTATATTGCATGTACTAGAAGCGTACAGTAAAAACTCAATACCTTCATTAGGATAGATCCCAAAAAGAGCTTAAGTCTGAGCTCGTCAACATATCCTATTGGACCCAACTTCACTCAAAAAGTTAAACTAATGAATAACAGTTTAGTTAGGATATATTCACTCTTCAACACCACATTAATTTTTCGATGTGAGACTTCTCCAATAAAACACATATATGTATCCTAATAATCTCTCCCTCACGTGTAACTCAATGTTAGGTTTGACTCCCCCTTAATTCAAGTATACTTATGTATCAACATTTCTTAACTGAATTTTCCCATCATTGCAATGCACAAGCAACTATGCATAGCGACCACCATTAACTACTAACTTGGGATTGCCTCACCCATAATCTCAATATCGGTTGTTGAAAAGCTAATGTGGCCATTTTTTTTAATTAATTTTCAAGTCAGACATGGCTCGTTGGAGGTCCAAATCAACATAAAAACCAGCAAAATGACATAGTATAGTTGATTTTTCCCAAAATAAAAATCCTAAATTGCAAAATCGATCCACATTGTCAAATCGAAAGCCTAAGTTTAGTTGCCCCGAATTAATAGCTAAAATCTTGCAAATGTAGAGCAAGAGCTCCAACAACGGCATAAATTCATTCCAACAAAATGAAGAAGTAACTGTACGTTGCTGCTATAGTGGGCTACCAACTTGGTTGAATCCCAAGAGAAGATTCCACAAATGCACGGGGCCTACAAAAGGGTTGAAGTGCAAATATTTCAAATTGATCGATGCAAAATTCTTTGGTCGGGTGACAAAGGTGATATTGGAGTTACTTGAAAGATAGCATCAACATCCACCTGCATTAATAAATGAGTTGCAGGATGTCCATTCAATTTATGCAAAAACAAAGGCTTTTTTATTTTTGCCCAACCATTTAAAGAAGCAAGTTTCAAAGATGGACATTCAAAGAAAATGTTATAGAGAGTTAATAGTATTATTATGATGTTGTGTAACCTATTTATGGTAAAATGTAAAGTGAGAGATGAGAACAAATTTCTCAATCCACTATAGTTAAAAATGAACGAAATATATACTTATATGAAATAAATTATAAGTATAAGTGTGTTGTTGATTTTCTACAAATTTTGGTAAAAATGTTGGCCTGATGTAACCTACATGTTTTTTTTTTGTGGAAATGATTTTGGAATTGAATTAACAATGAGCATTTTATCATCTCATCTCATGAGTTTTGTTGCAATAAGTTCCAATATTTTGGTGGAACATGACAACAACAAATAACATCTTCTATGTTATAGCTAGGTTTTATTTTTATATTGTTAGTCTTGTTCACACTTGCTATAAAACTTGAGCAATGGCTACTGAAGTTCCTAAATACTTGATGATTTGATTTGTTGGTTTGCTACAATAGCTACTCAAGTTCACAAGTAGTAAGAAGCTAATGTGTAACAATTTCAACGTCAAAATCAATGAAGAGGGATTGTTTCAGTACCAATTTTTATTAAAAAGATCACTTCAATGTTGATCTTGGTTGAAACACTTCAATGTTGATCTTGGTTGAAAATGATCATTTCAATGCCAATGGTTGTTAAAAACAATTATTTCAATGCCATCTCAATGAAAAGTGATTGCTTCAGAGTCTCTAATAACCTTCTAGCAGTCTTATTGCATTAACATCCCAAACATATGTTTTATTCGCACTAAAATGCACCTTAGCACATACCAAAAATACAATCCCAAAAACTTCACTAATAATAGAACATTAACAATCACAAGACCAGACACAATATCATTTTTTTAGCACTAAAAAATAGGACAAATATAAGATCTTATCAAAACATCGTTCCCCATTGACATTGACATTAAATTAATTCTTTACAAACATAAATATCCATCAATCATGCTTCTCATTCCACCAAAAATGTTAAAGAAACTTAAATAGAAATAGTTACAACAAGCTTCATATTATCCTAACAAAAGAACTAAGAACCATATTAATTACCTTCCCATCAATCAACATACACAACTCTTCTAGTTCTTTTTTCTTTTTAATGGATATTTGGCTTGATTCATAATCCTTGCCCTCTTTCTAATTGAATATGTAGGTTCTTCAATTAGCCTTCCTATCATGTGTACCTTCTTCTCAGTATCGACCATCAACTTTTTTATGACGTGTCATTAGAAAGGAGCCCTCTGCAGGGTCATTGTTCAAGCTTGCATCAATTGGTGGAACAGTTGGTGGCAGTTTTGGAGTTACACCTGATGTCTTCTTCTTTCAAGCACTATTATTTAATACAACCCTTGACTCTTCAATTAAGATAACTTGAGAGATAAGCACCTCTGAATTTATTCCAGGCTGTAACAATATAATCATTTGTTCAACAAAAATGAAAAATTACTGCTTAAATACAAGACTCTTATCAAACCTACATCTAAAAATCATTCCATAATCATATCGTCATATCATTTTCCCAAGAGTCTCTCATGTTCACTATGATGCCTCACTTTTTGCAGCTTGTGCAATTGGTCTTCTTTTCACCTGACTAATACATAATAATCTTAAAGTTCAATCAATAAAATAACCTTTACACAAATCATAAAACATATGGGATATTTTCTGCTCGTTTGTTTAATAGTTGATTAAGTAATATTCCGTGTAGGCCCTTCTATTAGCCCCAAAACTCACTTTTCAGTTACCCTATTATTAGCCGTCGAGCCAATACACTTGGCCCTATGATAGGCCATTTTGGTAGGCCTATAGATGGCCCTTCAAGCTCTCGTTAATGTTGCTTATTCAATTTAGAACCTTTCTTATTATGACATTCTTTTTGGCAATAAGAGCACGTCATTTTTGGACTAATCTTACTCATCATCTCACTTGAGATCTCCCTATCATGCATTTTTATTTTCCTTTTTGGCCTTTCTAGATGCTTCTATAGTGGCAAAGGTTTAAGGGCTTCATGATTTGTTGGCTCTTAGAATTTACTAATTTTGACAAGTTAATCCATGAATTAGTATGAAGCCACATATGTGATTTTCTTATACCAATCATCTAGGAAATCATGTAGGTTTATCGCCTTAACAGAATAGCACGAATGGCATGTGCACAAAGGATTCTAGTTAACATGGATATTTTCTCCTTTGTAAGTGGATGACATACTTGTCAACATTGTCCATGATCTCAAATCTATTAGCTTCATTGCGAATTGGTTTATAGTTACTAATGGCGATTGGGTTGTCATCCAATCTATTGGCTTGTAGCCTCAGCTCTTTATTTGTGCAACCTAGTCATGATCATGGCTAGTATATCTTTAAATATGTTGATTATTGATTTATACCGATCCTCTATTATTCTACTAGTGAAAGCTTTGCTGAGGTTGTTATTGTTAACGATATCACACTCAAATTCTTCATCTAAGAAGGCCTTACACAAATGCTTAGGATCAATTTGAAATAGTGCATCAAAATAATCCTTGTTTAGCTATGCTTAAATCAGCCATGTTTATGTTATTTGATATCTACACACACAAAAAAAAACTACTTATGTAGCTTATCTCCTTTATAATTCTTTGCCCGGTTTGCATATATGTGTCACATGCACACTCTATATTCAGTATATGATATCAACTTAGCATATGCAGGAACAACTCTCTACAAAAAAAAAAAGTGAACAAACAAATAATTGTAACAAAAAATATGTGATTAACATTAAAAAGTTGACAAATAATTCAATATATGACATCAATAGTTGGCAATGTCATTACATTTTGTCTGTCACTCATGAATGCCTAATTGATAGTGTCTAGCATGATCTTGGAAATCACCATGAAGTCATCCAAAAGATGCTTCATGATTTAAAAAAAAAAAGGCTTTTCGACATTAGAGAATGAAGACATTTATCCTCCTATTTTGAGGACCCGAGACCAGAAATGAAAAAACTCTAATGTCATATTGTCTTTCTCCAAGAAGGACGACTCTCTCTTGTTCTTCCAAAATCCAGCTTTCCCTTTGATTTCTCCACTCAAAAAGCATATGAACCACCAAAGTCACAAAGCCCTTTATCCACCACCATTTTATATGTCTTATGAACCAGATTATTATGATTCCCTTAGACTCAAAAATATTATTCGAGAAATGGAGAAATACAACAAAGAAAAAGGAAAAGCAAAAGAAGAACCATCTTTTGACAGCAATGACAACCTAGACTCTTTAAAACATATGATGATTTCGAATTCTTTGGAGTATTTTTTGAAAGAATTGACTATAAGAACTCAATTTTCCTCTTCCTCTATTATACCCGTTCCTCCTACTCCTGTAATAGCAGCCTTTGACTCTCCTCCAAAATGCCACGAATCCGAAGAAGATGACACTCATGATGAGTTTTCATCCTCGTCTTCTTCTAGTTGTTCTAATGTTGCTCATCTCTATAGGGCTGACCTTCCTCAACCAATTAATGAAGAAACTCCTACGGAATCTGAAGTTATATATCATGATGAACCAAACCCATCATCTTCCTTTGGTTCAGGATCAAGGTTCTTTACTCTTGATGACATCCCATATATGAAATGGCATGACATACTTAAAGAGTTTCATGTGTGGCTTATCACTCAAAAGCTTACCAGGGATAGTAACCATAATATTCTCTTGGAATTTGTTTCCAAATTTACTAGCAGTCTCAAGAGTTGGTAGTAGATATTCCCGAAGTAGACCAATTCAATTTCTTGGTGTCAACAAATTTCAAAGAAAACATCTATACTATGCACTTGTTCTTTTGTGGAAACACTGTTGATACCTTAGAACTCAAAAGGCGAGAGTTCTTTGAAAGGAGATGTTGTTCTCTCTGGTGAAAAGACCCGAATCTCAATCTCCAAGAAATGCTCAAACTATTTTATGCTTTAGGTAGAGATCCATATCTGAAGTAAGTGTTCTTGAACTCCATACCCAAAGAGCTTAGCCAATTAGTTGAGAAATCTCTTCTCAACAAAAGATTGAATATTGCAGATGCCCATATTGGCCAACTTCAACAAGAGATCCACATCAGCCCTGATGAATTGTGTTCTAGGAAAAATGTTTTCCAAGAACTTCTCAAGGAAAGTCGTAACCTAAACAATGTATGTTCCAAAAGTTACTAAAAGATCAAGTGCCTTGGCGGAAAAAATTGTGATTGCAATAACTGCAGAAGATTGTATAAAATGAAAAACATTTTAAGAAATATTGTCTTTAAGACGATAAGTTCAGTCCCGACGCTTCAAGAAAAGAAGATTTCTTTGAAAAAGACTAAGCAGAAAATTTTTAGGGTCTTCAGGACAGAAAAAATCTAGACATTACTTCATTTGCAGCAAGAAGGGACATTGCGCCAAAAATTATCTACAAGCAAAACGGAATAATATCAACATCATCCAGCAAGTTGAACAATAGACTGGTGTTTCTCTCCAGGATGATGATCTTGAATCATTATTTTTTGTTGAAGAAAACCCTTCATATGAGACCTTTTGTCTCATTCCATACTATCATCCTTCATCCAATGACAATGACGATGAGCAAGATCTTTTCCATTTCACTTCTCATATCTTAACTCAGAAAATATGTCATCTTCCCCCAAATTTCCCTATCAAAATCTTTTTGTCTAAATATTCATAGCCATGATTGACATGAAAATTCTTACAAAAGAATATTGGACACCTTATGTCCAATATTTCACTTCAGCCTCTGAAGATACCTTTTCAACCAATGGTCGTTCAAAACCCATCTTCATACAATTTTTCTCCAGTTTTTTTATCACCACGAAAATTCTTGGTTGTCTTTTCCTAAATAAGGACCTTTTCATAGGATGGCATACCCTATCATAGCTTTCCAAACTCAAAATCATCAGTGGTAAATTTCTCAAGTTCAAATATACCTTCCGAGAATTTACCAGCATCCAAAGGTTCTTTTCTATTCAAATGGACATTCTTGATTACCCTTCACTCACATGTTACAAAGTCCACTAGACCTAGATATTTGGTTTTCACGGACCATAAACTCTATTTGATAGTTTACTTCCTCTTAACTCATAGGAATTTGAATTCCTAATCTGCCAAGAATGATTGGTGCCTTATTCCCAATCTAATAAGGAAAGATTTCAAGCCATAGATCTTAGGATGGATTTTTGAAATTTTGATTCTTCTTTTCACTTTTGACTTCTTTTTCATTTAGACAGAAAAACTTCCTTTTTCTGGAAAATCTGGAAAAATTCCACAGCATGTTGGGGCGAGCAGAGGCAAGGCATTATAATGACGGTGTTAAATCATGCTTTCATCTTAACTATCTATGTCATATTGCATGTGATTATTGCTATATCATAACATTTTTGTCATCTTTTCATTCGACAATGGCAGGTCTTGATGCGTATAATTAATCTCATGAAATGTTTTCTTTGCTGCGTTTCAATTCTAAACTTGCCATGTCATGTCACTTTCTAGTAAAGTTTGCATTCGAGAATTGTCATGTCACGATATATGTGACTATTGTCGCCATCATTTTTCATCATGCGTGCATTTACATGCCACATGGGATCAATTTCTCATCATGTCATTGTCTAATCTAGTCTAAACTCTGAATTTGCCATCTTATATTGCATTTGATGATTGTTCAGATTATCATTTTCTCATCATGTTTAAATTTTTAATATGCATGTCATTTGTCATGTGATTACTACCATATCATGCCATTTTCTTATCACCTTTGAATTTTGAATTACCTCGTCACGTTGCATGCAATAAATTGCTAACACTTGAATTTTCCCAACCGGTCAACATTAGACGATTTGATCCCCAATCATGGAATGATTCATTCTTGACCCCCCCCCCCCGGCCCGCGGAGGCGGGGAAAATCTTTTAAGATCACTGCTTTCGTCAGTAATTGCATCATTTTCTTAATAAACAAGAATTGACTATTTGGTCAAACCTAAGAAGCCAACTTTAGTCAAGATCCCACAATACTTATAAAAATTGCATATAGGTGTTATTCTAGCATGAGCATGCAGAGTTAGGCCTTTAAATTCCGACGTTTTATAGAATGATCAAAGGTTTGATTTTTTTTTTATTATCGAGCCAAGGAATTTGACCCTTGACCGAAAAAGTAGAATATCGGTGATTTTTTCAATTCGATTTCTTCAATACCTTCAATCTAGGAATGATGAAGTTTAGAGATCTCAGATTTGATTAAATAAGTTTCAAACTATGGAGTTTCAAGAACCGATCAATCATTTAGAGCACCATACTTGTCACCAAAGGATTAGAGTTACTTAAATCCACATCCTTCAATATCATGTCTCTCGGCATGACAACATGAAACCTTAGACAATATGTGCGAAAATATATTCCATTTTGATTATTCAAGTTTCCTCCTTTATTTCAAAAACAATATTTTATTTTCTTCATCTTGAACTCTCATACACGAATTCAGATCCATGGCACAGCATTCTTTCAGCCGTCCAATTCAAATCGAACGGCTGAAAATCGCGGATGTCAGTTTGCCATTATGGCAGACGATCCGTTTCCCTCATAGACACGGGCTGAAGACTCACAGGCGCTTTCTTCCCTCTTTTCACTCTCGCTGACGTAACACTCTCCAACATGTAGCCTGAGGGATAGAAAACTTATCCTTAGAGTCTGATTCGATGAACTTCAAGCTTCAACCAGTCGTATTTAGGTCTCTCCGACAAGATTCCAGTCATCGCAAAGACTTCGTTGGCGTCCTTCAACCTCCATAGTCTATATACATTTCGAATCATCAACGTCCAGCGAAATTCCGCAGTTTCCAGTAAAGTTGTCTTCTGTTCCAGGCGGTGTATCAATCGTGCCAGTGAAGAACAGCTCAGATCCTTATTTCAAGCTCTGTATAATCCTATTACAGCAACAAAAACTAAGAGAAAGTTCATTTTCTTTTGTTGGTTTAGGTTGTTAATCAAAATAGACTTTGCACTGATTTCTCGGTATCCTTATTAAACAGTGGTTGCTGCTTCGTCTAAATCCCCTCCTCTGTTATTACAGCTACTCTGACTGCTTCATGAGATTCTCTTTAATGAATATTGTTGGAACATGCCCGAAATGCTTGAACTCGCTGACTTTCGGAGGCTACTTGCCACAACAGCCTTGTTAGCTAATCGAATGTCATTGAACTCTGTCAAAGATCTTTTAGTTTCGCTGGAACTTACTTGTGCATGAAGGAAATTCATTGGACGCCCTGAAGAGTTGCTAACCTTACTTCGATCATGATTATAAATCGTTTAAAATAGGAATTTCTTGGTTTGAAGCCAATTGAATGAGTTAAGGAACTAGGAACGCTCATTGATTGGTGATATGCATGTTATAAGGTTCTGGGTTTTTGGAGTCTAGTGAGTCAGTGGGTCAGTGGGCTTAATCAGGTGAATTGACCTAGTTAACGATGAAATTAGACCAAGTGGTGAACTGATGAAACGAAATTCAGATCCTAAGATTCAATTTGATAGGTCACATTACAAAGTTGGACATCGTTTGCTAGGTGAAAACTACTCTGAGAGCATAGTCTAAAAAAATGGGACAATTGCCAAATAAGTCCTAAACCTTTTGCTACTTTGCCGATTCAGTCATAAACCTTTTTTATGCCAAATAAGTCATAAATCTTTTGCAACTTTACTGATTAAGTCCTTCCGTTCTGACAGATTTTGGCCACCAGCGACAACGTGCCGACAAAATTTTATTCCAATTTTCTTTTCTTTTCTTCTCTCTTCGACTTGGCCGGCGGGCTCCGTCAGCAGCCGGAGCTCGCTGGCCATTCCAAAGGGCGTCGAAGCCCTCGCTGGCCGTGGGCGAGGGCGACGGGGGCTAAGGAGGCCTCCGCAACCCTCGCCCACGACGGGCAAGGGCCGGCCCCGCCCAGCCTCGCCCAGATCTGGGTGGCACTTCTGGGCGAGGAAGCCCCGCTGGGCAAGCTCCCTCGCACAGTCTGTGCGAGGGAGCTTTTCCCTCGTACAAATCTGCGAAGGAGCTTCACTCCCTTGCCCAGATATGCAAGGGAGCACACCCAGCCCTCGCCGACCATGGGTGAGGGTGGCAGCGGCCTCCCTCGCCCTCGCCCACGCCCACGGCCGGCAAGGGCCGGGCCGCCTTCTGGAGCGGCCAACGGAGCTCACTGGCCAAGTGGTTTTTTAAAGAAAAACAAGGAAAAAAAAGAAAAAAAATTGGAGTCTGGTCATCGTTACATCGTCGCCACGCCATTGCCGGTAAGGTCCGATCGCGCCACATCATGACTACGTAGGCATTTTCCCGCCAAAATCCGCCGGAAAGACTGAATCGGCAAAATAACAAAAGGTTTAGGACTTATTTTGCATATAAAAAAAGGTTTAGAACTGAATCGGCAAAGTAGCAAAAGGTTTAGGACTTATTTGGCAATTGTCCCAAAAAAAATTGATGGGAGGGTTTGGAGTCAGATATCTCCATGAACATGTCTCGATTCTTTTGAGAACTCAGAGGCATTAACGTCAAAATTTGGAAAATCCATAAACTAAAGACTTGTACTTCGATTTGGCGTGTGGATCGTTAAATTCGAACATCGTTTCGTTGGTGGTGTAGGCCTTGAATGTACCCTTTTTCATATGGGCCTTGCTTCAGGTACTGAGCAAACTTTTGGGCTAGATTGCTAATTCTGTATCTATGTGGGCCGAATTGGGAAAAGATGCGAACTAGAAAGTTGTAGAGCAGACCCTAAACTTCTAATCTAAAAAAGTCCGTGGAATTTTATGTTGATTAAATATATCTACTAATTTTCACAAGCAACGGGTCTGTTTAGGAGGAAGACTGGACATTAGGGAGCTAAATAGCATATTTTATGTGCAAAATCACGAAAAGTTGTCTCCTAATGAATTGAACTATGCTTAGTAAGCTACAAATCTATGTGTGCTTTGTCAAGATCGGACACCATGTAATGGACCTAAGGCTCTGACATTTGAATGGTCAATCATAGGGAAACAGTGAAGTCGACACTTGATGTTGATCAAGTGAGTCATATCTAGAGGATGATCGGTTTTCCGTTCAGTTCGATTCTTTCCCAGTAAGGAATCGGACTGACTTGTCCTAGAATTGGATTAGATCCGGTCCAGTTCCAAACAGTCCAACGGAACCAGTAGATGCTAGTCAAGTTGAGGGTCTAGCTAGGGAAGAAGTTGAAGAGGATGGCCATGGGAGAGTTCGGGTCGGAGACGAAACACGAGGCAAGGGGGACGCCGAGAGGGTGCAGATGAGGGGAAGGTGAAGGTGATGAAGGGAGCAGAAGCTGAAGTGAGAGGCACCACTCATTCTGTCCCCTTCATCCAGTGTCACTTCAGGCAATGTCCCCCACCCCCTCCCCCCACTTTCTTTTTTCTCTTCCCTGACAATGAGGCTTCGATCTAATGCACCTCTCTCATTACTCCTTTCGTACAGTCTCCTCCTACTCCGGTTTTACCCCCTCACTTGCCACGGCTAATTCGATTACGGTCTAGCACTACCTTCGGCAACGAAATCAACACAAACGCCACCAAGCTCAATGCTTTGCGGCCAAGATCCAGGGAGGACAGCTTTGCATAATTGACGGATTGCCCGCTCGAGAAGAATTTCACCGAGAGTGACCCAAATGCAGGTGCCAGATCTGAGCTAGTCGTGACATTTGTTATTTGGTGAAATGGTTGGGCTAGCTTCGGAGGGAGGAAGGGGAGGAGAGCGAAATAGGGTGTTGATGATAGTGACAAGAGAGAGAGAGAGAATTGATGATGGTGATACAAAAGGTATTGATGGTGATGGTGACTAGTGCAAGAGAGATAAAGAGAAATGTAGGTACTAATGATAGAGAAATCGGTCCGGTCCGATTTGATTTCCACCCTGTAATTGGGAATTGGAAATCGGACTACACATTATTGGTTTCAATTTTATGGAATCGAGAACCACATCGGCAGCCTTGGGAACCACACCTAAACCAACTAGCTCTATCATATCCAAATAATTTCTGGTCCAATTAGTTCTTATTACACACCCCTAATCATATCTTGCCTTGGTTGATATGCTTGATGTATGATGTTCAATAGCTTAGCTTAAATATCACCTTTAAAGAAAATTAAAAAGATAACAATTGGTAGTAACTAGTTTAGTTCAAGTTAGGACTCATCTAAAAACTCTATTCTGAATTTAGAATTACTAATCGGAACTATAATATAGGATTAGCATTCAAAATCAATGAATAAGCTCACGAGAGATCATATTTTGGGGCTTATGAATAAAGAATTGTAATATTCTTTACCCAATACTGTATCAAGTTAATTTTTGTGTTCTGCTTTTACTATTTGTTTCCTTACTATGTTTTTCTGTGTGTTTGCGTCATATCATTTCTTTAATTTTGTTCTTTTAGTTAGCAAACAAGAACCCTCTTAGTCATGACGTGGTAACAGGGCTGTGTCAACGCTCTAGTTAACAAGCAATCAAGTTGTGGTACCCGGAAGGGCATCAAGTAGATTAGTGCAATTAAGTTCTCAATCACAATTTTTTACTGCATAGAAAGTAAGATCTCCTCCTATACCTCACTCGATTTGATAGCGACAATCGACATGAAAATGCATTAGTTTTACGTGTTTTCGTTAGTCCAATAGCCATAAATCATAACATAACATACGCACCTCGGCACCAAATCATATGCTCGTATGAGCCTAATCAAATTGATGGACTAGGATCACAATATAACCCTCATGAGTATAATACTAATAGCATCAAGAAAGCGAACGCCACCCGATATTTCATATAAAATGCTAGAAGTGGCGAAGAATGACTTGCTCAATTCAATTCCAGAAGAGCATTTTCATTCTCTTATCTTTGTTATTTGCCACATATATATAACATTATTATGCTTGTATGGTGAAAGTGAAATGGACAAATAATCAATCTTATGACGGTATATATGTAATGAGTTATTAGTCAATGTAAGAAACAATATACAATTTCAGCAAGAGTTATTCGACGTGCGAATAAATTTGAATACACAATAAACAAATATCATTTGACAAAAATGACCAAAGCGGTGAACTCAATAATAAACCTAAGAAATTACCTTATTGGTAGTTTGAATCTAGGAAAATCTATCACATGGGTCAGCTGATTGTTCTCACGTGTGAAAAAGTTAAAGAAGTAAGACGTGACATGACGGATGTCGTTAGGATAACACAGCTCGCCCCTCTCATTGGTCATCACCGATCCGCTTGTCCACGACAATTTCGCACGTTTATCCTGATTTCTCTCTCCTTCCCTTCTTATCGCGAAGCCATTTCCCTTGCTTCTTCTCTTCTCATCTCGCTCACGCGTCATGTTCCCCGTGGCAAAGAAACGCGTATACCTCTACAAGTTGCCTTCTCCTCGCGAATTTTCTGGACTCTATAGCAAGTTCGACGCTCTTCCGGCTACTATAAATACGGGCCTCTGGGTCTCATACGGTGAAGATAGCAATCAGCGAAAGCCCCGGAATTACTCAGATTACCCAAGAAAGTTATTGAATTTCGTTCGCAATTATCTTGATACAAGAGAAGAGAGAAGAAAGCAAGAAGATGGCAGGTGAAGAAGGGCAAGTGATTAGCTGCCACACCGTCGATTCTTGGAACCAGCAGCTCCAGAAAGGAATTGAAACCAAGAAACTGGTGTGTAATTTCACTTGCTCTGTCTTCTGATTGATTTTATGGTATGTGGGTTTGATGGGATTTCAGTGGGAGCTCGTTCTGGCTTTTGGTTTCAAGGCAATGCTTCTTTATTTTTCTTGCCGCTTCTCCATTGTGCTCGGTATTCTTGTGATGGGTTTGGAACGGAGTAGGTTTTCAGTAATTTCTGTTTCGAATGAAGGGTTTGCTTGCTGGCAATTACTATGAGATATTGTGAAGGGTGGAGGCGATGGAAATGGAATGGCGTTTGATTGAATCTTGTTTTGTTTCGAGTTGATTCCACCCCATCAAGTGTTGAGGAGATCTACGTTCTGTCATTCATTATAGCGAATAGATGGAATGAAACGCCAAATTAAGTATGCGCTTCATCGATTTCTTCTTTTACCAAATATCTTCGTGTGCTGATCTGCAAAATTTACGAATGTTTCGTGTTTCCTGGTATTTTTCTTAGCCGCTTGATATCCAATTCCGGGTTCTTGCTCTCTTCTTTAGACCTTGGGTGCGGTAGTTTTCGTGCTCATCTCGAGTTTGCGTTCTTCAAAGAGAGCAGTCGCTTTTTGCATAGAAAGAAGCTTCCATGTCTCCGTTCTCTATGCTGAGGAATTGGCTTAGGCATTATATGGTAACTGCTCTCTCAAGATGACGTTTCTCGAAGAAAGTTAAGCTTAAGTAATATCTAAAACTAGATATACATGTAAGAGATAATTGTGAAAGCTTGCAAAAGCTCAAACTAAAATCGTGCTGTTGTTTTCGTCTATAATGTCTGCATTTATTTTGCTTAACATAGTGCCTGTGCCGGTGCCACTCTATAGTCTATATTGTTGGAAACATGAGTAGATATAAACCAATTCCTGGTTCACGCTAGTGCCGCAAATTGTGTGTATGTACTCTTGAGTATTCTTGTATATGTGTTCTGTTTGATAGGTGGTGGTGGATTTCTCTGCTACATGGTGCGGTCCATGTCGTCTCATTTCCCCAGTTCTGGAAGACCTCGCGAGAAGGCTGACCAATGTCATTTTTCTGAAGGTCGATGTCGATGAATTAAAGGTATAAACTATCTGATAGATTCATTGCTTATGATATTACATACTTTGTGGATTACTCCACCTCATTTCTCCATTATAACATGTTATTCTGCTTTATTGTGATGGATGCCACGAATTACCTGGTAATATAACTTCTAATGCAGTCTGTTGCTGAGGACTGGGCTGTGGAGGCTATGCCTACTTTCATCTTTATGAAAGAAGGCACAATAGTGGACAAGGTGGTTGGTGCAAATAAGGATGAATTGCAGACGAAGATCACGACACATGCAACGGCTACTGCAACTGCTTAATAATCATATACTTATTGGGCACATAGCTTGCGTTGGATTAGACCATAACATATCGTCGTTGTCAATTCTGTGCCTGTTCGTGTCCTTTTCTAAAGTACATCAGCGAGCATGTAGCTCTTCTTGCTTCGTCCTTGCTCCTGTGTCGCTTCAGATGCAGTTCCAGACTACTCTACTTTTCGGACCCTGTTTTGTGCTGTTGTGTATGGGGGCATGTGTAGAGAGCTTTGTGAACTTATCAGTCAAGTAATAAAGGTCTATTTCTGCGGTACTGTTTTCCTTGGAGTGACAGATTCTGAAAGAAATGCAATCATAGATCATACGGTAATGACTAGGTTGGCTGTTCAACAAGAACCTGAGCATACTTGCCTGATGGATGAAAAAAAACAGAGTACTGCAACCCAACGTCAGAAGCAAAATCATCAAAAAAATGCGGTATAAATGCTCAGAAGCAGCATAATAGATAAAGTCGTGAAGAAGCATATCAGTATGGTACTCGATTTTTAGCTTCTTTAAATCATATAGTAGCTGCATATTAATCGAAAGACAACGCAGAAAGCAGCCAATGCTCGGTAGCAACCCCACTGTGCTCAACCGAACCATCTTCATTAAATCTTATATGCTGAATTGGCACTTCGAACCTTCGAAATTTCACGAGGAGATAATACAATGATATGGATTATCAACAAGTTGAGGCAAAGCTCTAGCCCTGCTAATTTCATTCGCTATTCTCCAGGTCCCACCTTCCAAAGAGTAAAATAGACAAGCCTTATCTGAGGTTTAACTCTACATTTATCTCCCCAAAAGAATGAAGGGTAATTCAGCATGCACCCAATGAAACCCAAGGCACCTTCATCTGTGAACTCCCATCCTTTCTATCCATGCCTACCTTGATTACATATGGAGAAAAGAAAGTTTATTCTCCTTTTATTCTTAGATGTAGTGGTTCTCAGTTTCTTCAATTTGGCCCAATGCACCCAACAAGTAGCTTCAATTTACGCTGACACCAGTCTCTTCACAAGAGAGATTTTTGATACGTCCCCACCGAGTTCCTCAAAAATCACCAAAAGGTTTCCCTTTGGCTTCAACCATGATTTTGGAACATGATACCTATTACACCAAATTTCAAACGAATCAGTAAAAAGTTTGGTGATCCCACTTCTTTAATTTATCAGCCAGTAAATGTTGCTGGTATGAATAAAGTACGTAAATTCCAGTATGATAATGATATTGAAGTCATCACACGTCAAGTACCATCTTTGTGTTGGTTGGCCACAACCAGATTGGCACTTTGGAGGCCGAAAAGTCCCAGGATAACTGCACGAATCACAATTTCCATTTGCAAAAGCCATCCAATATCGCCCAATACTCTGTCCATTGACCCATACCTGCCCCTTGCCCATACTTCTCAAATCCAAAGCCAGTGGCTCATCACCTTCAGGTGCATCAAAGTGAGCCTGCAAGTTTCTGTCCAACGTTTAGCTATGCTCATACGAGACATGACCTTTAGTGCACCCTAACTATTCTTTCACTGACCTTATGCCATGTCAATGGTTGCTGGGTTTGGGTAGCCAGTGACTCAGGGATCCAATCAACAGATGAGGCACCTTTTGGCGAAATCAAGTTCATCATTTCTCCTTTTAGGCCAACCTATTTGAGGTGACCATGAGACTGGAAATTATCAAAACTATGAAGTATAACAAAAATACAGCAGATAGATGGATGAAAAATGACGTCGCCTGACCTGGTAGGACCATTTCTGCCACGTCAAATCCTTCTTTCCATGGTCAAGACCGTCTAGTAAAACTGGACCTAAGATTCCAGTTTTCCAACTTTCAAAGTGCAGGCCAACATTCTTCAAGTTTCGTACAAGTAGAGAGACAAAAGGATCTCAGGTTAGTATCCAACTTCAGTAGATTTCATTTGTATAAATATAGGCATATAATATTGCAAAATGCCGGGCTTGTCAATAAAACACACCGGTAGTCCCACTGCCATGCTGAGTAATGCGATTCTATTTGTTCCAGCACGGAGGTTGACAGGTCCATTGAATGTGAAACCCCTATTCTCCCTCGTCCCAAAGGCAGATCCTGTAGTTATATGACAAGGCCACTGACTTAAATCGTGTTCACATACAATTATGAAGATACAGCTTGACTCATGCAAGGTGGGTTGGGCTCAATAACTGACCAGAAAATTGTCCATTGATGAAGACATGAAGAGCATGCCCAGCCGACTGTACAGTGAGTGTGGCCTTCTGTCCTCCCCGTAAAGATGATTCTGACGCACTAATGTCCACACTGAAAGCAAAGAGAAATGGAGGAGTCCAATAGAAACATACTACATGAACTTGAAACATTTTTCACCAACTAATGCCTCTTCTGATATATTTCCTAAATTAATTCATGTTAACAGTTTTAACGATTTACATTATGAGGGGTTAAAAATTAATGAGCTTTCCACTTGCCCAGCTTAGCACCATCTGTCGGTCTCCTATCTCCTCTCACTTATATACATCATTATATTTTAGCCTTTGCATACCAAGAATGTTAAAAGGGACATCCCATCTGCAGACACAACTGCATGATCTTGGAAAAATTCGGCCTAGACAGTTCCACGAGAGCAGGACATTCATTATTAGGTATAAAGATACGACTCTGGAAACTGTACTTTTACGTTGCATTTAAAAAAATATTAAGGTGACACCAAACTCACCTAGTCATGTACCATAGGTAGTCACTGCTATCTCGAGTGACGTTTACTTGTTCAAAAAGTCCAGCCGCTGTAATTCTTGAGTCCTCTTCAAGTGAAGAAATATCCTCATCATAGGTCTCCCACGAAAGAAACAAAGAATTACTTGATAACATTTGGGTCTGCGAGGTAGGAACTTTCACCTAAACAAAGAAAATACAATACTGTTAGTAAACTGAAAGAGAGAATGGTTGATTGGTTTTTGTAGACTAATCAGAGCAATGCTACTACATAAGAAGTCCCTTTCTTACCATCCCCATAAAATAAAATCATGAATACAGTACACTGAAAAGAAAGTCCCGTGAGAAACTTTGTCCGTCAAAAAGAGATGCAGCAAATATGATTTAGGATGTTCAGGATTGATTTGTAATTGTAGGACAATGCAACGGAATATTTGAGAATTTTGTGCACCTTTGCTGTATTGAATACTTCGTTCTTGCAATCAGGAAGGATACTAATGGACCAAGGAGGCAAATTGTAGTGCTGACTCCTGAAAGTCACCCTAGCAGCTGATTTCGTGTTGTAGTTTGAGAGAAAAGCTGCACAAACAGATCCTGAAGAGAACACATGAGCCTGAAAGACATCAGATAATTGTGTCAGCATTATGAAATTTTCCTACTCGTACGACAACTTGAGAGAACAGACTGATGTCTTTGAAAGATGACCTGCTGATAAGTTCTCAATGATGTAACGGTAGGATCAGAAGATAACAAAGCGGGTTCACATTGCTTAATGGCTTTATGAAGCTCCTTGAGATGACCATATTTGGGTTGCCGGATCAAACCTGAGTAGATTTAATCTTTAGTTGTAAATCACAGCATCGTGTTCCGATAGCAGGTGGCTAGAAATACAGCTCTCAGGTTGAATGCAAAAGATTAGGGAAATATTTAGGCCATGAATTTGTGTAGCAGGAGTGTAAGAATATGATCATGCCATTAAAGTTAATCAACATATAAGCAGAGCAATAATTTGCTAAAAGTATGTCACTGCAGATGAGAAGGGATTTTTTGTAGGTTCTGAACGAGGAACCCCAGGAACACGATAAATGAGAACATGCTGCATTACAATGAGTGTGTGATGTTCACCATATTCATCAATTGGAGCATCATAGTCATAGCTGGTTGTTATAAAAGGACCCCCAGCAGTCCGTCCAAAATTGGTTCCGCCATGATACTGCCATATCAGATCATAGTTAAAGATCAGTTTAGCTCAAAAGCTTATTTGCCAAAACAATCATGAAGTTAGAAGTTAACTAACCATATAGTAATTAATGAAGGAGCCACCCTTTTGAATGAACCGGGCCACCGCAAAAGCCAAATCTTCAACTGGCCGCTCATGAATTGCTCCGCCAAACTCCGTAAACCTTCTCATTAGGAGTAAGCCGTAGATGGTTCAGAAAACAAAGTTAATAAAGGAGTCTGTATTCACAGCATCAACTTCATAGACACAGAGATGCTTTACCAGCCACTCCAGGCTTCAGTCCACATTGTTGGCTTGTTAGGTCTGTTGGGTGAGAAAGAATCACAGTAAAACCCATTACATGCATTGATCTGTGGCCAGTGACGAAGAGTCAATCTACTTAGGAAGCTCCAACAACAGCAAATTCGACAAGCAAGAATTTAAAACCTCTTTTGGCATCAGAGATAGGAACCAATTGCTATAGTTACACTTCCAGATGATGATGAGACATCAAAGTGACAATGAGGGGTAAGTTTCCTCACCACAGGATCAGGGGCATCATCTTCCTTGCACATCACCCAGGGGACCCCCGTATCCAATCCAACGGCCATTTTTGCAGCCCAATTTACGTATGCATGACCAGCAGCTCCAAGTGCTTTGCTCTCTGGACCATATTCATTTTCAATCTGCAGAGAGAATTTGGAAAATCAATGATCCATTTTGAAGCAGCAGTTCTAAGTGACAATAAACTCAGGATTCCTCTTCCTGGAAAACTTAAATTCAAATAAAGCAGTGCAATGTCTGAGCATAGTAAACTGGCAAACAAGCAAGTCTACTAGGCCTACAACGAAAAACATTACCTGAGATAATATAATGGGACCACCTTGTGATGCAAAAAGCCGCTCATCTTTCATCATCTGTACAATTTTCTGGGTGAATCCTTGCATTGCTGCCTTCATAATTTCAACAAGAAAAAGTCAGAAGAATCCATTCCCAAATAAGTAAATTCTGGAAGTTAATCTATCAAGGGGTAAGTGTCAAGATTTAATTCTAAATACTTTTGTTCAAAGATATCAGGTGAGTGGAAGGGATGCTGAAACCTTGAAAGGCTCATTATCAGTTCTGAAGCTGATCCCAGGTACATACTTCAGCCAAACAGGAAATCCCCTGCACAGAGAAAACATTCAATGTACGGTCAAATTAGCCACAAATCCAAATAATAATTAAGCCCCAGTGAAAATAAGCAAGCCCAAGGGAGAAAAAGAATATAAAGCAGATACCCGAAATTCCACTCTGCACAAACGTAAGGTCCAATGCGGAGATGAGCGTAAAGTCCTACTTTTTGGACAGTCTTTATGAACCTCACAAGGTCGTATCTCCCATCAAAATTATACTGAAACATACCCATCAGAAGCAAAAAGGACATAAATGCAGGTCAAAGAGAAACTCGAATTCTGAGAAAACGGCCATAATTGACAAAAAAGAAAGTAAAGAGGCGGATTTGGAGGAGTACATTGCCAGGAGAAGGTTCATGACCATTCCAAAAGACATACGTCTCAATGACATCCAGACCTCCATCTTTAGCCTTCTGCATAAGGTCTTCCCACATCTGCACCACACCCATTGGAGGGAAAAGCCATTAGTCACATTTTTACAGGAAAGAGAAAATCCCACATTACAAAAAAAAAAAAAAGGACCAAACAAAGAATTGAAAAATGGAAGTGAAGCTAAAGAGTGAGGGGTAAGAAGAGCTAGCACCTCAGGAGTGCTTCTGGGGTAGTGAATGGAGCCAGAGATGAGAATCCTCCTCTGGCCATTGATGATCAGTGACTTCCTATCGTAGCTAACACTGCAGTGGCTGAACTCAAAACCCAGGAACAAACAGAGCAAGAGCAACAAAGTATGCAACTTGGGAACTAAGAAAATTCCCATTTTTTTTTCTGTTGGCTTCACACACTCTTTCACTCTCTCCCTGAAAAATGGAGGTGGGAATGAAGTGGGTAAGAGTAGTTTCTCGAGCTTTTCCGATCTAGAAAAGCTGTGAAGGAGGAAACGCCATTTGGTTTTGTCGGCTAGACAGTGATGGTGTGAGCACACGGCTTGCTCGCTGGCCTACAGGGCAAGAGCTTGCTACTCTGCAGAGTATATACGACCATGGGGGGAGGAGACAATGAGATCCAGCGCAGCTTAAATTTTGAACGGTTCGAATATTATATTAATTCTTTCCAAACTTCCTCTTGGAATTCATTGTGGGACAAAATATTTTATCGTGCGGCTCCGGATAAAAGGTTAAAAGAACCAACTTTGCCTGCATTTTCTTGGCTTCTCTTTTTCTTCTTCCTGAAAATGCTGTTTTTCGTACAGCTGTTTTGGAAGCTGCGTTTTGTTTTTGGGGGCCGCATTTTCACGCCTTCTGCAATCGTACGAGATTTGGTTCTATTCGAATTTGTTTGGCCTCACCTTGAGTTTATATATGGCTTTCAAAGAATCAAGATAAATCCCTTAAATCTTTATCGAATCTACTTAGTTTTAAATCAACAACAATCCAACCACTCCATAGATAATCACAGACAAGTGCTCCTGTGAGACCCGCGTATTCTTTTAAAAAGATATCTCACTTCGATCGATATTTTGAAAAGAAAATTAAAAAAAAACCTACTATTAGTGTTCCCATCATCCATTACTAATAGTGCATTAAAATACAAATATTGTATATGATTCTCTTGAAATATATTCTTTTTCAAATTTTCGCACTGTGTTGAATCTCACTTTTTATTATTTTTAGTGGTCTTAGTTAGTGTTCGTGGTACTTGCTAGCAAACCCCATTCTTTTTTTTATACTGAATAACTTGTAAGGTATTTCTCGACGCAATACCATCGAACATTTGATAACAAGAATGAGGTTGGCTCCAGTATTTGAGATTTCACATTTGGAGTTCTCTTAGGGTTCTCGAGAAAGGTTCGTATGCTGAGTCCCACCATTCATGGTTGATCTATTTGACCAAATGCTTTGCTTTGTTATATCACTAATTAATTGCTTGAAAGTTATTGTAACGTTATAGATTTGACTTGATTACAAAAGATTTGATGCCAACGACATAATCTTAGTTTAGATCGAAAATTTGTCGCCTGAAGAAAAATAAATGAGGGCATGGAAGTTCGAGATTCAAAAACTGAAAAGAAGAAGGGAAAACAAAAAACAAGAACGTAGGCCACGCATTCATGGAAGTTCCATTACATCGTGTCTCACTATGATGACAAAATTCTATCCCTTTGCATTATATAGTATTGCCAATGTAGCCATGTGACATGTCTACATAGGCCGTCACTTTTTATAGTCGTGTATAAAGTTGTTCTGCTTCGTCCATTTAATGTCGGGCTTGACTTTGTCGCCAAAGCTTAATTGCATATTGGAAATGGCATATATATAGAAAGGCCTATAATGACGGCTCTGAGGGCGAAGAAGCCCACCTATAATATTCTTGCAACTACAATGATTTATGTCTTACAAAATATACGTGAATTGTTTACTTTACCATAAAATATAGGTAAACTCCACAGCATGCCATACTTGCTCGGGCTTACGTAGGAGTCACTCTACTCGTACACTATAGGCTCAACTATTGGTTACTTGTGTTTAGTTCGATTCTTTTGGAGAAAAAAGAAGAAGAAATTGCTAGAATATTGAATTGAACTGAGCTCGGAGTTGAAACTGTTTGGCTTGAGTAGCATGTAAGCAAGAGCTAAAAGTTGAAATACTTCATTTGGGTAGGTACCGTAGGCCGCAAACCTAATGAACGGAGGGAAATTTTTGTATAATCTAGTCATCAATTGCTTATAAATGCGAAGAACAGTCCTCAAATCGGACCTCAATCTAGAATTTAATTTTGAATCTGCCAATACGAGCTTAATGATACAACATGTTATTAACTTGAGCTTTAAACATCCAGTTCAATGCAACAATCTCAATCCTAACTATCCGAACTGAGTCAATGACAATGCCGATCGATACGAATTAATTACATTGGCAACTGATCAGTAGTCACACACATGAATGCATGAGCTCTTTCGTACAATGTGTGTACCCCGAGATTGATTGGAGGACTTTGTACACGCTACGCTAAACGGTTCATAAATGCGGTAAGAGGAAGGTAGAGTCTTAAAAATTATCGATTTAAAGAAGGCAAGTGAGAAGTTAGAACAACCTCGTTGAAATGAGAAGCCAAGTCAATATCGTTTTCCTCTATCCCAATCGTCACAACCTTTACCTAATATTGTTGTCACTCGCTTTGCGGTATTCTCGCGGTCCATCTCATGCAGATATACCTAACAAAGGCTTCAAGCATTTAAAGCTGCCCGTGACATATTCAACTCTGACGATGCGAAAGACCCCCGAAGGTTTTTAAGGTTTCTGCTTTGATGGTGTCCAGATGGCCTCAAATCCTTGGCATTTCGGTTGGCGGTGACTTACCTCGAGGTTTCTCTGTTGCACCAGGGACCCTGCAACCTGTCATCTTTTTTGCTTTCTTGTGGTTTTCTGATAGTCACCACCGACACCAGCTCTGAACTGCTGGTTCAGTCACCTAATGATTCGATTAAGGTCGTATCAAGTATGCTAATTAAGACAGTTTTGTGGTGCCCGCATAAACAATTCTTAACCAGACCGACCAAACTGAGGATAAACTAATCTTTTGTAGAAGACGGTGTGCTTTTTTTATTAGCTTTGTTGTTTTGTCATGAAAGATGTTAGTGCTGGGAACTTGTTGCATGCGAATATTAAGTCCCCAAAAAGAAAAATGGAAAGATTATTGATGCATTTGCTTTATGAAAAATAAATGATTTTGAAGAATATTTTTAAAAAAATGATCATATCTATTGTTTGTAAAAATGAATAAAAAATATTTTCATCATTTATGAAAATATCTAGATATAAATTATTATTTATAATGACAATTTTTAATTAACTAATTATTTCAAGAGATCATTAACAAGAATATATATTTTAAATTATTTATTTTCTATGAAACAAAGACAGCCTACATATACTAGAAGACCTTCCTAAAATATATTTGTCAAGGTGATGTAGAAACATTACAAAACGAGCTAATCGTTTCAATGCTTAGATCCTATTTTTTTTTCAGAACTTGTCATATAAACTTGAAAGTCTATCGAGGCTACATAGTGCATCTAATAGAAAAATGGTTCAAAAAGTTTTAAATATATTATGCGGTAGTCAATTTAGTTTTAAATCTCTTAATTATGTCAAATAAGTCTCAAACACTTTGACAAATTAGCCCTAAATATTTTAGTGATTTGCAAATTTAGTCATCCGGTTAACTTTAGTTGGAAATAGCTTAAGTGAATGCCAGTTGTGATGCTGGCGTGCACAATATTTTTCACTAAAAAAAGTATTCTGAATTTTTCAAATTTTTTATAATTTCTTTTTTTTATCTTTTTTTGACCTTCTTTTCTTCTTTTTTCTTTTCTTTCTTCCTCGGCCGGTCACTAGGCCTTGGCCCAAAGATCGTTAATGGAAAAAAAGGAGAATAAGGAAAGCCAAGAAGGAAAAGACAATGCAAAGAAAAGAAAACATCCAAAACATTTACCAAAAAACAAAAACAAAACAAGAAAAAGACAGCATCACCCATGACACATCAAATGGTTAGTATCTACGTCAATAATATTCAATTAAAATTGATAGGAATGATTAAATTGATAAATCACTAAAGGTTTAAAACTGAATTGACAAATTGTTCACGTGTTTAGAATTAATTTGACGTACCATTGAAAGTTCATAACTAAGTTGGCAAATAATCAAAAGGTCTATGAATAAATTGGCATGATTTAAAATTTTAAAATCGAACTGATTGTTGTACAATAAACTAGGATTTTTTGGAAAACTTTCCTTATACATAATGTTTTACGAAGAAGAATATCAAGTTATGTGGGGTTTGCAAAACAACATGATGGCAAGAAAATTTTTTGACAATGAAAAGACATGTTATCCTCTCTTTGTGGTCTTGCTATCTAGCCTTGTTGAGAACAATTTCGAAGTCAAAACCTAAATGAGTTATGCCAATGTGGGAGAATACACCTTTAAGATCACCCTAGGAGGTGGACTAACCGGTTATGCTTAGTTAGCTCGAATGCTATATAATTCTAAGCTAGAAAAGGGAGAAAAAAAAAGATTGCATCAATTCGATTGCAACTCTCGTAATATAATAGTCAATGTGCAAGAGCAAGACGAGGAGCAATTCATACATCTTTGGAGGATCTTCCAATCCTTAAAATGATTAATCCCAAAAAAAAAATCAACTTCGGGTCAAATAACAATTTATGGTGTCAACTTATTTTTCTTGTAAAAAATCACCTATTTTTATCATTATCCCAAATATGACCCCCCTAGACTCTATCTAAAGTTTGTTTAAAAAAATGTTTTAATCATGAGCTTGGCAAATCTTGTCTATGTCATCTCTTGACGAGCGATGGCCTACAGCTTTAGATTCCGACAAAACAGTGAAGTCTTGTCAAAGAGATTTAATATGGAAATTTTATTGATTTGCCAATGCAATGTATGAGATGATGACGAGTTTCACCGTTATTCTCCAAACTGTGGCTTAGAGAAGAAGACAACAAGTGGTAATTTAAATTTAGTTAGCAAGCCACGTAAAACTATTACTCAAATGGAATAGTCAACTTGGACAATTAATGGTTTTAAGTTAATGGTGGGGCTAGAATAAAGGATTTAAATAAAATTTCGTGATTTTTTACAAAAAAAAAGGGTTAGAACTATCACTTGACTTAAACTTAATGCTTTCTTACGGAAAAAAAATAGCGCCACAATTATCACTTGATCTAAAGTTGATACTTTATCTTGGAATTAGGTCATCCTTAAATTGTTTGAGTAGGACACTCTTAGTTAGGAAAAGAAAATGAAAAGAAAAGAAATAATATTAGGAGGATTTGAAGGATAATTTCACGCCTTATCTGTTAAGGTGCTATTCAAATTCCTGGAATATGCGATTTTAGTATTTCATATATATTATATAAAACTCCCCTCCAATTTTCAGTTACATTTCGTTATTATAGCCAAGTTTCCAACTCGATTTAAATGAGCACCTTCTTTACTCTCTTTTTTTTAATACAATAAGTATTCATTTGATGATTTTTAGAGCAAAACATGTGTACAAGAGGGTTTAAATTCAAGTGACCAATTAGAGTTAGATCTTGCACTCCCAAGACTCTAAGGGCACGCATGATTCAATTTTTGGCTAGAAAATTGAGTTCTGGAATAGAAATAGATTTTTTCTGTTTCTGTTTTAGAATGAGTTTTTGAGGAAAAAAAATGCGTTCAATAAGGACAAATAATTTCTATTCAAGAAACAGAAATTCATTTGACGAAAAAATGTTTTTGTTTATGTTTCATTTTAAAATAGATTTTTCATTTTAGAGTTTGCAAAATGTTCATTCCTATAAATTTCAAATGCTTATTATTTAGTGCAAAAATTTGATAAATTTCATTAGATTTTCTATTGTTGTATAACTCCAAATTCACTTTAGATGCATTGATCTCATTGTTGGAAGTTGTACTTGCATAAAATGAATAAATTTCAACATAAAATAACCCCGCTATGAAAAATAAAAATTCTTTCGGTCAAATCCTCCATCGTCTAATCAGTGGCTAGAAACAAATAACAAGCCTCTTACGCATAAGAAATCCAATCTCATCTAACAAAAGAAAGAGACTTATAGAGGCAACCAAATACCATTCGAGACACATTATAAAAGTGAGATGAGGAGAGGGAAGATTGCGATAAGGAGGATCGATAACTCGACGAGCAGTCAAATGACACTCTCAAAGCGGATGAGTGGGTTGCTCAAGAAAGCAAGAGAGCTCTCGATTATGTGCGATGCTGAGGTTGGGCTCATTATTTTCTCTAGCACTGACAATCTCTATGAATATGCAAGCACTAGGTTAGATATCATCATCATAATCTCTCTCTCTCTCTCTCTCTCTCATCTTAATCCCTAAAAGAGTTGTAATTTTGTTATGCATACTTTCTTTTCTTGTTTTGGCCCTCGTATCTTTGCTTTGTTAGTTACTTTTTAGCTGCATTTCTTTTCCCCAAGTATAGATAGTTCAGGTGATGATGAATTTGTGTTAATAGTTGGAGTATTAATTATCGACAGTGATGCGATTGCATTACACAAATTCATTTGATTTTGTCTTTCTAGCCTTCACATGCAAATGTCTAATAACATCCATTCTAATTTTGAATGTTCATATCATCCTGGTTGTATTGCTTCTTTGCTCGAGCAATTATTAAGAAGGGTTTGGCTAGCAAACATAGTGCCAACGATCATCCCTTCTTACATCTTATTATTGTTTTTCCTAGAAAAAAAATGGGGCCACTTTAGAGCAATTGGTATAAAAATACCGCCTTCCGTCAGTATCCATTCAAAAGACATGTCATTCATAACTAAAACCAAAGTAATCAGTGCCGTTTCCATTTGCATGATTCGCTTTAGATTGCTTCAATTATGTGTATGGTATGCAGTTCAGTAAGAGAAACTATTTCTTGATTTCTCATTCTGGAACAGATAACCATAAATTTTTTGTTTATGATTTATTGGCCAAACCTATTTCTGAAAGTCTGAAATAGAAATCTATTCCAAACATAGAAAAAATAAATTTTTCTACAAAAAAAGGATTTATGTTCTAGAATGAGTTTTGGAACAGAAACTAAGGCATATTATGTAGACCTTAAGGAGTCTTATGCATAGGGAAACAAGGTTAACAAGCTATTAATCACAAAACAACTAATTTTCAACAATCGACAAAACCAAATGTCCAAACACACGTGGCCGACTTTTGAAATTGGGCATAAAAAATGCTATAGCCATAATAAATGTGTTTGCTAATATTCATGTTTCTCCATTTTTCTATTTTCTTTTTTGTTCTTTGGAACAGAAAATCTCATTTGTGTACATCGGTTAATTTTTCTATAATTCAGAAATAGAAGAATGATCATGGAATAGATTTGAAACAAAAATAAGAAGTAAAAAAAGTCCACTTCTTTATTTCTAGAAAGAAAAAGATAAACCAGTTAATTTCTTCTTTTCCTCTTTATTCTTCCTCCTTTAGCCGGTCAATATGTCTTCGTAATAGCCAATAACCGGTCAGAGACCGGGGCTGATGAGGCTCAGCCTCGCCTTGATCACCTACTGAGAAAAAAAAGGAGAAAAAACAATAAATAACAAAAATCTCAAAAAATTAGGGTCCTACCAAGCATAGTTTGTTCTTTTTCTATTTTGAGAATAACAGTTATCAAAAGCATTTTTTTTTTTTGCTTGGAAGCTCATCCAGAGATTGGAAATAGAGAAAATTATTTCTGAACAGAAATTGTTTTTGGGAATATAGAAATGTTACTAAACTTACGTTATACATCTGAAATGCCAGTAAACATACCATACTGAAATTTGTGCGAGAAGGACGTCTGACACTAACACGCACGGACATCAAACTTGGTCGGGACTCTTGTGGCACAATCTTCTTCAAGGTTGGACGCCCGAACCTTACATGGTTGAACATCCGATTTGTCCCCGACCTTCTGCAGTTTCTGACATTTTCGTCATGTATAAAGTTAACATAGCGAGCTTCATGAATAATTAGATAAATTTATTGTTCTATTTCAGAAGGTTTTGTAATCGTCAAATTTAATTTAGGGTCTACACCACATTTATGGATCTTATTATACATGTTGTCTCCCTCCATTTGATATGTTAATTTTTTACTTAGTCAAGATTAATATGTTAATGTTATTTATTGGACTTTTATGCAGCTTTCAACACTTATGATCACATATGAAATCAACAGCGAACTCCACGAATAATTAGATAAATTAATTGTTCAACTTTACAAATTTTTGTAATCATCAAATTTAATCTAGGGTCCGCACCGCATTTGATGGATCTTCCTAAATATGTGGTCCTTCTCAATTTATTATATTAAGATTGTTTATTGAAGTTTTAACACTATTCATGATTTTCCGTCCACATTTCTTGTGGAGAGACCAAGAAACCATATGTGGCTTTTGTCTTTTGCACAAGGTGTGTACGTTTAGATGCTAGTGAACTTATTTAATCCGAGTTGCAGTATGAGAAATGATAGAAACATACATCAAATTTTGTTTATTGAAGGAGTATACTACAAACCAACTCTTTAAACATGGGTCTCGCTTGTTTAAAGATTTTATAGACTATTCCTTCAAATTCTAGTCAACGAGTTACACTAAAGATTCTTAGTATTTCTAATATTGTTTCATTTGAATGATCTCGATAAACTTCCTCATCATAAAATTGGATGACAAGGTACATTATGTATGAGTAACCTGGTGATACTATTTGATTTGCCCAAAAAATTGAATTATCATTTGAAAAATTTCAAAGAATTCCTTTTTCCCAATTAAATTGAGCTTTTGTATAGCACCAGGCCTATACTAATTTTTTTTTTCATCTAACATATGTAAATCGTTACACTATTCCAAGTCCTTGCAGAATCACCTGTATACCTACTTTGTTTTTCTCCAAGATCTGCTTGACTGGCCGTTCGGACTTTTTTGTATGGAAAAACAGAGAGGGTTAAAGCTGAATACATAAATGGAACTTTAGAATTTACTATCTTATTTATGAATTGAATTTTTATGGGACTAAAGTCTGTATAAATAGAGGAATTTTCAGCCAATTATTTAAAGGCAAAGGCAAAGCACATCCCAATTGAGGCTGACCATGAAAAAGAAAAAGGGTCTATCATAATTAACTCGTCTGATAGAAGTAGCTGAACCTTGACGTAGACTCATGTTTCATGGTTAATTGCAATCATCAGTCAATCCATCAAGAAGTTGCGAACTTGTTACTCCACGAAAGGACTAACGTGTAAAACGCGAGAGAGACAAGCGTGATGCGGTCAACGGGGAGCGACGAAGCAAGGGGACGCCGTTCATTCCGCCGTTTGCTGTTCGATCTGCTCTTGAGTTCTTAACACCCTTTTTTCTATCCTCTT
The DNA here is from genome assembly GCA_019926035.1 of Melaleuca alternifolia. Lineage (NCBI taxonomy): Eukaryota > Viridiplantae > Streptophyta > Magnoliopsida > Myrtales > Myrtaceae > Melaleuca > Melaleuca alternifolia. Next base: position 621,771 of record JAGKPW010002227.1, on the reverse strand, counting down.
AAAGGTGATGAGCATAATTAATAAAGCAGCGCTAGATCTCCGTTCCGTTTACGTCGGTGCAAGCCGTTCTAGTGGCTCGAGATCAGATGATGTGCGTTGATGGGTGTCATTGTCTCGTGGTGGGCGCCAAGGAGCACTTCGGCCAGTACAGCGAAGAGCTTTGTGATCTTGGTGATTAAAAAAGGGAGGGGGGGCATCGGATCACGTAAAGAGTATATATCATTACTCGATGTCCTCCTCCTCTCCTCTCCTTCTTTCTGGACCTGGGATTCCCTTCATAGCTGATAATGACTTATTACCTCCCACATGTGAATGTGACTTTTGCTTGGAGCAACGTTTGGTCCACTATGGAGTGTCCACCTGCGCTTGCGCAACTCATTAGAAGTGTCAATTCGGAGTGTGATTTGACGTGCTTCTTGTCTTGATTTGTCATTTTGTTTTGCATGGGGTTTGCGTTTTGTATGCAAAGCTACTTATTTTGGGGGTTGTCGGTCGGTCTTTAACCTCTTTCACCCCAAAACCTAATTCAGAAGATAGAGATTTTTCCTGATACTATAAATCGGTCATCAATGTCTTTCACAACAAATGTAGGACAAATTCAACATAATGGATGAATTGCTGTAAGGCTCCCATCATTAAAAAAAAAGTTAGTTGTTCAAAATAAGTAGGATTAATGACAGTTGTCTAAATTTGAAATCGCTATCATGATTGGTCAAGTAGTCAGTATCCTTTTTACATTGTGTGCCCCTTGACATTTGTAAAGGGTAGATCCGATCATATTAATATGAGAAATCTAAATTCAACAAGGAAACCATGACTGTTTATTTTCCAAAAACTCTTCATTTCTACAGTTTTTCCATAAGCTCTTAGTTTCATAATCTGAAGCCGAGGGCCTACTTCACTTTTGATTTCTCATTTTTTATTTTGCTTGTCTTCTCTTTTCTCTCTCGATTTGTTTTTGGAGTTTGTTTGTCTGAATAAATTTTTGCAGCAGATCTCGAGTGACTGTGGAGTCCAATTCAGTTTTTTGTCAAGTAAACACTATCGAGGAGGATGATCGTGATGTAGTTCTACAATCTCTCCAAGATTTGGCCGCTCTTCTCGCCCGATTTAGATTTCAATTTACATTTGGGTGTTTTGCTCTCCCAATCTATATTTAGGAGTTCCTTACAGGTACATAATATGTGTTCCTATCATCTTTTGATGTTGATATTACAACATGGTTATGATAATGAAAGCGTTGAACCTAAACGCACATCGCAAACTGTTGCAAGTGGAAGTGGAGATTTTTGCGTGTGCTCATCACTAATCACTAAGTATAGTGATTGGTCGCTAAAAGTTTATATTGATAGATCTGTTTTTGATGGATAAGAATATGCTCACTACAGATTATGTCTTGTTATGTGTAGATTTGCTAGACTTAAAAGATTTATGTGTATCTTTCATATATTATTCTAAGAAATGAATGAAATCTTTCTTTCAATAAAAAAAAAAACTAGTAGTCATGCATGGATTTTAGATCTGACATATTGTTTGATTTTCTGGAGCCATAGTGGCGAGACAAAACCCTAAAAGATGAGTCCATGCCTCCATGTCTTGTCTGAAATTTGTGTATAGCTTAGTGGGGTCGATTATTCCCATTTAGCTAAAACATATTTATTAAGTTCACTGAATAATTGCTCGTTGTTGATTGAAATCATACAGAACTCTATATGACGCAAATCAAATCTATCTCCATGATGACTATTTAGACCAAATTATTGAATGGTTACTGGGATTGACAACCAATCTCTGTCTCCACGACCTCCGCACCATTGACCCCGACGGCTTCCTCCTCCGCTTCATGTCCCAATCTACAGAGTCTGCCGCCAATTTCCCCGCTGTAATCATCCATAAATTCGATTCCCTCGAAAAGTCCATCCTCTCTTCTCTCCCCTCCTTTCTTGACCCTTCAGTCATCGCTGTTGCCTGTTGGCCCCCTCGAGCTCCTCCTGAATCGCATCCTAAAATCGTGGCATGAATGGTGTATAATCTTCCCTTGACATTATACCCTGAAAAGCACTATCTTGTTGATCTGGCTTAGATAATTCTAGAGTTGATCCCACTCAATTTTCATGTCGCCAGTTCAGCTTGATCCTCAATATCATTCATAACTTTGATTCATGTTACTTGAACCAGGAAGGCCCAACCTCAAAAGCCCATCTAGGTTTTAGCTTACGAGGTGAATGGAAAGAAGATAAAAGAAGAATCTCAGAGCAATAACTTATAGTTGGCCTAAACATTCAGTAAATTCGATTCAGGCTTCACAATTTCCAATGAAATAAATCTCATGGAAATGGCTAATGAGAAACAGCAAACATAAATCGTTTCCCGGCAGCCAAGTTGCAAAAGCATTGAAGCTGAGGGGTTGATTGTCTCGGCTTTAAGCCCTTCTTGTGATTTTATCGCCATGATTAACAAATAACTTTCGTTTTTGGGAAAAAAAAATGGCTAGCTCAGATAAATTCAACTTACACTTACGAATAATTTTGGAGATTTTTCAGATTTCAATACTACTTGAACGTCTAAATCAAAATTCGATATGTATGTATTGCAATCAAAAGTTGCATCTCAACACATGTAGAGCTTTCTTAGATCTCTATCTTCATCCATTGCTTCTGAAAAGATATTATGCATAAGCATGTATCATCTTTTGTGAATTGGCCGCCTCCACCCAAAATGTGCCCAATAAATTAATTTTTTTGAACAATATATATAATTTTAGGGAAAAAATAAAGAAAGAAAAGTCGGATTATTTAAAAAAATGTAAAAAACATTTAAGTAAGCGCTAGCCTGTCCTACATCGGTCATACTATATAGGATGACCAACAAATATGGTCAACACTGACTGGATCATCACGTTTATGTTTTTGGCATAAATTAATTGGATGGAGTATATTGGAGAATCGTAAAGAGTTTATGACTATATTTGCTAAATTGTAAAGTTTGGAACTAAATTGACTGTTGTACAATAAGTTTATGACTTTTTGGACAATTTTTCCTTGAAAATGAGAGGTAACATTTGAGACGACGACGGTAATAATGCATTTTGACTTTAATTTTTGCTAATTTAAGTGAAGACGAGATTATGACAAAGGTTTACATGAGCTTACCATCATACTATATCCCTTCATAATGGGCCTTGGTGCTCGTAAATTAAGCTGAACATGAACTAGATTGTAGCAACGTTCGTTTACTTTTTGGGCGAGAGCAATCAGAGCCCTTTTTCCCGTTTCTGCCGACCCTCCGTTGACACACCTGCAGGGACGCAGAGGATGATTTATCTTCCGTCCTCCGATGATGAACAAATACATTCACTTAATCACCTTTTCTAACACTTTTCTCCAATAACCATTAATCTCACTGAGTAAAGGACTTCCTTTTTCCTGCCGGACAACCCAACAAACACATTTTCAGTTTCTGTATGCTAATGTTATCTGCGAAGCAGATGACACCTGGTAATATTTCTCAACTTCTCTATATCCGTAGCTTTGACAATGTCGAAACCTTGTCAACGGTTCATATATCCTCCACTGTCGGCAGCAAGGTCTAAGAGGTGGTGACTTGAGACGTGCTGCGTCGAACGTCACAGCTTGCTGGCATCCAAGTAGGATGTCTGGCTAGGTGCGACCAGATGTCCGAACCCGATGGCTGGGCGGACTTCGAATGTCGAGGCCTCCAATTCCGGATCCATAGGAGCCGCATCAATTGTTCTCGCTTTTCTCAGGCATTGAGACCACATTTGTGGACATCCTGTGCCGTTCTTAAACGCAAAACCATAACCTCTTCATGTACTTCAGATGTCCTTGATTTTCCTTCTTGAGTCTATTTTAAGCCAAATCAGCAGATTCACGTCGAGGCACAAACGATATGGTCCATGCTACAACTGCGAATTAGGGGTGTGAAGGAAAAGATATAAGCTAGTGCCTTTCAGATGAACGGGAACAACAGAGAAAGCAGCTCATGTTTATGCCAATCCAACAAGTTATAGGATGAGGTTTGTTTTACTTGCTCAAATGCATTGACCTGGCTTTGAATGTACTTCTGAGTTCAGATAACCGGGTGTTAATCTTCTCCCAGTAAAACATGCCTTTTAGCCCAAAATTAGATAGTTTAGTCGTTGAAGTATAGTCAAGCATCGCAGACTTGATTTTTCAACATGGCACAAGTATTCTCACCAATTGACCAAGGATGCAAACAGAGCGCTTGAGGTTGACCGTACTTACTATCTGAGCTCAACTCATCATAGAATACTATCCTCCTGAGGAGAGGTTTGGTTTCAAACCCGGTTCGAACAGGAGAAGTACGAACTAATGGATGTAAACAAATAGCACGTCCTTCCACTAAAATGGGTTGAAATGCCTGTATGCCTAATCTATGCAGAGTAGGCGCTCTATTCAGCAATACGGGATGCCCCTGCATAACTTCTTGCAGTATTTCCCATACAATGGGCTCCTTTTCTCGAATTTTACTCTTAGCAACTCCGATGTTCGAAACAAGATGTTGTCGAATTAGTCCACGAATTACAAACAGATCAAGAGCTCGAATCTTCAAGCTCACACTCTTACGGAATGAATTGTAATAGAAGTTAGGAAGTGTACTTGAACCATTACCAAAAAGATGATTTCAGTTCAAGCTCGAATTTAAACTTGAACCTTTTTTCAGTGAACCATGAACATTAAAGTAAATGATGTATACATCTCTTCATTTGCTTTTTGGCGATATGGAATGTGGATTTTAACAGTGCAACTAGACATCTTGAGTTTTTGGACGTTCGATTTGGATTGCTAATGAAATTACTTGAATTGGTCAATTAATATATCTGAACATCATGGTTAAGCACGTGAAAAGGTTTCTTGTTAATCCCCGAGCATGGAACACCTCCTTCCAATAGGAACAGAACTTAAATTATTATATCGATTGATAAAAAAAGACAAGAAATGACAATCAATATCAATGACACTTTTAAGGATTATCATAACGGTATCATTGTCGTTTTATCAAATGTTTGTATACCCATGATTTAAGATTGACAATTTGTCATTATAGTCTCCATAAATAATGTTAGATGCAAAAAGCCTTTACAAAAATGTGCTATCAGGCAGCGCAACACGAACCCTTTGTGGCTAAATCAATCACTATAGGAGTGAGCGGAACCAAGCTTAATTTTTTTTTGGTTAAAGAGTAAAACTTAATTAAGTTGCGTTTGATTAAATTTTTTCAAGTATTTTGGAGAAATGTAAAGAAGTTTGGTATCCGAAAGGGTGACTTACGAAAATCCAAAACTTTTTCGCTTCAGAAGACTGACTGGATAAGATAGTGGAAGGAGCTCCAAATGCAGGGAGGAGCGTCGTCGCTGGATTGTCTCACCTTCCGCTGCGCTGCAGTTCGCTGTCCATCTGCTACTTCGTGATCAGCGGGCTTGCAGCACTTGAACAAGAAACCACTGATGAGCAATGGAAAACTTGATAATCCCATGCAAATCGAGGCTTCCCGTGGTACCACCTACATCACCAACTCCACAACCCAAACGAGACACCCCACTTGAATTCACCGCTCGACCCTTCATTTCTCTCACTAGAAAGACCCACCCCAGAATGGTCGATGCCCACTTGAACTACCTCTGCAACAAGGGTCATCTCAGCGAGGCCATCGCCGTTCTTGATTACGTCGGCCAGAACGGGCTCAAGGTAAGACCTAACACGTACGCTAAATTGGTCGAGTCTTGCATCACCGAGAATTCTGTCCATTTGGGCCGGAAGGTGCACGCCATGGTAGACTTGGTCCAGGGTTTGCCTCTTTTTGTGGAGACTAAGTTGGTGAGTATGTATGCGAAATGCGGGTGCTTGGACGATGCGCGAAAGCTATTCGATGGGATGCGTGAGAGAAACTTGTACACGTGGTCCGCAATGATCGGCGCTTACTCCAGAGAGAAGAGGTGGAGAGAAGTAATGGACATTTTCTATTTGATGGTGGAAGAGGGTGTTATGCCAGATGGTTTTTTGTTCCCTAAGATTTTGCAGGCTTGTGGGAATGCTGGTGACATTAGGACCGGGATGCTCATCCATTCTATAGTAATTAAAAGTGGAATGTGCAGTGATCAGCGGGTCAGTAATACAATTTTAGCTGTCTATGCAAAGTGCGGAGAATTGAACTCGGCCAAGAGTCTTTTTGACAGCATGCAACAGAAGGATACAGTGACTTGGAATTCTTTGATATCTGGGTATTGCCAGAAGGGACAGATGGAAGAAGCTTATAGACTGTTTGATGCAATGCAAAAAGAGGGAACTAAACCTGGTTTGGTGACTTGGAATGTGTTGATTGCCGGCTACAGTCAGATGGGAAATTACAATGTTGCTGTGGAACTTATGAACAAGATGGAGAGTCAGGGCATGGTTCCAGATGTGTTCACTTGGACGTCTCTAATATCGGGATTCAGTCAGAATAACAGGCGGAGTCAAGCTCTAGATCTGTTTAGAGAGATGCTGATGGTGGGCATCAAACCAAACGGTGTCACTATCACGAGTGCCATTTCAGCTTGTGCATCATTACAAGCATTGAACTGGGGGAAAGAAGCTCATTCTGTTGCCATTAAGATGGATCTGGGGGATAATGTGCTGGTTGGGAACTCACTCATAGACATGTATTCCAAGTGTGAGGAAGTGGAAGCTGCTCGATGGGTTTTTGATGTGATCAAGGACAAAGATGTTTACAGTTGGAACTCGATGATTAAAGGATACTTCAATTCTGGTTACTGTGGTAAAGCCCATGAACTTTTCCTCACAATGCAGGAATCAGATGTAAGACCTAATGTTATTACATGGAATATAATGATATCGGGGTCTATGCAAAATGGAGATGATGATCAAGCAATAAATCTCTTCCAGAGAATGGAAAAAGATGGGAAGATAAACCGGAATACCGCATCATGGAATTCGCTTATTGCTGGTTATGCTCAAAATGGGCAAAAGGAAAAGGCTTTGGGAATTTTCCGGCAAATGCAGTTCCTCCATGTTTCGTTAAATTCTGTTACAGTCTTGAGTGTCTTACCTTCCTGCGCAAACGTAATAGCCGTAAACAAGGTAAAAGAAATTCATGGTTGTGTTGTGCGCAGGGATTTAGATTCTGTGCTTTCTGTTGCAAATTCGCTCATAGATACTTATGCCAAATCAGGGAAGATTGAATATTCAAGAAGATTATTTGATAGGGTTGCCTTGAAAGACATCATCACCTGGAACTCAATGATTGGTGGTTACGTATGGCATGGGCGTCATAGATCTGCACTTGATCTGTATGATCTGATGAGGCAGTTTGGATTGAAACCTAATAGAGGTACTTTCGTTAGTATCTTAAATGCATATAGTCAGGCTGGGTTGGTGGAAGAGGGAAAACGGGTATTTTGTACGATTACTGATGAGCATCTGATTGTGCCTGCAGTAGAACATTATGTGGCTATGGTAGAGTTGTATGGTCGTGCCGGAATGCTTGGGGAAGCACTAGAGTTAATTGAGAACATGCCACTGGAACCTGACTTTTCCATCTGGCTTGCTCTGTTATCTGCCTGTAGACTCCATAAGAATATCGTTCTGGCAGTCCTGGCAGCAGAGAGGTTGCTTGAATTTGAAGTGGGCAATTATTCAATTTACCAGTTATTATTGCAAACGCTTGGTTTATTTGGAAACTCTGAGCATGCTGTGAATCTGAAAAGGCTTGAAAAGGATGCTTTAGCGAGAAAATTGCTAGGAGAGAGTTGGATCATCAGGGAAAATAAAGTCTTTAGGTTTATTGATGACCGGTCAGCACCATATTTTGAGCATCTGTATTCATGGCTACGGGAAATTGAGGAAAAAGTAAGGGGATTTGAATCTTATGACAGGCTATGCATTGAGGAAGAGGAGAAAGAAGAAAGTGGTCGAATCCACAGTGAGAAATTGGCCATAGCTTTTGCACTTGCTGGAGAATCCCACGCACCTCGAACCATAAGGATTGTGAAAAACTCGAGAATGTGTGCGGATTGTCACCGGATAGCTAAATTCGTGACTGTCTCCTATGGATGTGAAATATATCTGAGTGACTCAATGTGCCTCCACCATTTCAAAGACGGTGTTTGCTCTTGTGGAGATTATTGGTGATTCTAAGTGCAAGACCTGAAACTTGTGTCTTGGGGTTGATCTAACATCAGTTTTGACAAAAACGTAGAAACTATTCAAGACAGAGATATCTTGGCCGAGTTCTTACATATGATGAGCTACTTGACTCCATATTAATAATGTATTCACAAACATTCGAGATCCTTTCAGAAAATGTATATAGAAAGTTTTGGTGTTCCTATAGGAGCTTAAGATTATTCTTTTGACTGTACTGGGCGATGGATTCCACGTCTGAGATTGAAGTTGGATATAGTTCCTAATGGCAAAGGGGATTGTTAGATGATCATGTGATGAGATTGGGAGTTCTTGAGCTTGAGTGGTCGTTGTTTGTCTTGTTTTACGTTGGTTAAGTGAAGCTTAATCGTCTATATGGCATCAGGAGTCGCTCAGTGCACGGAATGAATCATATGTTTGGCTTGTTTGTCTCTTACATATGAAAAAAAAACTGATTCATGAGAATCTCAAGGTGACATTTGGACTCCTAAGTGAGAGGTATCAATTCCAAACATGATATGAAGCAACTTGCAGACCATACAATATTAGTAGATTCGAATATGCTGCTTCGCACATGCACGCGTGCATGCGAACTCTCACTTCAGCTAATTCAATTATTTATTTACTTTAGACAATTTTGCTTTCCCCCCTTAGTTTGGAGTTCATTTCCTCTAGGGATGAGAATGTACGATAGTGCCCATCAATTTATACGTATATTTCAAAAGAATGGTGTTGGGCTTTTCAGAATGAGTTGGGTCGCTCATGATGAGCTGACCCAGCCCAGCTCATGTTCATTCAAATGTTCCCACGGGAGGGAACAGTTTAAATATAAGCACTTCTGTTTTGTACTTAACGCACGCTGTTACGTGTTGATGAAAATTTCAGACATGGTGGCGCGCGCCTGTATGGTGAGACCGAGAGACGAGGGAGAAAGATAAATCTCCAGATATTGCAAGTGACAAAAGTAAAGTGTTGTGAGATCGAGGCGCAAGGGGCATATTGTCTGTGATAGTAAAGGTGTTAGTCTGAGTTCATGAATGTCATGGACGGGAGTGGAGAACACAACTAACATATGGAGAGCGATCTCGATTCCTAAAATATCAGACCAGATCGCAAGATATCCGACATTGACATGCTTTGTTTATATCCGCTAAATGCCATGTTAATAATGTGTTTTTTTGAGTGCACTTGATTTGACACTTTCAAAATAAAAATAAAAATGCATGTTCCCAAAATGGTTTGGTATTTGTGTGATTTATATGACCTTAAGTGATTGTGAAAGTTTATCAAACGATTTGGCCTTACTATTTGTGACAAAGTTGGAGCCGAACTTGAAAAAGACGAAACTATCGAGGCAAATATCTTTCCGGACAAATACTTTTGTTTGATGAAATGCATAAAATGCGTTGCATAAAACATCCAAAGTGTCATTTATGGTATTTACCTTTTGGTGTCGTAACGTTTCAATCCGATTTCTTCCGGATAATCTGACATGTCATTTAATTTCATGACACTTGTGGTAAATGTTTTGCAATAATAAAATTTATGGGTGATCGAACAGTAATTCCATGAATTTTATTTACATGTAAATGTGGATAGTAAACTAGAATTAAAGAGGGTCTTGTATGGTCTTTCTCGGGGAATTGTTATGATGATGATTATTTTATCGTGACTTGAACAACTGGTTCAATCTGTCAAGATTTGAGAAGTTGTCACTAAGAAAAACGACTGGACTGAAAGAGCGATCAGTGGATGTCTAGTCAGTCTCGAATCCCCACAGTCATTTGTCATAGATTTTATGCTTCGTGTTGAAGTGGACCATAGCGCAAGTGATTGGTCGGGCCAGGACATGAAGAACACTGTCAGGTACTAGAAATGGAGGTCTCGTGGTTTTTCTACCATGTGGTCTTCATGAATCGTGAAGGAACCATCGATGGGAAGTTCAATTCGACATCAGGAGTCGCCCCCTATTGGAGATGTTACAGCTCCGTCGACGGTGATGTATAAATATAGTTCATCTTATAAAAGTTGCTCTATTTTCTTGTTATGATCATGTGTAATTTGATTAAATTTCGACCGCACATAATTTTTCTGCTGGACATAGATCGGATGCTTTTCGTATCTATGAAAACTCGGTCACCCGAACTTCAAAGAAGATTGGGGATTGTGGGGATTAGGTTGAACAGCAAATCATGGTGAAAAGTGATCTTTAAAATTGAATGATCTGCTTAACTTTAAATATACCAAGTAATATTTTTCCTCATGCCTCAAGATCAAATGGCGTCAAATAAAAGTCAAGGAATTCGAGATCGAGTCGTTTCGATTAGGCCAAATTGAATATCGCTATAAAGTATTGGATAAATAAAACCTAATCATACATATCGATGGAACTACTAGTGGAATTTATCTCGGGTCATGTTGGTCAGATCTGGACAAAATTTTTAGGTAAATTAAATAATTAGGCATCTATGCCATGTCATTGATATCAAAGATCTGTCAAATAATAAAGAACCAAACAGTGGGGGAAGGGAAAAGAAAGGAAAAGAAGAAACTTCCCTTGAGTTCTCTTGTTCCAAGCACTAACTTCCTTAAAGCCCATCCAAAAGCCGATAGTTGCTTTCCTCGTTATTTATATTCTCGCAGCATTTGTCCAACATATCCATTGAACGATACCGCATCAAATCCATGGAAAGAGACCCTAATATTCGGAGGAATATAACTGACGTCAGGCCTTGGAAAAAGAGGCCGATTCTCTCTAAAAACGCTAACACAAGACTTTGTTCGCACTCGTGTTCCTGGAACAGCTCTGCTTTGTCCATGAAACAGCAGCTCTGTAGGCCCCTTACGCCGCCTGCCTGTCGCTCCCCAGCAACTTGAGATGTTGCATCTCATCGAAACATTTAATCCGATTAGGTCAAAAGCATGGAATAGATTAGTTCCCACTTATGCCGTGATACCGTGGCGAGATACACTCGAGATCGTAGTTTCTTTTTCGCGTGATTCGTTTCGGCTTTTGAGGGCAAATTGTGAAAGAGTGACGACGCAATCGACTCAAAAGGAGAGACGGGCAGCCCCTCCTTTTCTCTCTTTTCATGGTTTAAAGAAAGAGGAGTTGAAACTTGAAAAGAGAGAGAGAGAGACAGGGAGAGAGCAAAAGAAACTCGACAGGAGAGACTTTAATCCTGTGATGGGTTTGGGGAAAGGAAAAGAGACCCGCCAGGGACGCAGGCTTCCGCGTCTTTTGGTTCAAGGGGAAAAGTAGCACCAGACAACGATAAAGGAAAGCTGGATCTCGCCAACCCTAGGGAACAAGACTAAAGAATTAGATTGGCGATTTCTGAAGTGACACCGCAGCCATTGTATTTGATTGACAGGCGGTTGCTACCAAGAATGGAACAAGAACTCGGCCTTTGAGTCATTACTAAGACGTACCCATTTGATCGACCACACCAAATCTATAACTACAAGAGCAAGAGCAGATATGCAAGGAAAGCATGTCCAATATGCGTTGTAGGAAAGTAAACTGGCTGAAAGCAGAAAAAGTAGATCTTGTGTTTTTGGTACGTTCCGGCTCATCATGATCTAATTTTGGCTCCATATTGCACGAGGGTAAATGTTTCTTACCCTAGGAGTTTGACTGTAATAACTGCTTGATTGGACTGTAATAACTACTCTCTTTGAAATAACTACTGCGATCTTCGATCAACATCTTTGGTAAAGCTCTAGCGCAAGAGTTTGATTATAATAATTGTACCCGTTCATTTACCCATCCCATCCATTTAGCTTCATACCTAACTTCGATGACAATACTTCTCCACTCGACTGACATCAACTTGACCACCTTTGACTCAACAGGAAAAAAATTGTTTACCATATGGTCGACTTAATTCCGTTGGCTTCTCAGCTGATGTTTGAACATCGTCTTTGGCCACAATCACTAGCTGATTGCATGTGCTGATCAGCGTAGCATTTACTCCTTCACTTACTGACAGGAACTAGTTCTATTGTCCATCTACTGCTTACAGTCTGCCATGAGTTTGTTTGGGCAATGACTTTGCTTTCTAATTACTACTGCGCAAGTTAAGAAATTTCATTTTGCGTTCTAGCACTTTTGCCAACATTAGCCTGAGCCAATATCATATTTGAAGCCATAGTCGATGCATGATTAATAGCATCGATTACTTAGAAACTACAACTCTTTGACGTTAAAGTTGGCATCTTTAGGATGAAGTCCACTATTTTTATGAAGTTCTATTGGTTTGAGCTCATAAAATGGGTCTAGAGAAGGTAATATTAGCGGTGTTTTGGCTACGGCCCTTTTGAATGTTAACGTTTGTGAACATCACGATATATATCAACTAGGATAAGGTTTATTAATAGCTGGCCAACGGCATTGCTAATCAATTATTGGAGCTCTGATTCCGAATGTGTAAAGTTAATATGAGAAAGCCATCATCCTTGCCCCTTCATGAAAAGAAAAATTGAAGAAGCAAGCAATCAAAACATGACAGCCTCGAACTTACAATTTTGGATGGGAAATAAAAAACTTAATTAGGTACAATAAGGCCAAGGACGCTCAATAGACATTCATTGAAGAATTACATTAAGAACCATGAAGAAGAACCATGAAGAATTGTATATAAAGGAAAGAGGAGAACGAAGGAGCGGGGTTTTATCGGAGATGATGGAATGTGGGATTGTTTGTGGGCATTTGAAAAGCCATGAAGAAGCAGCAACGGCAACAACAGTTGGCACTTGGCAGGAGACCTCTAGCAAGCAACGCAATTCCAAGAATGTGATTAATCAATAATGGAAAAGACCGGAAAAAAAAAACATTTCCTTGGACGATTGCTTCTTCATGTTGCTGCTAATGTTTCTTGTTGAGGGGAAATTTGAAAGTTTAACAACTATCCATTGTCAAAACTTGACATATCGCACCCCATTTGTACAGAAAATTAGATTAAGGAGTAGCCCACAAAATTTTTTATTTGAATAGTCACCGTGTCAATTTTTATTTGAATTTTTTCCGGTCCTATTGGACCGCCCGAGAACCGGTCCGATCCGGTTCGGTCCTAAAATTAGTTGGTCCAGTCCCCAGTCCTAAAAATCGAGGACCGGTCCAACCGGTCCGGTTCCCGGTTCCGGGGGAAACCGGACCGCCCGGGGAACCGACCACCCCTAATAGTAGTAGCAATGGCAACGATGGTAACGGTTTAGATAAGGATGCATGATGAGAGCGTATAGACTTTCTACTCCCCAACTCCTATTGTCATGATTATGTAAATCAATATGACTTTTTATATGATGAAGTGTCGTTTACTTATTCATGTGCTCTTATGTGTTTGGTCCCATATATTAATTAGATTGCTTCTATCGTGCAACATAAATAAAAGCAAACAAGTGCATATTGATTAAGTAAGGATGTGAGAGTTATGGCCATCTCGAGAAGTTGCATCAGTAATGCCATGCTCAAGGGTAGGGATGCATGTGCGCCTAACCTAGATATGTGTGAGGGCGTGACAAGATAGTCCTCGTCCACGATTTGGTGTCAGGGCTAGTAGAAAGCTCGAAGAGGTCCGGAGTTGAGAATGTTACACAAAAGTCAAAAGAGTTGGTGATGGGCTAGTTATCAAGCAATTCAGAGTACCATAACTTTCGTAGGACACTCATTTGAGTTCTATAACTTCTTTTTATTCAACCAATTTAGTCTCATAATTTCTAAAAGATGATCATATGAGTCTCATAACTTTGAATCGATCACAAGTGTCGGAAATCCGACATCATATAGCACCTGAGGTAAAATGTTTTTAAAAACTTTTGACATTGAAGTGATTAATTAAAATGTCATATAATGCTCAAATTGGAATAAATGTTAGGACACTCAAGCGAGTGTTATGCGAAAGTTACGTTACCTATTGTGTTCTTTTCTCGACAAAACTAACAATGCAAGGTACTCCCTCCCTTAAAATTTCTCTATCTCTTGTCTCTCCCTTTTTGTCTACTCACAACCACATCTATTAGTTGTTGTTTGTAAAACATATAAAATGGAGCTTTTCCTTATCCCACGTAAGAAAAACGAGAGTATATTGAACAATTTATAAGTATTAAAATTTGAAATTATAATCATAATGATAACATTTGTGTTCTATTGAAACAGTGGGACTGTTTGCAATAGAATTATGGTTATTTTTACTATTATTTAATTTCCAATTTTGTTATATTTTGCCTAACACATCGTTAGACGTTCTTATAACCTTGGGAATGTGGTTTCTCAACATTTAGAGAGTTGTGACTATTCAGATATAATTTCTTTTAAGAAAGGTTGCATTCTCTATTTTTCCTAAATAATGAAATTTGAAATAATAATTAAAAATATTTTTTTTATTCCAAATTTTCTAGGTATCTTTTGAGAAAGTGTCTATTTACTTTGCAAACTTACCTGAAAGGTTGCTTCCATTCTAAAAGAGTAATTACTATATTCATAGTTTTACATATCTTTATCATTAACTTCAACTCTTCTTTCTAAAAATTATACAACCATTTTTTTTTCAATTATTTCCTTACAGATATTTAGGAAAGTTACCAAAATTGTTATATGGTATTCCCATTGAAACTTCACAATATCATGGAGGATTTGTACTGGAAACCATCACCAACGTTATGGAGTTAATAATTTTTAAAGAGAGTGTTATCACGTTTTAAATTCTAATTTTGATATTCTTTCCACTGTCAACATTATTTCTCAATAATGTCAACATCCACTGCCGTGCTTTAAAATCTCTCTCTCACACGATATGTTTCGAAAAATTCAAAATGGCATTAGAACAATCGAACAATATATATTTGCAATACAACGTTACAATAACATAATTGAAAGGAAATGAAATCGTAATAAGCCAACTGGAATCGATACAAACAAATACCGAGGCCTATGTTTGATACATTTTTCTTAAAACAGATTCGTCTTCCCTTCCAGTACGCTTTAGGTTTTGTGACGTTTGTCTCCCAAGATACAACGATTGGTTGTAGCGAAGAACAGTACTTCAAAGCTTTCGGCGAAGTTGAACAAATCAATACTGAACATCTAAAAAAAATACCATGCAGAGAAAGAAAAAAAAGAATTTAAAATCAAAATGTGGGAAGCGTTTCGGGAATAATTGCTGATTAAATCCGCCATTACAAACTTAAATCTGTAATCTATTGTTACGAATGACGGATTAACTCCGCCATTATGAAATAAGACCATTAACTTGCTGTTACAAAATTTGTAAAAGTTTTGAGTTGGAAAAAAAAACGTTAATCCCGAAGGCAACAAGTTGGCTTGTCGCGAAGCCCACTTTTCAAGGCTGTATTCATGTGCGCGGGTTGTACACTTGCACCCAAGTTCTAGCTCAACGGGAGTTGAATTTGCACGTCCCTTGTGCCTACACACGAGGCATAATGTTTGTGCTATTATAGTTATTACTTCAAAGGAGTGTAACCATTTATAAAACACTCTAAAGCCTTCTTGCTTTCGAATGTGGGATTCGTGTTTTTCCACTTCCCATTTCCAATTTAAGCTTCTTAGTTTCGAATGTGGGACTAGTGTTTTTCCACTTCCCATTCCAACTCAAGGGTGTTCTTTGAGCATCAATTTTTTATTCATCCATCAATTTATCACATATTTCCAACAATCCCCCACATGAATGAAATTTGTTTTGATTTTGATTCTGTACAGTGTTCAACAATTGAAACCTGCATAGGATAGGTAGGTTTTATCCTTTAAACCTTCCCTTGTGAAAATATATTTACTTTACTAGCTATCCAGTAGATATGATATCCTTGAACTATCATGCTTTCTTATGTAAAAGAACCATACACTTCACACATGAATCATTTAATCATTTGTTTAGTTCTCATAGTTGTGTTCGTTTTAGCCATGAATATCAACCTGATTTTGCAAGAGTTTCTAAAGAATTTTGCCCTAAAATTCTCCTTTGAATCGACTCCATTTTTCTCACACATAGATGATTACTTAAGTTTGGTAATTCATTTACTCCAATTAAGAATCATTAAAGCAAAATTGTTATCTTTTCTCCTTACAATATAACTAACATATTATAGGAATGGTTTTAGGGATATCCCCCATAGTGGCATCACTAAGTTTGTATAGTTAGGTTGTCCCTTTGAACCTAGATCTTGGGATCTTTAGTCAACTAGGTTGGGTTTCCTTTATACTCACTCATTCTTTCATGGGTTTCAGTCCCATTTCTCTTGTCGATTTTTCAACTAACTCTATATTTAACCCTTTGGTTAGCAACTCCGCAATATTATCCTTTGATTTTACGTAATCAATAGAGATAATTTCAGTTGAGAGTAGTTGTCTAATGGTATTATGTCTACGACGTATATGTCTAGACTTGCCATTATACGTAGTATGAATATATATCCACTTGTAGATTTCGAATCTTTTATATTAGATATCTAATTCGGATCACTATATTCTTCTAGAATAACTGGGTATTTGGTATACTGCAAGTCATAATTCTGAGTATCTCATAAATACTTAAGTACTCTCACTATTGCTTTCCAGCTGTCAGCACTCAGGTTGCTTGTGTATCTACTTAATTTGCTAACCATATGGGCAATATCTAGTATAGTACAACTCATTAAATACATTAGACTTCCAATAACTCTAAAGTACTCTACTTGAGAAATACCCTATCATCTATTCTTGGATAGATAAATACTATTGTCTAAAGATGTTCTAGCAATACCAAAATCATTCATGTTGAATTTTTCAAGAATCTTGTCACATAGTGTGACTGGTTTAAAATAAGACATTTTGACGTTCTTGTGATTTTAATTCCTAAAATCACATCAGTATGTCTCATATCTTTTATGTCAAATCTTGAATTCAACATACTCTTGGTAGATTTGATCATTTTATCATCATTATCAACAATTAGTATGTCATTTACGTAAAGACACAAAATGACATAGTCATTTCCTGTCTCTTTGATGTAGACACATTTATCACATTCATTGATCTTAAAGCCATTGGTAATCATTGTATTATCAAACTTTTCATGAAACTGCTTTGGTGATTGTTTTAGGCCATATAATGATTTCACCAATTTACAGACTTTTCTTTCTTTTCCTAGAACTACAAAACCCTTAGATTGTTCCATGTAGATTTCTTCATCCAAATCACCATTTAAGAAAGCTGTTTTTACATCTATTTGATGTACTTCTGAATTTTGCAATGCGGCTATTGCAAGTATCATTCTAATGGAGTTTATTTTCGTTACAAGATAATAAGTATTAAAGTAATCAAAGCCTTCTCGTTACTTATATCCTTTTATTACAAGTCTGGCTTTATACTTATTAATAGAACCATATGTGTTTATCTTCCTTTTAAAAATCCATTTGGACCTTAAAGGTTTACAACCATGAGGAAGATTTACTAACTCCTAAGTATGATTCTGCAAAACATAATCAACTTCACTTTTTATTGCTTCTTTCCATAAAGTTAATAAGAATTCACAATTTATGTATAATTTAGTGGTTCATTTTCTAACAAATAAGTTGGAAAGTCATTTCCAAAAGATTTTTCTACTCTTGCTCATTTGCTGTGTCTCGATTCTAGATATTGATCAGAGTCCCAACTTTCATTATCTGAATTATTCATAGTTTCATTTGTTTGTTTAGAAGAACTCGATCCATCATTGGATTTACAAGGAAATACATTTTCGAAGAATGATGCATTTATAGATTCCATGATCGTATTCTTGTGTATATCCGAGATTTTAGATTCATGCACAAGAAATCGATATGCATTACCGTCATGTGCA
This sequence comes from Melaleuca alternifolia, assembly GCA_019926035.1. Taxonomy (NCBI): domain Eukaryota; kingdom Viridiplantae; phylum Streptophyta; class Magnoliopsida; order Myrtales; family Myrtaceae; genus Melaleuca; species Melaleuca alternifolia. The sequence continues at coordinate 603,755 of JAGKPW010002227.1, read as the reverse complement.
TAGCCTATAAAAATACAATCTACTATTTTAGGACCTATCTTTATCTTCTTTAGTGTTGAAACAGCTACTTTTGCAAGATAACCCCACACTTTGCTTTATAGGATGGTTTCCTACATTTTCATAGCTCATAAGGGGTTTTATCATTTTTCTTTCGAGGTACCTTATTTAAAAGGGAATTGATTGACAACAGAGTTTCTCCCCACATATTTTGAAACAAACCTGAACTTAGTAATCACGTTCATCATTTCTTTCAATGTGCGATTTTTACGTTTTGCAACACCATTGGATTGATGAGAGTAAGGTGCATTTACTTCATGTATAATTCCATGTTGTGCACATAATTCACCAATTGGTACTCCATACTCACCTTTGTCACTTCTCAATCTTTTAATTTTCTTATTAAGTCGGTTTTCAACTCCATTCTTATAGAGAACAAATTTCTCTATGACTTCACATTTGCTTTTAAGCAAAGACACATAGTAGTATTTAGTGTTATCATTGATAAAGGTAATAAAGTAATTATTACCACCTCCCGTTTGTACGAATTTCAAATTGCAAACATCTCTATGAATAATTCAAGTGGTTTGGTGTTTCTTTCAATTGCTTGAAACGATGATCTCCTTAATTTTGCCTCAACACAAACTTCACATTTGTGTTTTGAATCAATTTGAAATGAATGTATATGTTCCAAGTTAATTAGTCTAGGCATTGCATCATAATTAACGTGATCAAGTCTACCATGCCATAAATTGGAAGACTCAAGCAAATGAACAGAAGACTTCTTATCTTTACTACATTGAGCTTAAAAAGCCCATCAGATACATATCACTTCTGCACATACATTCCTGATTTAAAAACAATGACTTTGTCTGACTCGAACACCATAGAAATCCATGCTTGTTCAATAGAGACCTAGAGACAAGGTTCTTTCAGATTTCTAGCACATATTGGGCATTGTTCAAAGTCAACTCTTTTCCATAAATCATCTTCGGCAGCACCTTCTTTTGGCCTTCGACAGCAGATGTAGCAGAGTTTCTCATGAAAACATTTTTTCCATTAAGTGGTTCAAGATTTGTGAACAGATCCCTATTGGAGCATATGTGCCTAATGGCACCATTGTCAATCTATCATTTCTTTGAATTGGACCCAACTAAGTTCACTTCAGAAATCATTGTAGAAAGGTATGGTTGACACGTCTTGAGCGATGTCATTCACCATATTTGTTTCATAATTCTTCTTCTTCGGAAGTCTGCAATCCACATATCTATGCCCCATCTTGCCACAGTTAAAGCATTTTCCCTGAAACTTGTCCTTGGAAACGCCTCATTTTGGTCCGAACCTTGCCTTGGCAATCTTCTTGTTATGGTGGCCTTGCCTATGCTCCACAACACTTGCCTTAGCTACAGTAAGATTGAACCATTTGTATTCATAACATATGTTGTCTTCTTCGATTCAAAGTCTAACAATCAACTCCTCTATGTTCCTTTTCTTTCGCTTGTGCTTAAAGTAGTTCTTGAAATCCTTCCACGCATGAGGTAACTTCTCAATAATAGCAACCACTTGAAAGGTTTCACTCAAGATCATTCATTCAGCCTGAATTTTGTGCAAAATCACTTGAATTTCTTACTCTAAACCGATCACAGTCTTGGAATCCACCATTTTATAATCAAGGAATCGACAACAAATTTCTTTGCTCCGGCATCCTCTATTTTATATTTCCAATCCAGGGATTCCCATAGTTCCTTTGCCGTCTTTTTTGCACAATAAACATTGTACAAGGAGTCATGTAAACCATTTATGACATAGTTCCTACATAGGAAGTCTGAGTGCTTCCAGGCTTCAACAATGTTGAAGGCTTGTCTATCCATTTCTCCATCAGATAGCTTAAGAGCTTCCTTAGTCAAGAGTCTCACAAGATTTAAAGTTGTTAGATAAAACAACATATGTTGCTACCACCTTTTAAAGTTCGATTCGTTGAACTTTTTAGGTTTCTCACCATGGTGGACGTAGCAGGGACATTAGATGATCCAAGCAGTTGGTCCGCACAAAGAACAGATTCTTTGGTGATGTTGTCAGCAACGACATCAACTACTTCTTTTGTGGTAACCATTTGAATTGTAAATATCGAATGACAAACGAATGGACGACTCTGTTTTAAGATTGTTTCGAAAATTCAAAATGGCATCAGAATAATCGAACAATAAATATTTGCAATACAACGATACAATAACAGAATAGAAATGAAATAGAATTGTAATAAACTAATTGGAATTAATACAAACGAATATCGAGGCCTATGTTCGATACAGTTTCCTTAAAATAGATTCATCACATTTAGTACGCTCAAGGTTTCGTGACGTCTATCTCCCAAGATACAACGGTTGGCAGTAGCGAAGAACATCACTTCGAATCTTTTGGCGAACTTGAACAAAACCAGTACCGAACACTCTTAAAAGAACAATACAATGTAGAGAAAGAAAATAAATAATTTAAAATCAAAATTTGAGAAGCGTTTCAGGAATAATTGCCGATTAAATATGCCATTACAAACTTAAATTTGTAACATGCTGTTACAAATGACGGATTAACTTTGCCATTATGTAATTGATAAGACCATTAACTTGTTGTTACAAAACTTGTTGGCTTGTAGCAAAGCTCACTTTTCGAGGCTACATTCGTGTACGCAGGTCGTACACTCACACCCAAGTTCTAACTCACCGAGATTCGAATTTGCACCCTCCCTTGCGCCTGCGCGTGAGGCATAGTGTCTGCGCTATTATAGTTACCACTCCAAAAGAGCATAACCATTTATAAAACACTCTAAAGCTTTCTTGCTTTCCAATATGGGACTAGTGTTTTTCACTTCTTACTTCCAATTCAAGCTTCTTGCTTTGTAATGTGAGACTAGTATTTTTCCATTTCCCACTTTCAACTCAAGGGTGTTCTCGGAGCATTAATTTCTCATTCACCCATCAATTTATCACATATTTCCAACAACACATACATACAAATTTGATGCGGACCAGTTTGAGGTCGATGTGGTGGTCGGCCTCAAGTCAACCTCAAATCAACTCAATCTGAGATAGACGAGCCTCAATCCACTAGATTTGAGTCGACTTCCAGCGAGAGACAGAGAGATCATAGGGAAGAAGGTTCAAGAGCCTTGATCGTGTTGGTGCTACGTCGTCCAGCAATTGCCAATGCGAGTCTAGTGACGACAGTGACGAAAAGATTGTGGAAAGAGAGAAAGGTGCTAGTTTTGGGTTAGAAAATGGCTTTTCTTCTAAGAGGATAACTTTCGCGTAAAGTGCACATTTTGGCGACTAATACTTCTATGAAGTTATAACTAAGTGTTCCCCAAACAATCGTTGTTCGGCTGCAGCCAAACCTCTGCCTGTGTAGTCTCGATTGGGATAGCACTAGCTTGTACATAAAAAAGGCTTACCCCATTTATTGATATGGCTTAAAAAAGTAAATAGTAGAGTATATTCGTAGTAAAATAAGTATGCAGGTGGTAAAAATAAAAGGAAAGAAATCACAAAGTAACACGAGACAATGAACTTCAGTAAACTCCTTCGAGAAAATATAGACACGCGAATTCACCTGTTACATACCCCACCTTCATCATCGTCCGTTTGGATAGTTATAGTCTAAAAAATCGACCAATTATCTAGATAATTAGTAATATATTGAAGATGTGCGAGAGAAGATCGTACAGATTGTGTAGTCATTAATTCCGAACTCCATGGAATTAG
>JAGKPW010002226.1:0-72684 GCA_019926035.1 Melaleuca alternifolia | reverse complement strand
TTGACGATACACGACCTAACTTACCTTGTATTCTCGAATTTAATTGTAAGAGCTCTGGTTTTTGCAATATATGCTTAACTATGCGTTTTATTGGCGTTCAATTTATTGCGAGAATTACTTCGAGAATAGAGTCAGCGTAATACGATATCATGTCATTTTCTCATAGAAGGATTGGGTTTTGTGAGCAGGAATTTCGTTGAATCAAGATAATCTTTTGGTGTCTATAATACTTATTGATCTACTGCGTCTTTAATTTGATTCAAAAGTGGTGTCTTAAGATTATGATAATTCAGCCATCATGTGATGTCATATTGACTATAAATATATTCTCTACCCATCCAGTCAAGTAACAATGCATCTTACAATAGGCCAACGTCTTTGCGTCACTCATCATCTATGTCCGACCCTCTTCTTCTCTCCTTTTTCGACTTTTCCTCTCTTTTCTTCACCTGCTACTCTCTCTCTCGTCAAGGGGCGCTCAGCCTTTTGCCACCACGCTAATGGCCATGGCAAACCCCCGATTGCTTCACCGTGGCTAATGGCCACCCAACACAACGCTACAAGCAGTCCGAGATTGTGCCGCTGCCACCACCACCATGGTGCGACTGTGCTCAACGCCCCTCTCCACGTGTCGCCCTCACAATGAGTATAAGCGAATTTTTCAGCGAAGTTTTAGGGGCATTTGTGACATGATGAGCATAATTTGATATGGTTGATACTTATTTGCCTCCATAATTAAGATAAATTTTTTTATTAATAATCTCATAAGATTGCACAATCTTTTCCCATCGTTACAAAATAGCACCAACTTCCAAGCATCTAAACAAGTACGCGATCTTTTTAAGCCCATTGATGCAATACCAACGTCCACCCTTGGATGAGAAATTGGAGTTGCTAAGGCTACAGCTCCATACACATTCGTCGAGTTTGAATTACTCAGATTCATCTCCGTGTCAAAGGCAGTCCTAACTCGTAGTGGCCCCTAATCCTTGACGGCCTCGCAAGTCGTCGCCAGCACTTGCCATGCCCCGACTCCCAAGGGGCAATTATCGTGCGCACGCACATCTTTTTTATGTGTATATGTTTGGACTCGACATCTTCAATGTAAGTAACGTGACAGCAGCACAAGCTGTCTCTGTTGCGAATATGGAAGACCCATAAGCTTTGATGTTTGGTTCCGTCTATTTGACTTGTAGTGTGGTGCTAAGAAAATAGTAAAATTCATCTGTTGTGAGTTTTTATCTGACTAGATATGAGAAAGTAGAAGTTTTCCTGCAGTTGGGATGCATGTTTTTTGACCTATGTAAATTGATCCACTTTCAATTGCTCCTGCAAAGGGAAAATAAATTATTGATAAAATTAGAAAATGTATCGAGCAAACATTCAACATTCATCTTTTTTATGTGTATATGTTCTGGGTTTCTTGATTTGATCGTTTTGGAGCTGCAACAACACCATCCTTTTGGAGCACTCTTCCTTACAGCGGCCCCTCTTGCCTTTGAACCCATCCGTTGTGTCTTTGGTGGGGTTCTTGCCTTTAACTCTTGACTTGGGCAAACTTAAAAGATGAAAAATTCTGAACTTTGCGCAGACGACAATAACATAATCATATTGTCAACAAAGCCAAATATCATAAGTACAATGCACAATGTAATGACGAACTTACATACAAAATAGCCATTTCAGTATAGAAGTCTATTTAAAGCCCATGATTATATCGCCTTATCCTTTTGTTAAGAGCTTATCATATTCGATGTATTGTGTCACTTTCAGCAACTACAGCAACCGATGCAGTTGGTTGTCTTCTTACTTGATAAATACCAAAAAAAAAAAAGTTCAAATGTCCATTGTCACTTAGTGGACCGACGCCCATGACTGAAAACAATGGAGGTCCCTACATCGATGACAACATTCATATAGTCGGATGATAACAATAATAATGTAGAAGTCAAGAACCCTAATTTTATTGTTACGCAACTTGGCCATGCTTGCACAAACAACCCCAATTTTACCCTCCCGACCCCAATTTTTTCCCCTCTTGAGCTCTACTTTCCTCTTACGAACCTTAACTTTTCCCTCTAATTGAGCAACACAAAGAGAGAAATGCACCTTGCTGAGTGCGAGAAATGGCTAGTAATTATGAGCAAGTGAGGGCGGGCATGCGACCACAACCGAATAGTGAGCAAGCTACAAGGAGCAATGTAATGAGGCTAGCCTTTTTGCTCAGGTAGGCAACAACATCGTTTTCTTTTATTACCCATCCACGTTGGACTGAGCCAAGTCATTTAGACACGTCCACATGAACTAGTTTAAAAAAAAATTGTGATATGTCACTTAAAATTGTTTTCTATAGATGCTATTGGCTGGAATTTCTTCCTAGAGGCCACAAAGTGGTCCTCCTTTTTCCTTTCTTTTTTAGGTTTGACACTTGTGAGTTAGTGAAATAAATTTGCGCTAGAATGAGTACCGTACATTGAATTGTCATTCTATCTTTCATGATTGATCTTAATGTTTTTCTTTTTGTTGATGTTTGGGCAAAATATTGTTAGTCTTTTCCACTTCACTTGGCGTGCCAGCCATGCATTAACCTTTTGAGCACCCTTCTTAAAAATTTCCACCCAAGAAAATAGCTCCTAACATCGATTTGTCTTAGTCAATGCAATTAGAAATTTCAAATTGCTACTTGCTACTTGTACGGCACATTTATTCAATATTAACTTTCCTCTCATAGAAAAATACCAAATTGTTACTCCCCCGATACATTTACGCATAACTACTTTTCTTGAAAAACCCGTGCTTGACCCTTCCCCCCATATGGGTAATCAATTAGAATTTATACTAATAGCAAGTATCGATGACGTTGATGCACCTGTTTATTGAGCGAATTAGTCCGTCATTTTTATCGTAGATACTCTTGTAATATAATACTTTAATGCTACGAGGGGTCTTCAATTTGGGGACTACAACTGTTGTCTTCGTTGACAATTAGATCAAACTATTTCTATAAAATTTCAAAATACACAAGATTTTTGTAAAATTTTTCTTTTATTGGGCTCCGTGACTAGAACCGGCTAATGCTTGTTATCGCAACAATGCTCAAGTTAAAGCTGGGGATGATGGTACTAAATATCAAGCAATCTCATGAGAGTTTTTATATTTGTATGGTTAAATAAAATCATACGAACTTGAATAAATGTGCGCTGACTGAAATACTAGCCAAACCAAAGAGGGAGATTGATTTAAGAGATCGGATTAATTGTCCACCAATCTCTCTCATGATCCTCTACATCACTACTTCCTAATCTATCAAATTGGAAGAAGCCGAAGAACAAGGACGTTGATGCTCTTGCGACATATTAGGCAAGAGGAAAGCAAGTATCTAAATACATATAAATATCGTATGCTCTTGTGATAATAATAGTCAACTATCCATTATCGTATGCTGACACCATAGCTCATGCTCATTGATGTATGTAAATATCGATAACAAATCCTACAATAATTGACAATAATTGTAACGGCCCGTTTTGACCTTTTCGGGGATTTACCATGTTTTTTTAATTTTGAATAGTGGCCTACGAGTTCCTCGGATTAAATCATGGAGTTTCATTCCGAGCGATTTTGGACTTTTACATTTTGGTCCCCTGACTTTTAATTATTTGTGTTTTGGCCCCCCAAAAGATTGAATTTCTGGCCCAAGGGCATTTTTGGAAATTTTTGGCCTAGTGTTGATTTTGTCAACCTTGACCGTTGACCGCCAATAGACCCACAGAGGAATCGGGCTTTTCATGGACGAACTTGTCCGACCACACGTAAGTCAGTCCGACCGCTCGTGCAAATCAATTCCCCTTCCCCCCGTCGGTTCTATTCTCTTCATTTTGGCATTTTCCTGAGCACTTGGCGTGCACACGTAGGGAGAGACCCACTGGCGACCAACTGCCGGCAAGGCACTTGGCCAGTCATGCGCCCCATCCCCGACGTCACGGCCCTCGGTTGGCCTCCAGCTGCCATCCGACGAGCTTTCTTCTTCTTGCGCGGACGAGCTTCCCCTGTTCTTTACACTGATGACCAGCCTCCCTGTTCGCCTCTCGTTCTCTTCGCTTCGGCCACTGTCTGACACGCCGATTTCTCTCACAGCCTCTCTGTAGTCCCGTCTTCATGTCCCAAGTCGTCGCTACCTTTGTCGTCCCCGTCGGGAACCGCCCGAAGTCATTGCCGTTGAAAAGCTTCGCCCCTGTACGCGAGTTGTTGTGCCCAGCGATCCGAGACCACTTGGTCACACTCAGGCCACGCCGCCGCTTCCTACTTGTCCCCAGGAGTTTCCTTAGCCCCATCGAGCCCTTGGCAGCTGTCATTGCCAACCCAGAGGTTGTCAATTTCCTCTTCAACGCATGGGTTCCCCCGTTTTCCGCCGGAGGAACTGTGCGCAGCCACTGTGCTTCTCCAGTGATACCCAGTCGTCACCACTACCTTAAGGACCTCCTTGGACGTTCTCTGGTCGTTATCCAGCTGGTCGCCATCGTCGATTTGCCACTGGAAGCCAAGAATCGGCAACGGCCCGATTTCTCCCTATTTTCGGGTCTAGGTCTTGCTCTCGGGTTGCGCGATTCAGAGGCTGATTGAGCAGCTTCGCTGCCCATAACCGCCACCCATAAGCTCCTTGACCTCCCGAGACCACCCACGACCAACCCTAGCCGTCGTGGAGCCACGACCCGTCATCTCAGATCCCATAACAGCACTGGCCAGCATTGTTTGTGCACAAACCTGGTCTGTTTGAGCCTTGCCGGAGCTAATCCACCGGCCACCGACCCTCGCCACTTCACCCAAGTGCTTGGCCACGTCCCCATGACCAAGAGCTGCCACTGGAGCCTCGTCGGAGCTATCACCGAAGGTCCCCCAGAAGTGGGCCACCATCCCGTGGTGACGGGCCAAGGTTCGCTGAGTCGCACCAAACCTGTACGTGCTCTCACGCGCAAGCATCGCGCCGTCGCGGGCTGCAGCGAGTCGTCTCTACGAATCGCCTAATTCGCGTGGACAAGACTGTGAGTGGAAGTTCGCGAGGCTGTGACTAGTCATTTCATCATTGTGGCTCCACTTTGTTAAGCCTTTTACAGTAGAAATCCAGCTACACTTTTCATGCGCATGTCTATGTCATTACCTTTGATCTACTTCTAAGGTAAGTCTTCTGTCCCTATTCTTTGAATTTCATTTTTTATTTTCAGTCACTCCATGATGAGTCCAGGTTTCATGATAATTTTTTTAGTATAAACTAATTATCATCACGGTCTTTTTTTTGTTAAAAAAGAGAGAAAGAAAATTTCGAAAAAAATGCGTAGAGTTCATGTTAGATAAACTTTGCTTTTTTCTGATCTCATTACTCATGTCTCAGAGCATAATTCTCTTAGTTTATGAAGTATGACACACCAAATTCCATAAAAAACAATGAACTATCTATTTGATTGAAAGTCAATACTTTCGAAGGAAGATGATTTGCAAAGATTAAATTGAGAGCAAAAATCACATCGGAAAAGGTATGTCTTGATCCTTGACATGATTTCAAAATGACATTCCCTTACTTTCTTTCATGTAGATGGCAAACTGTGGGGCATGTCAAACTCTCATAAGGACAATGAATTTTCCAATTTGGCGGAGACAACGCATTGATGGGCAATAGAAATTTCTCCAATTTTAGATTACATTTAGAGTCATATTCATGCACGTTCTTCTGGTGCAGGAGAGCAAAAGACAGCATCAAAAATTGAGTTCGTACCCAAAAGCAGTGAATGGACTTTCGTTTTTAATGGCTCAATTGCATTTGACATCATATTCATGCTATGATTGGATGATATATTGAGTGAGATAAATTGTTGATTGCTGAAAAACAATAAGCATATAGAGCTCACATCTGCTAAAGAGAATTTTGCATGATTTTTTTATTCATGAATTCATTAAATATCGTAAAATCAAGCAATTTGATGAGTGATGTGCAAATGTTTGAGCATGTTAAATAAGATATGTGTGGATGACGAAAGGCAAGCCATATCCACACACGATCCCTTACTTATACAGTTGTGAGATGAGAATTCAAAATTCCATGTCTGCATAAGTAAAGAGTTCTCTCGCGAATGGTACGATAGCCGAAATGATGAGAGGCAGTTCATTTCTCTATCCCAAACACTATAATGATCTATTGGTTACCCATTTTGAGCCTAAACACTTGGAAAGTTTCATTTCATATTACCCCTGTCAAGAACCACCCCACATCGGGGCAAATTGGAGGTACATTTACATCGTTGATGTTTAAAGGAGGAAAATGGATAGAAATTTTCTTGCTTTCACTTGCATCAATCTTTGAGTGTTGCTTTTACATGTGGAATCGAATGTTAAATCAAGTGCCTTAGGGATGATGAAGAGCATTCATTCTATATCCGTAAACACTCTTATCCTTTGCTAGCCACTTTAAGCCTGTGATTTCATTTCAAACCCACATTGGTGATGACCTCTTACACTGGGGCATGTCAAAATCAGGACGGATCAGAAATAGCACAATACAAGTGTCAAGTCCATGAAAAACCGCAAAATGGGGCATAAAAGCAGTGTGCCTGGTAAAAGCAAGGCCGATGCCCAAATCCAAAAAGAAATCGAAAGAACTTAGGGGCAAGAAAAAGCAGTGTGCCTGGTAAAAGCAAGGCCGATGCCCATAGAAGTCAGACCCAAAGGCTCAAGTCTGCAAAAAGTTGAAAAAAAAAAAAAAATGACCTCAATGTGTTCAGGTTCCAAAAAAAATGCTAAATGAGGCAATCTTGTCAATAATCCCCAGTGAATTTGACATCATATAGCATCCCAGTGAAGCAAAGTTTAAGACTCGAAAGTTGAGTCTGAGGAAAATTCCCAGTTTTTCATCCCATACACACTTTTGAGCCAGCCTACATTACATCCTTTAAAGTCTCTTCTGATTAGGGCACTTGGATTAATGTGAAGTTCCTAATGTTTTAAGCTTAGCTCGAAGAAGTGCGAGCAAGACTATTTCTATGCATTTGCAAGGTTCTTGACTTGTAAACCTGACGACATTTGTTGAAGACAATTCTTTCTAAGTCTTGACTCGAAGAGTCCCCTTTGTTTAGTCATTGACCAAGCCCGAATTACAGTCCTATTAAAAGACCTCTCAGATTGGTAAAATTGTACTACTTGCGAGATTGCTTGGATCTTTGTTGACATGATGATAGTGAGGTTGAGTAATACAGTTACGCCCGTATCAATGGCCGGGACAAAAGCCCTCCAACGAGAATGAGTGAAAGCCCTTTCTGACTGTATATCACTTGACATTTTTAATGAATTCGCTCATCATTTTATTCAAATCAAGACTTGATGATGTGCATAATTGTGAGTTTGAACAATGTTTCTTCTGAAAGCCAGAGAGTTTGGTTGTTTTTTTTTTGAGAACTTGATTATTTCCAGAATTTTCTTGTGCTTTATTTTTGCAGGAAGTCGATGTTGTTTAGAATCTAAGTTTTTGTGTTGACTTGGCATGCTCAGTGTCCCCTCCTCAACTTGATGTGTTCTCGTAGCTCAAGTCTCATCCTATTGACATGACCTTCAGGTAAGGAATTTCAGGTAAGTATCATTTTTCAATAATCGAGAGTCTATGACAAATATCTAGATATCTCGCCCTTTTAAAAACTTCAGGACATCTCAGTCTGGATCTGGATGTCTCAAGTCGTTAAACATTTCATTCTGGATATGAATGTTTTCCGACCTTTTTCTCGATTTACTTTAGTCTGGATCTAAGTACTTCGAGTTTTCAGAACAATCATCCCAATCTGACATTTGAAGATGTTTGTTGATGAAATTGTTACTCATGACATCTCAGTTTGGATCTGGATGTTTCAAACCCATCGTTAAACATTTCATTCTGGATATGAGTGTTTTTCGATCCTTACAAATTTTTGTTCAGGACATTTCAGTTTGGATCTAAATGTCCCAAATAGGGCTGTCGAATATTTCATTCTGGACATGAATGTTCTTTACCCCTATTACTTAAGACGTCTCAGTCTGGATCTGGATGTCTTAAGTCAAATCGTTAAGCATTTCATTCTGGATATGAATGTTTTTCGAGTTATCGTTATACCTTAGTCTGGATCTAGGTATTTCGATCTATCTTGACCAAATTGTCGTCTTTGTCTAACTATGAGCATCATTTGGTTAACTTTCAATTCCTGGTATCTCAGTCTGGATCTGGGTATCTTGAATCCACATTTAGAGGCATCTCATTCTGGATATGAGTTGTTTCTCATTTATTTCTCGTCTTCTCAGTCTGGATCTGAGTATTTCGAGCATTTTTTTTTATAGTCGTCTCTGTCTGACATATGAGCGTCTATCCATGACATCTTAGTTTGGATCTAGATGTCTTTTCTTTCATTTAACATTTCATTCTAGATGAGAATGACTATTTGCTAACTTGTTTGTTTATGGTTAGGCAAATAGACATTTTATTCCAGAAGAATCACATGTTTTAAGGAATCTGGGATTGGATATGAGTTCAATAAATCAAGATCAATCCCGCATCGACAGGTAAGTAATTTCAGGTATGTTTTTCTCTCTCTTCATCTTCATTCATCATGTTATAGAAAATGAGAGTGATCTCGACAAAAATATCATGCATAACATTTGCATAGTCACAATTTAGGTATCATTTTGTCTTTGAATGCAACCTCTACGAGCTCACCTTCAAAGAAGGGCAGCTGTTGACACCTAAATTTTAATTTTTTAAAAAAATTACATCATCAGTGGATAATAGATTTGGGGAAGGAAATATTTTGTCACCTCTTGAGCGAAATCGAAAATAAGAGATAGAGTTTATCTTTATATGCAAGGATGAGGACGAATCGAGATGGAGGTTATCTTTATAGTTTGACCAAGATTTTATTTTCCCTTATGAAAGGGGATGGACTCAGCAAAGAAGAAGAAGAACGTACAGGGGAGAGCACACAGAAGAGTTTTATTCAGCCAAGGGGAGACTTACTTTTTCTGGAAAAAAAAAACCCACCCATAGTGAGCTTCCGTGGAGACACACGTAGAGAGAGACCGAGAGAAAAGAAAGTGAAGGAGCGTTGACCCGAGGGCCAAAGTCCAGCAATCCGTCCGTGACACTCCCAGATTCTCGTCCCCGGCGACTCGTCCATTTGTTTCTTCTTCTCGCCGGTGGGGTTCTTGTGATTTAGGGTCATTTTTCTTTCAAAGCCGAGGGGTTTAATCGGTTCGTTTGTGTCTTTTGAACCCCTGTTCTGATTGTTTTTACTTATGTGTTTGTGTTGAATGCATTATAGCCTTAAGACTCGCATTGTTTTGGTCCCACGATCGAGGTCTTCCGCGCGTATTACCTGTTTGACAGATTTCTCCATAGAACCAGCCTCTTTACTTCTTCTATTTCTTGTGCGTTTTTATTATCTGCTTGCTGTGGGTTGGCGTTGGCTTCGTTGGCAAGTTGGTTGTGTCGCCGGTCAAGTCTACTTGTCGCGGAGGAGCAGGAGGTCGCTGAGTTCTTCCTGCATGTTTGATGGGTGTTCGCGTGAGGGTTAGTTGAAGAAGATGATCTACAGGTTTGGGGTCATGGACAGGGCTGGATGCTGCAGGCCCGTGCGCATGAGAAGCCAGGTTGAGTTGCGCCGAAGCAAGCCCTATCCAGGACAAGCCCACGCAAGCAAAGGAGGAGTTGCTGCATAGGGAGAGGCTGGGCCGTGTGAGAGCAGACCAGGCTGAGACAGGAGAACGGGCCGTGGGCCCACTTGGAGGGGGCCTACGCGGGTCAGGCCTGAGCCCGACCCGGCTTGGCGCCTGACCCTGTTCTTTTGATTTTATTCTGTTTTTTTATTATTTTGTTTATAGTTATTTAATAATAATAAAAACAAAAATAGAAAATTTCTACAATGAAAGTGTCTTTTAGTATGTTAGTTTGCTTATTCCTTTCATGTTAGTATTTTTGTTTAATTTGTTTTCTTTGAGTCATAGGTTTATCAATTGGAAATAAATTTCCAATTCGCAACCGCAAAATCGATTTTTATTTCGTCTATAAGGCTTTAGACGAAGTAATCAATTGCGCGAGAATCGATAGAATTGATATTTTGATCTTTAAGACTTAAGATCAATTTATTGATCCTATCTGCAAGAATTTCTTTGTTTTGATGTTATTTCCATTTGAATAAATTTTGTTTATTTGAATTGCACGTTGAATTACATTTTCATGTTTAGATTAAATCACATTTAGGTAATATTGCATAGCATGATTAGATTGCACTTTAATTGTTGCATGTTTAAATTAGGCTTTTAATATTTTATTTCCAATCCAATAGAATAAAAAATCACATGCATGTCTTTTTTCTTTTGTTTTGCACTATTAGTTATCACATGACATTTAGATTAGGCACACTAAATTGCATGTTACTTAGGAATTGCATAGAAATTCATACCATGATAGAACGTTGCATTTAAAAACTTAGGAGTCATGTCAGATTAGGTTTTCATATTTTAATTAGTTTAATTAATTTCGAATTTCATTTTAAATGAATAAAAAATGCTAAAAGATGCCTTTTCGCATGTCATTTAATTAATAGCATATCATATAGACTAGATTAGAATTGCATATTTTAGAGCATGTTAGGTAGACACATTCCATTACATGCATTGCATTTATATATATAAAAAAATCAAAAAATCCTTTTGTTGATTGATTTCATTAGGTCATCTTTGCTCATTGTTTTATTAAGCATTTAAATAATTGTTTGCGCACTCGCGTGATCACCGTGCATATTAGGGAATAAAAATCAATCAAATTGGCTGCAAAATTTTTTTTTGGAATAGAAGAAATAGGTTTTCAAGTCCCCAAATTCAAAATCCCTGGTTCGTAGGGGTAGAGTACTACTCCCAGTATTTTACATGGGTTTCTAATCGACCCACCGTAAATAAATTAGTGGCGACTCCCTTTTGAAATTGGCTTTGCATGCTAACAATTTAAACCTAAGTCGTGAATTGGTATGAGCTTGGGAGAGCTCGAGTTAAGTAATACTTAGCAATCCATTAGCCTAACCTTAGGTAGTGCACCTTTGGAATGGTCGCGACACAGTTCACACAGCAATGGATTGATGGCAGATAAGGGCTCTGCGCTGTTTCTTTTAAAATTTGCTGCATGGATTCGTTTAACAGTCCGGCCAATACGGCTTCAATATTAGCATTGAGAGGTCGACAAGATTAGTCCCCCAAAATGAAGCCATAGTGACAGAACGCGGAATGGAATCATAGGCATTAAGTATCAAGAAAGAGAGAAAAACACAATTTCGTCTTCGACCGCCGTCCGTTCTGTTGTTGTTAAGACCCTGATTTGAATCACACGCTGCCACTTTTGTTCACAAGCTGGTAACAATCGTACTCTTAAAACAGTGGCCTCAGCTGCTTCAGCATCCACAACTCTGCCAGCATCAATTAGGTTACGACAGTTATCACGAACTACCACTCCAGAGATACACATTTGTATCTAAAACGGCTGTCCACCCACATTTGTATTAAACAGAGATACACGAAATCCTATATAATTTGATATCATTACCTTACTTGGACTCTCATGCATTATTTAGATTATTTACCAGCCTATTTTTTCTCCATACGTGAATACTGGTAGCCCATATTCATAGAAAAACGTTGGCGATTAACACTACAAAATTTATCAAAATTTATATGTTCTGACATATAAAATATGGGGAAAAGGCTATGAAAATCCCAAACTATACCTGTTGTGACACATTTATCCTAAATTTTTCTTATGATATAAAAAAATCCCAAAATTTTACTTATGCGGACCATGCATGAGGTTATGTAAGATGACTTTTCAATCAAAATTATAACATTTTTATTTCACTTAAATCACATTGGTGCCATGTCAAAGTAGCTTGCTTTTCGAAATCCACGTAGGTAAACTTTTAGATGCGCTCATTGACAGAATCTTAATGAAGAGTAAATATGTTATATAGGTACATATTTTGGATTTTTGGTGTTGCAGTAAAAAATTTAAAATAAATGTGACATAGATAGATCGTTTGGAGTCTTCTGTTACTTTTTTCCCTTATATTTATCATGAAAGGTTGATAGTGACTCTAAAGCAAAACTATAAGAAATTGTTCATTTTAGTCGCATACCTCACAGCGATGGGGGAGCAAGGAGGCCTTAGAAAAGATCCTCACCAGGGATGAACCCTCAGATAAAACTTTTGGATCGTGACAAGAATGTTTTCGAATTCATTAGAGAAGATGACTTTAGTCAATCCATTGCAGTTGCATCTTTACATGTTGATATAATTTCAGGCACCGTTAATAAAATAGTTGCCCTTCGCAATGTTCTACGTTGATATCTAAATTCTAGAAGGATTTTGTTGACAACACAATCTTAGGCAATTATTTAGAAAAAAAAAATCAGACTAAAAAAATTAAGGAAATTGTCCATATTATATATTATCACTATCTTCTATTACTTCACAATAAGTGATAGAAGATAATTCCAACAGGAGAAGATAACTTTTTTTAAAGATAGAAAAGACTCGTTAGATTACAGAATTTGTTATTCTTGTTTTTTAAATGAGTTGATGGATGATGCATTTAAGTATGAAAAAACAGAGACAAGCTTCTTTCTAGTGAACATGGTAATGGTTCATTTCTGGTAGTAATTCGTTCGACTAATGTATAGTGGACCAAGGCGTGATGATGGTGATTAAGTTGACTTTTTTATTTGTGTCTGGACCAAGGCGTACTAAATGCAACTACTACATTGAGAGCGAATGCCCCTATTAAAATGTTCGTGGGCGAATTTGACTGATTCAATGGTTCCCATTAGCTGATCAACGATAGACGACATTGACTCTTATTGGACGAAAAAGGTACAAACAACGTTAATTCATTGCCTATGAAGTATATAATCTTGCACGCCGATCCTGACCATTTCTTTGATGTTTGTCTCTACCGCTGTTTTATCACGCTCGCCACTTATTTTATTGGTGTCGATCCGGTAGATTGATGCGGATTGACCAACAACTCCCCCACATTTTATAGTTTACTTAGACTTCGGCCTCTTGTCCACTTTACTCTGGTGGGCCCAACGCCGGCCATGGCCATGTCGTGCATAATGGAACTTGAAAAACTTGATACCAACTTAAGAATAACAAGAAGAAGAAAAATTGAGAAATTTCTATATATTTTGATATATATCACTGAAGAGTTCATAAATAGGTTTTATAGTATACTTATCTAAAGTAATTGAATATTATCATATCAATTACAATCGATGAGATCTTAAATATCCTAAATGTTATTTAACATTTTATTAAAAATCTTAATGCCAGTCAAGTTTAAATTCTTCTTTTACTTAATCTTTTGTTTACATGTGTTTCATAATTTTCCTTTAGTTTATTGGTGCTGACTACTTAAATGTATGAGAACTGGCTGATTATTAAGACTCCATTCATTTTGTGAAAAATGTAGTATTTCTGGAAATATTTTTACAAAAGTCATTTTTTAAAGGAAAAAACAATATCCCTCGGTGTTCGCCCTAAAAATGAATTTGGAAAATATTTTCACAAATTTTCCATTGTTTGGTATGGAAATCTTTTCCTTGAAAGTTTATATATATATATATCAAAATTTTAATTATTTTTATTTCATTTTCCTTTTCCTTTTCTCTTCTTTCTTGGCTGGTCGCCGACCATAGCGACAAACAATCGGGCACAAACCTTGCCTAAGGCCAACTGCCAAAGGCTATGAGCTCGCTCGATTTGGCAAGGCCCAAGCGTCGTCAATCTGGCAAAGCTCAAGCCTCGTTGCCCTCGCGCAATGCTCAAGCATTGCCAACTTGGTGAGCTTAAGCTTTGTTGGCTTGTGGCAAGGCTCAAGCTCGCTTATGATCAATGACTGACCAAAGAAGAAGAAAAAAGAAAATTTTTAAATTTAAAATGTAAAAATTTGAAAATAATTAAACTTTTATTTTTTAAAAAAAGAAAAAGAATAAATGAAGATATAAAGGAAAAGTTATTTGGTGAAGGAAAGTGTTCGGTCTAAAGGTGAAGAAAGATGATAAAAAAAATGTTTTCCATTTTCTAAAAAGAAAAAACAAATTCCTACTTCCAAAGATGGTTTTTTCCATAATTTTTTTAATACGTTCATGAAAAGTGTTTTATATGGTACTTACTTGAGTGATATAACTCTTTTTTTATTTACTTAAGTGCCATAATTCATGTCAAGCGCTAATTTTAGTGTCAAAATTTTTTTAAAATGTTCACAACAAGTGTTTTGTGATGTCGAATTCTGAAACTTGGGTGAGTACTTTTAAAATTTTGTGGCATTTAAGTTATCAACTGAAAGTTAAATCATTCTTAGAAGTTTTGGCACTCATATAATTAAAAAAAAAAGTTTGGCCCTCCAATGAGTGCTATATGAAAGTTATAATATTTGTAATGTCATTTCCCTCCTTTTCACCATGGTCTTTGTCATTAAATGTTTAAATAATATAGGAAATTGCCCACAGTCGGTTGCCTTTCTATTGATAAAAAAATAAAAACATTAGGGAGTTAAATAGCTTTTCATTTGATAAATTTTATAAATAATCAAGATTCATGAACTACTTGTTCGAATATTTAAATATTATATCATATCCCCTTACACTTAATCTGTTTTTTTACCTAGCATTGAGCGTGAAAATATCTTGTTGGATAGGCAAGTAGGGTTCTAAAAAGATGTGAATTCAGGACATTCAATTCTAATATTATGTGAGATTTGTTTATTCGTTATTTAAATATTCTAACACTTCCCCCGACACGTAAGCTGAACTTTGGCCTTAGCCTAAAACATGAAAATTTCATCGGGAAGGTAGATAGTGCATTGGAAAGATGTGAACTAGGAACCTCCTAACTTTGATATCATATGATAGTTTATAATTTTATTATTAGAATATTCCAACACTACTTTCAACACCTTTATAATTTGATAAATGTCAAAAAATTAATGGAGACAAAATGCATATATGGATTCACAGTATACTTTCAAGAGTTGGATCTTGACATTGTAGGTTAATATTCTAGGATTTGAAGATTACCGACATTTTTGTTTTTCCAAAAATTACATATGTGTAGTAATCCAACAATATTTATTTTGTGTGGCTTACCTACGTGTTAAAATTCCTAAACTTTTATAAGAAAGTACCAATCTAAATTTAAGTGTTTTACCAACATTACTAACAAGAAGTTTCCAACTAATTTTAGGTTGGCATATATTATTTGAGATACTTATCAACTTCTGTTTTTCCCCTAAAATTATTCACTGTTGTCGTAGCTTACGAATATATAATTTTGAAACTTACCAATTAGTTAAAGTTACTAACTTTTGTACAGATTTAATAATTGTATTTTACCAGCTTATCTCCTATTAATTTGCTAAATAATCATGGTTCTATGAACTCGTTTGAGAGACATATCAACTCGTATCTGGTTGTTTTGAAAACTATTTTGATCAGATACCATTTTGTGTGAGCTGATATTGCATATATGTTCAAGTAACTTACTCTCATACAAAGATACCCACTCTTATAAACTATTTGATTAATCTGGGACATTAGAACAAACAAGTTAATGGTCTACTTTATTGTCCCAACAATATTTGATAGTTATCTACAATTTCACGAATTTACAGGAAACAAATCCTAGTTTTAACCCAGGAAAGACAAGAGTCATTTGCATTGCAAAGTAGATGTTGTAGGAGGCGGTTCCACTGGTCTCTTCAACCTCGTGTAATCCCATCACATCTGCATTTCCATAAAGACCTGTACTGTTCGAGGCACTAGACTTTAGGTTATATCATAAAGTCACTAAATTATCATAAGGTCATCTAATAATTACGAAATAAAAGGATTAGCAAGCGAAAGATTTTCTCTATACATGGAAACATTAAAATTTATTAGGATAATGACACAAATGTACCTTAAATTTTGACCAAATGTGCCATGTCATCGATGAACTTTCAATTTATTCAATGCGATTCTTGAACTTTAGCAATGTACAATCTGGTTGCAAAACTTTTTATATATGTTTTTTATAAAGCTATTCATTGTGGTCCTTCCATCAATTTAAGCTCATTGACCACATTGAGAATTTCCATATAGTTTATGCACTAGTTTAAACATGTACCAAAAGTTCAAAAACTACATCGAACAAATTAAAAAGTTTTGGATAGTATTGCACATGGGTTAAAGTTTAGGAACCAAACTACACATTTGGTCAATGTTCATGAACAATTTGTCATTTTTCAAATTTTAGTTGATTAATATTAACCATTTTTTTGTTGGTTTTTCTGGCTTTTTTAAGTTAAAAGATTACTCCTTAGACCTTTCAAAATTTACAAGTTAATAAACAATATATAAAAAACATATAATTTTGACGTAGATTTCCAAAACCTAAATAACATGTTGAGTTCAAAGAGGAAAGTTAACAACTTAGTCTCATATCTAAATGTATCTAAACATATATGCATATTTATATCTTCATATCTTAAACATTTTAAATGTGCTGCATCGTATAATCCAAATAATAAATTGGTCATGTTTGGGTTTCAAAATCGTCACACGATTGATAAAATATCATATTCGGTTTGAACTTATGACATGGCACAATTGCAACATGAACACAAGAATTGTCAAACCTACAGTTCACAAGACACATGCGGTATATACTTAAGTCTTTGGCCAAATGATTTATACACGAACAATAAACAAATCATGTGCGGGGTTAACTCGTTTATGATTTGCTCAAACGCATATAAGTTATAAACCGAAGCAGAGCATGTTGAAGAATGGCCGTTCTAACAATTGTAACCAACGTGAATGGCCAGCCATAGAGAAAAGCAATTTTCTCGTTCTACTTCTACTATCATCTCGTGCTCCTGGACTCCCAATTATTTTGTTTTTTTTTTCCTGTCACGAGAAAATTTCTTATCAATTCTTGTTGGTTCCCACCCTCCCGCCTCTACCTTTTTTTACACCAGCGTTTGCCTTCTGAAAGTTCCACAGCCTCACCCTTTTTTTGTTTGACTTCGGTATATTTGTTTTATGTTTTCCTTAAGTTTATTGATGTGGACGCGATAAATGATGAGGACAGACCAACGACGCCCCCACTTATTTCAGTTTAAATAGGCCTCGACTTCTACTGAATTATGTCGACTTGACTCTGGATGTTGAGCCTCTGTTGGGCTCATCATCCCAAGTCTGAAAAATCTTTTTGTGAAATCTTTGAGGGCAGTAGACGCATCTACGATGACAAGTAGTAGTTCCGAAACAGGATCCACTAGCAACAGCACATCAGGAGCTCTGCATGATGTGTTCTTGAGTTTTCGAGGACCAGATACTCGAGCAAACTTCACAGATACCCTCTATTATGCCCTGTTGGATAAGGGTATCAGTGTTTTCATAGACAAGAAGGGTATCGACGTCGGTGAAGAGATCGACCCAGAGATTTTCCAAGCCATCGATGACTCAAAAATCTGCATTCCCATCTTCTCCAAGGGCTATGCCTCTAGTAGCTGGTGCCTACGCGAACTGGAGCACATGATGAAGCGTAGGGAAACCAATGAACTAGAGGTTATGCCCATTTTCTATGATGTGGAAACTTCCGATGTGAAGCTTGAAACCGAACTATATAAGGATGCATTAACTCTGCATAAAGAAAAATGTGGGGCTGAGGTTGTGCACCGTTGGGAAGAGGCGCTCAAGGAAGTTACTAGGATCAAGGGATGGGACACCAAGAACACAGGGTATGTTTACTCACTCAACTCCATCTCCCCTTTTCTCTTTGTGTCTTTTGCTTGAATACTGATTATAATTTGAAGAGCCAAATATTTAATTGGCTTTTTCATTTCTATCCACTGTAAAATACTATCTACTATAGCAAAACTCTAAAAATAAAAATAAAAAGAACTACGGAAGAAGGTTCGAACGAAGCAAGCAGCTTCTCTGCTTCTAATTGACCAACAAAAGGAGAGAGAGTCGAAGAACAGTGGTCATTGGCTTGCACTTAATGGTGCCGTACTGCACCGATCTTCCCGGCGGCGTCCATGGCATCTCTCTCTTCCCAAACGGTCCATGCTCGATTGTGGGAATCACGAGAGGGATCATCATGGCCTGGCGACCTCAAACTATTGGATCTATTTGTTCCTAGTGTCTCTCTGCGGCTGGTGGACGCCCATCGAGGACTGCACTTGCAGATTGTAGACTTTTTCATCTATTTTGGTGCTTTACTCCTCATCCTCTCAGATACTGCTCTTTCCCCAAATCTGTTTCCTTTTCCCCTTTCAAGTCTGATTTTATTCATTCTTTTTTTTGGTGAATTACAAACGGATTGGATTATGTTTTTCGAATTTTAATCAAAACTTGAATGAACCAATTGAATAATAATGTTCGAGCAATTTGAACGTGAAACTTCATATCATGAACCAATCAGTGTAGATCAGATTTTGGGCTAGACCTTGAAAATTCTTTTCCATGGGAACCAAACTAAACTTGGTTAAATCAACTTTGAGCTCTATTGAAAAAATTGTGGTGTGAGACAATCAAACAAGCGCAACATCTCATGTTTAAAAATCCCCTTCCCAATCTAAAAATCCATTCTATATCATACCATGTAATTTCGTATAGTAACATTTTCCACATCAATTTTATTTTTTCTTTTCGTATGTGTGAGTGTGAACCAAGCCTCTCCCTCTCTCCTTCTCATTTTCAATCTCTCGGCTCTCTCCATCCCTTGCCTCACGGCTCAATTATTATGTGTGATTATAATATAAAAAGGTTGGTTCTTAACGTTACCAGTTACCATTCAAAATGTGAGTTACAAGTTGCTTATATAGGGAATTGAAAAAATAAAAAAGCAAAACCAAGAAAAAATTAAGGGATTGGTTCGATTCCAAACCGGTTACTTGCTGCACTAGTTCGGTTTTTAATTCCAAAGAAACTGGAATGGTTGCTTTTTTTGGTTCCTTATAAAAAAAATTGCAATGATATTGGAAGGGATCATTTCACCTTTGATGAGCTTGATCATCACCTATTAAATATCAATTTTATCTTATTACTATGAGTAAATCGACTCCGAAAGTCATGTACTATTTCTTTTCTCTCTATATTCTGCGTCTTCTGGCTAACTAATATGATCGATAGGAACTTCACTATACTCTTTCTGATAATATGCAGCCATGGAAAACTCGCACGACAAATAGCTCTTCATGTTTTGGGTAAGCTTAAGGTGTCTCCAGTACATTTGTCCAATCCTTTGGTTGGAATTGACAAATCAATGGACAAAGTTATAGATATGTTGAGTGTTGAATCTAAGGATGTAAAGCTCATTGGAATATGCGGAATAGGTGGTATAGGCAAGACAACTCTTGCCAAGGCCGTTTACAACAAGTTGTCAGCTCATTTTCAAAGTTGTAGCTTTATTTTAAATATTCGACAAGTATCAGAAGGTTCGAGTTTTGGTCTTCTAGATGTGCAAAGGCAACTAGTGCGTGATATCCTTGGGGAGAAAAGAATTGAGATTCCCAGCATTGATCAAGGGAAAAATATGATTGAAAAACGATTTAGTAAAAAGAAAGTTCTTATTTTCCTTGACGATTTAAGTGACAGGAAACAGCTAAGGGCGTTAGCAGCAAAAAGAAAGTGGTTTGGTTCAGGGAGTAGAATTGTAGTCACAACAAGAGACAAAAATATCTTGTCAATATTTGAGAAGAGTTTGACTTATGAAGTGGAAGAGCTGAATAGTGAAGAATCTTTAGAACTTTTTAGCAAGCATGCATTTGACAAGAACTTTCCTCCAAGTGACTTTCTCAGTCTATCTAAAAAAGCTACTGCAAAAGCCGGGGGGCTACCTTTAACTATTGAAGTGATCGGTTCATTGTTACGTGGAAAAGAACAAGTAGTGTGGAAAGAAATATTAAAAAAGATGGAAAAGCATCCGCATAAGGATGTGTTGGAACATTTAATGTTAAGTTACGAGGCTTTAGATGACACGCAAAGGCAAATATTTCTTGATGTTGCCTGTTTTCTAGCTGGAAAAAATAAGAGACATGCAACTTATCTGTGGGATGATTGTAATTTTTTTCCAAAAGAGGGAATCCAATTCCTACTTTCAATGTCCTTAGTGAAAATTGGAGTGGGGAATGAGTTATGGATGCATGACCAGCTGAAGGACTTAGGTAGGAGTATCGTACTTGCTGAAAATAAAGATCCAGGAAAGCGATCACGAGTATGGAATCATGAAGAAGCATTGGACATGATCACTAGAAATAAGGTAAAGCTCAGTGCAAATTATGATAACTATTTCATAGCATAAATTTTCTTAGAATTTTCTTTTTTCAGCTTATTTTGTACTTTGCCTAGGTTAATGGGAAACTCTTTTTCATCATCACAGGGAACTAAGACCGTTGAAGCAATTTGTGTGGATTTTAATAGGATTTCTTTGACATCGGAAGAGCTTGAGAAAGTGCCCAATATAAGATTTCTTGAAATGACAGGTGAAAACCTCACTGGAGACTTTAAGGATTTCTTTTCAGAATTAAGATGGCTTTCTTGGAAGGACTGTCCTTCAAATTTGCAAGCAACCAACCTATTCCCTAAAGAATTACTCATCCTCAACCTATCATGGAGTGGAATAACGCAGCACTGGAATGGTTGGACTCAACTCAAGGTATGGGCAAACTTTTAGGTACAATATTTGTTTACCTTTTTAATCCCACACAAGCTTGTGCGTTGCACCGGTCGAGGGTCATCATCTTATTGGGTTTTTAATTAAACTAAAAGAAGATATCTAGATCTTGAAGGATGTCCCAAAGATTCCATTTCCGAACTCCAAAGTTCAACTTATTTTATGTTTTCCAACGAAATTAGTACAGATAGCTAGAAGTAAAACAAGAAATAGTTTAACATATATTTATTGTAGCTGAATTATAGTTGCATCATGTTGTAATTGTATTGTAAAGTGTTGTAACCTTTTGTTGTGGCAATGTATATTCCCCATCTAGAGGATCGGGAATCGAACCGACTGGACTAGACCGACCGTTGGGTCCGAAACTTGGGTGGTCCAATGGGACTAGAAAAAATTCAAATAAAAATTGAATTTGTAGAGAGAGATAGAGAGAGAGAGAGAGAGAGAGAGAGAGAGAGAGAGAGAGAGAAAGTGTGTGTGTGTGTGTGTGTGTGTGTGTGTGTGTGTGTGTGTGTGTGTGTTTGTGAAAGGGGGCACTAGTTCGGGTGTATGGTAAGAGCAATTGAAAAAGTAAGTTGGGTAAGGAGAAAATTAAATATTATAGTTTTATATCACATTTAATTGGTTCGGTCCTATCACATTTAATTGGTTCGGTCCGAGTAGTCTGATTTGGTCTTGCCCTCCAAGGAACTAGGAGCCAAACCCGGATCGCCCGAACATCGGTTCCATTTTAAGAATTGAGAACTACACCAATACTCCCGAGAACCGAACCAACAGGGTCGGTCCAGTCCGGTTCGGGTAGTTCTCGGGTCGGTCAGTTCAGTGTGCTCAGCCCTAACTTAAAGCCATAGCACATCAAATCTGGGTGAGGTAGCTTTCTAAAAGTTTTTATAATGTTTTATAGCTCTAAATTAGTTGGCAACTGTGAGGTATTTTCCATACACCTTATGAAGTTGCAACACACATTTATATAGCCGAAGTCATTGCTCGAAAGCTTTGCCAAACAATCTCAACTCTGATGTTCATAGAACAGCTATTAACATCTTTACAACCTTAGTGACTTGGGTGTAATTTGAGATTATAGCCAATAAATCTAAAAACTCTTATTAACAAATATTTTTGGTTTATCATGTAAATTTGATCGGTGTGTGATGCGTCTATTAATTAGTAAATAAGAATTATGGAAATTATGTAATGTATGAAAATAAATTTAACTATAATTTTAAAATTCAAATATTCTAACTATAAAGTCATGTTGTAAAGATATACAAATAAACAAGACATACTATGCAACAGATTAACCAGTATAGCAATGAAGAATGTTGATAAATTACACATAAGTTTTGTGTTTTTGTATTGTCTGACCACATCACCCAAATAAAATTATTTTCAATAAATCTATCTTTAAAGATGTGCAACTACTGATGTCAAAAAAATAATTCACGACCAAATGCTATTTGTGTTTTTTCAATGGTAAGAATGACCTTCTAGTTTTCTCATTTCCAAAGGGGCACGGCACTCTGCCCCATTTTGTCTCTCGTTGAAGGAACTGAACCTCGAATTCAATCTCTTCTTGTTACATTCAAGCTGTTACAGCCTTCTTGTAGTTTAGTCTAGATTTGACGCTTTTTTTGCTCTCGGTATTATTTATGTACTCTCATAGTTAGATTTAATAAAAGTATTTTTATTAGGTCTATCATTAAAGTAAATAAATTTTCACATATCAACTGTTGGATGGGTAACATATGTAATTGGAGAAGATGCTATGTATTTGATGATTTTTGGTACATTTTTTCTTGTATTTTTAAAATTTAAATTGAGTTAATTTCTTTCATCGGTATTGGAATTGTGTTAATTTGGCACGTTAAAATATATGTCATATCGTTTTCTATAAATTTAATATATATTTTTATTAATATTTTGTAGATTTGTGTCTAGATAAAATAATTTAAAACAAATGAGGATCATATCTATATGATTTTGCACTTATCGACAAATATAACCTCTTTCATTATCTTCAGTGATTATTCTATTCTGGGTAATGAAGAACTTGCTATTCTTAACTCTTGGGTTCAAGAATTCCTATATAACTTAAGTGACACAATAAAAGCTTTTTCTATATGTAGCAACAAGAAGAAGGAAAAGGATTGAATAGAGGAACTCCCGAACATTTGGAGATCTCAGATGGGTCGATATCAATGGTGACTCATCTACATGATTTACTAAGTTGGTAAAGTTACGAATTCACAATATCTCATTCGTAATGATTAAAGAGACATCCCTTATAACATGTTTGGTTATGTTCTCGGTTGTTTTGGGTCGGCGATATAGAATATATTTGTGAAATCACATATATTAAATCAATAATAGCGCATGAAGGATCTCATATTTAATAAAAATATTTTGGTTTCCAATTTATTTTTGAAGATAACAATATTTCTTCACTTCAATGTTCAACTAGTTCTCTTCAACAAATTGCTATTATAAGAAACTAGTGATATAATTCTTACAAAGCTACCACCATTAATAGAATAAGATATTTCTTGTCAACGCTCAACTATAGTTGTATTTTGGATGACAAATTATCTAAGGTTGTTAATAGATCAGCGGGACCACAAGGAAATGGATATACACAGTGTATTAATAAAATTACTACAATGGAATGCTTCCTTAGTTGATATATTTGTTTATATCCTGCAAATATACTGCCAATCAAAGTCTTTCAACATGTATAATCATTTGACAGGCGGCTACGAGATTGAAGGTCCTTAATTTGTCGTATTGCCGAGGGCTAGATACTACTCCCGACCTCTCTGCATATTTGTCCCTAGAAATCTTAATTCTGAAGGATTGTGGAAATTTGGTAAAGATCGATAGATCCATCGGTCATCTAAGATGTCTGAAGCACTTGAATCTGAAAAGATGCCATAGTCTCAAAGTGTTGCCTATTGAAATAGGTTCTCTGGAAGCTTTGACTGAGCTACTAATATCCACTAGAGGTAGTATGTCCAGGGAAGTCCCAAGCTCAATCGGAGCACTCATGAATCTTGAGTGCTTGGCCTTTGGTGGAGGTCTTGACCTGATGGAACTTCCCGACTCGATTGGAATGCCGAAATCTTTAGCTGAGTTGGATGTCTCATACACGGGCATTACAGAGTTGCCAAATACCATTGTCAATTTAAAGAGCTTGAAAGTGTTGAAGATGAACAGAAGTCACGTGCGAAAATTGCCCGAAAGGATCGGGATGTTGGAGAAACTTGAAAGGATCTGTGGAAAGGGTTGCGAGTGGCTACATATGATTCCTCTTGATATCGGGAGACTACCTTCCTTGACGATTTTGAAATTAACAAAAACTCGTATGGAGAATGTGCCAGAGCTTCCCCAAAGTTTGGAAATTCTATGTCTATCCTCAAGAACTACAGGAAAAGCTCCAGAGATCTCCAATCTTGTGAGATTAAGACATTTGGAACTATGTTTTATTAACACAGCCTCCGGTATTATAGAAGAGATAACTTATAGCCCATTCTGTAAGTTGAGACTTCCAAGTATCACCAGCCTAAGCTCATATTTGGGTTGCCTTTGCTGCCTAAAAGAACTTGAACTGAAAAATTGCGAGAACCTGCACCACACTGGACAGCTTCCCTCTAGTCTAAGGAAACTTACAATTCGAAATTGCAGTCTTCTTAAGGTTGTTGACCTTTCCAACTTGGAGAATTTGTTGGAGCTAACTCTACAGACGCAGCATGTTGGTATTCAAGTCCTTGAAGGTTTAAGATCGTTGCAACTGCGCGGGCTTGAAAGAATGGAGAATCTACGACTCTTGTATTTTGATAGGTGTTACTCCCTTCAGACATTGCCCGACTTATCTATCTTAAAAAATCTCAAGGACTTCAAACTTCGGGTCTGTCCGGAACTGGTTGAGATTGAAGGTGTGGACAAACTGGAATCGCTAGAAAGTCTTTCGATCGAATGCTGCTATTCCTTGCGCAGCTTACCTGATCTATCCCACTTGAAGAAGCTGAAGACGTGTCGGTTGCAGAGTAGTTTGAGGATGATCTCCCTTCCTAGCACTTGAAGAACCCTGCAAGATCAGTAAATCCCGAATCCAGTGGCTGTCATTAATGTCGTTGGCCATCTCACCGTCGCAGTGAGTTCATCATGTTCGACTCTGTCTTCAGATCCAAGATTCCAAAGAATCTAATTCCTGTTCGATTCTCCACTACCAGCTCCGGTCTTCATCGACAAAACTTCCGGAAGTTCCTTTGCGGATTTGGTTGTCAATCTTTGCTTAGATTCATTTCACTCATGCGGTAAAGTGCACGCGTTGTTTCCTTCGAAGTAGAGACCTTGAATTTGCGAATTTCGTTAATTTCGTTATATGAGAACTGAAGTTATTCGAAGCTACTCTAATGATTGCATTACGTGTTTCAAGTTTTACATGGTGTAGTTTTACTTTAAAAGATATACATTCGGACTGCTTGCTTGGAGTGCTTGCTAGATGTTTGGGTAAATGTCTTGCTGAAGTCCATACTTGTGTGTATGCTGTTTTTGTTCCTGTTATATGTTCGTTAGTTTCTTTATTGCATATAAGTTCATACGAATCAACTCTCTGAATAAATCAAAAGTGCGTGAGCTTGTAACCTTTGTGCGATCGATTGAGTTGGAGAGCTTGTTCTCTTTTTATTGTTACGCAACTTGGCCATGCTTGCACAAACAACCCCAATTTGACCCTCCCAACCCCAAATTTTACCCTCTCGATCCCTAATTTCCTCTTATGAACCTTAATTTTTCCTCTAATTGCGCAACACAAAGAGAGAAACGCACCTTGCTGAGTGCGAGAAATGGCTAGTGACTATGAGCAAGTGAGGGCGCGCATGTGACGACAAGCGAATAGTGAGCAAGCAACAAGGAGCAATGTAATGAGGCTAGCCTTTTAGGTCAAGTTCAAATAAGTGAATAACAGGTAGGGAACAACATCGTTTTCTTTTATTACCCATCCACATTGGATTCAGCGAAGTCATTTCGCACCACATGGACTGGTTGTTTAAAAAACTGTAATGTGTCACTTAAAATTTTTATTTATAAATGCTATTGGCTGGAATTTCTTCCCAGAGGCCACCAAGTGATCCTTTTTTTCCTTTCTTTTTGATATTTGACACTTGTGAGTTAGTGAATTTTTTTTCCTTATGACTATCGTACATAACTTTTGACAATTCTAATGTCATTCTATCTTTCATGATTGATCTTAATGTTTTTCTTTTTATTGATGTTTGGGCAAAATATTGTTAGTTGTTTCCACTTTAGTTGGTGTGCCGGCCATGGAATAACCTTTGAGCATCCTTCTTAAAAATTTCCACTAGGTTCTAAGAAATTGGTTCCTAACACCGATTCGTCTATTGTTCAGTCAATTCAATCAGAAATTTCAAATCAGTAATTGCATGACACATTTATTCAATATTGATTTTCCTTTCATAGAAAACATTAAACTGTTACTCCCACAATACATTTATGCAGAACTAATTTTCTTGAAAAACATGTGCTTGACCCTTCCCTCAATTTGGGCTATCAATCAGAATTTCTACTATAGCAAGTATTGATCACGTTGATGCACCTATTTATTGAGCACAATTAGTCCGTTATTTTTATTGTAGATAATCTTGTAATATAATACTTGAATGCTACGAGGGGTCTTCAATTTGGGGACTACAACTGTTGTCTCTGTACAATGAAGGTGCTTGATAATTAGATCAGACTATTTGTATAAAATTTCAAAATATACAAGATTTTTGTATAATTTTTTTATTGGGTTCTGTGACTAGGACCGACTAATGCTTGTTATCGCAACAATGCTCAAGTTAAAGCTGGAGATGATGGTACTAAATATCAAGCAATCACATGACAGTTTTTATATTTGTACGGTTCAAAAAAATCATACAAAATTGAATAGATGTGCGCTGAGTGAAATACTGTCCGAGCCAAAGAGGGAGATTGATTTAAGAGATCGGATTAATTGTCCTCCAATCTCTCTCATGATCCTCTACATTACTACTTCCAAGTATCACCAGTATAAGCTCATATTTGGGTTGCCTTCGCTGTCTAAAAGAATTTGAAGGTCAGCTTCTGCAAGAACCTGCGCCATATTGGACAACTTCCCTCTAGTTTGAGGAAACTTTCAAGTGAAATTGGCAATCTTGTTGAAGTTGTGGACCTTTCCCAATTATCAAACTCCAAGAATCTCAAGGACCTCTTAGTACGGGACTGTCCAAAACTGGTTGAGATTCAAGGTCTTGACAAACTGGAATTACAGGAAGGTCTTTACGTCAAAAACTGCAGTTCCTCACTTCGTTCACCTGATCTATCAAATTGGAAGAAGCTGAAGAACTGGGATGTTGATGCTCTTGCGACATATTAGGCAAGAGGAAGGCAAGTATCTCGAAGCCGTGATCGCCCACTTTAGTACTCGAAGAAAGCTTGTAGGATCGGCACATCCTTATTACATTGGCTCTTGTGTCATATGAACCATGATGTTAGTAGGTATTTTTTTATATTTTGGGTCAAAAGTAATGTATATCATATATCCTGAATGTTATATACCTAAAGTAGGCTTCCTTGTCATCATAAAATAGGGCAAAATCTATTAGGGCTCTACTACTGATAAACAAAGAATACGCACATTATTAGGCCTCCCTTAAAGCTATGATGGAACTTTTTGGGCCCATGATATAATTGGGTTTTGACCACGCAATGCAAATCCCAAAACAGTGCATCCCATGCAGAAAAACCCCATTTCTCGACCATTACATAAGTCCACACCACTTAAAATCTTTATTTTTCTTAACCTTTGGTATTTCAGTGAAAGCTCAACAGCCTCAAATTTTGTTCGAGCCAAAGTGCGAGCCTTTGAAAGTAACCTCGTATTGATTTCAAAATAAATGATTATTGGATTTTCTAGCGTATATTGTAAAGGACGTGAAATGACATGATCAAACCGTGCTTCTGATGGCTCTCTCCATCTGGTTATTCCTTAATGGCTCTCTCTCGTGACAGGCCTGATCACTGTACCTCAGACAAACCAGTCTTATCCCCATCATCATATCACTACTATCACCATTCATCAATCAAACTAGCGAATTAGTACTAGGAAAATGAAAAATAAAATAAATAAAATCTCACAAATTCGTGGCTTCTGTCTTCCACGTCCAAGCAAGTTCGCCGCCCACGGAACTTGATTCTGGAAAGATTGGCATGAATTTGTTGGGTCTTGGTCAAATTTGGCAAGCGGATTGCTATTAGCTGTAATCCCAATTTTGCCACCCATCTCAACATGTGTCACTGCAAAGATTATGTTTTTCTTGTTGTCTCAAGATTTCAGATTGAGTTTTGTTGACATGAATTGAGTTTTGTTGCTTTTTAGATTTTTTCTGTTCATTTGGTGTCTCAGTAGATAATCTTTCGAACCCCTTTTAATTGATATCCCTATTGACGAACTCTATTGTGATAATCGTCAACTATTCATTATCGTATGCTAACACCATAGCTCATGCCCATTGATGTATATAAATGTCGACAACAAATCCCCCAGTCATTGACAATAATCCATGTTTCTAATATAGATCACCCCTAGTCATGTGCTTACTAGTTACTTATGTCGACGATTGGGTTAATTTTTTTTGGAAACACAAATACTAACATGTTAAAAGTTCATATTTTCGTGCGAAATTACCAACATTAGGCTAAGTGATGTATCAATTCTTGTCACAATAAAGTAACAACTATTCTTAGTTGCTAGCCAATTCATTATTATGTTTAATATTGAAAAGTACCGAATTTAGGAAAATTACACCATAAGTGTTCTAAATTTTTGTGCAACATACACTTAGGTGTCATAATTGTTCAAGTAAACACTTCAGTGCAGAACTTTTAAAAATTTTCACAATAATTATCAAAAATCAGACTTGGCGTGATACTTGTCTTGAGCTTTAGCGACAAATTACTTGAAATGTTATGATAGTCATGTAAACGTTCTTTGAAAGTTGTGGCACTCAAATAATTGATTCAAAAGATATGTCACCCAAGTGAGCAGGGAAAATTACCAGAAAAATCCAAAACTTATTGTATTTATTCCAATTCAATCCTAAATAATCTAATTTGACTAATAGTCATAAATCATTTGATGATTTTCCGATGTAATATTTCTTGCCAATTTTGATCGTCCTATGTAATATAGCCCAACATGGACAAGTTCTATAATTTTTTTGATTTTTTAATCTCTTTTATCCTTTCCGTTTTTATCCACATAAACCGGATTAAGGTCATTGGTCACAAGAGAGGGCTAGCCGACCCTCAACTGACTTGGCAAAAAGAAAAGAAAACAATAAATAAATAAATTGAAAATTTTGTTCCAAAAATATTTTTTAAAAACATAAAAATTATTCATTTCAATGCCGGCTATCATACATATAAGCATTTTTCAAATATGCATCGTTTACAATGGTGATAATTAAAAGCGAGTTTTTGTTTTCTCTTGTCAAAAGCACATGAAATTGATAGTCCACAGAAAACAAAAAAGCACGCCAACTCACAATTATACACAACCCAATTGTTAGATTTTTTTATAACAATTGTGTCTTGATTGATAAATATTATGTCGCAACTCAAATACAAGAAAATTTAGTGAAAAGAAAAAGAAGAAGAAAAAGTTTAATCTACTCATCGTGCTATAAAATATCATGTCGTTGTGATGTATGAAAACAATTGAACTTCGGTATGATACAACGCCGTCGCCTAGATCAAGATTTGGCGAAGACTGAAATGATTGTAAAGACGGGACAAATTATTCAAGGTTTAGAGAATTCGATCTCGGTCAAGATCACGAGGAGATTGAGGCTGCCTTAAAGCGAAGACAATGTAGACTTCCAAGAAAGATCGTGGAAGCACGACTATGGATGAGAAGAAGAAGGATCCTCTGCGATTTCTTGCAGGACTGATCTTCAACTTTTACTTTTTGTGGATGTTGATGGCTACTAAAAATTGTTAAAAGTCTTTTCCACTTCGCACGGTACACCAATAATTCAAGGAAAGCTCCCTGTGGGCCTGAGAAATAAGTAACCGACGTCTCTCTTTTCTTTTTCCCCCTAAACTACCAGTTTGTTTTATGACTGATAAAGCAATTTTCATATTAGTTGGCAAAATTTATTTAATAATTAACATCTTAAATTTACCGATTATATTGAAAATTACCCATATTTATTCGTTGACTTCATGAGTTTTTTCCAGATTATAAAGTTTACAAATTAAGAAAAACTAAATAAATATTGAACATGTATTTATATGAGAGTGCATCACAAGTTGACAACTTAATCGGAGAAAAGGTTGACAAATAAGATCAGTAAATTAAAAGCATGATAAAGAAAGGTGAATGAAATTTGACAAAAAAAAAGAAAAGAAAAGTTGGTAATTAAAAAAATAAATTTGATAGGTAATTCAAATGAGAATCGGTAACTCAAACTAATTAATGTTTTAAATTGAAAAAAGTGGGTAAGTCACTTTAATCAAGATTTAGCTATGTTAATGCATTATTTAGAAATGCAACTAGAAGTTTGTAGATGATACAGAATTGGCCATTAAAATTTGAAGGCGTTACACATTTTATTTTTATTTTCGAGCTAGTTTAGATTTGGTACTCCACGTATCTACATTTCGCAAACATTTCATTTGATTCTCGCCCCATTCGCCAATCAACCTGCGGGGTTGAGGCCATTTCTTAATCCTCCTATCAAATCTTCACGACCTCTCACTTTCCTACCTAACATCGATTGTTGACTCCTGTTCAAAACACAACACTCGCAACTTCCTTGAAATGCATCATACCACGCTTTCCATTGTCCAAGTCTTGTCAAAACACCACAAACTCTGGCATGTTTTTACATGTGATTTTTTCTTGATTTTTTTAGCAAGATTTTCATATTCCCAACAACCATAGGTTTCGCGAGATAAATGAATCAAAATATACAAATTTTAAAAATCGATGATGCCGCCGCTATAATTGGTGATAAACTCACTTTGGATAAAAATGTAGTAGTAACTTATCTATAGTTTACACTTAAATTTTGACAACCCAATTAATTGTCAATTGCATAACAAAATTATTAATTGGCCCCGCTCCCCAACAAAAAAATCAATAATTGCATGTTGCTTGTTAGTTTCATTTTCTTCATACATCATATAAATGTGTTTATTTACATTAGACCAGTGATGGGTGCATTTAAATGAAATGTCTTGGACTAAACTAATAAACTGGATTTAGCCTATAAGAGTATAAAAATTTGGGCCAACCTATAGAACACCAAGGGTGCATTTGGTAACATTTATGCTTACGAAAATGATTTCTTTTCAGAAATAATTTTTCTATTTCTATTATCTGGGCCAGTTTTTTAGCAAAAGAACATCTTCAGTAAGTGTTATTTACAGAATAGAAAAAGAACAAAAATGCATTCAATGTGAGCCTAATTTTCTGAGGTTTTTCTCTAATCGAATTTTTCTTTTCTTTTTACTTTTGCTGGGCCTTGGCGATGGTCAGCCTTGCTGGCTCAGGTCTCTAGCCAATTATCGGCTGTTGCGAAGGCACGTTAGCCAGTTAGAGGAGGAAGAAGAAAAGAGGAAAAAAAGAACATATATTTTTTCTCTTTTTTGTTCAAGAAGTAAATTTTATTTACTTTTTATTTTTGTCCAAAATCTATTCATTGGCTAGTGTTCTAATATTGAGAAATAAAAAATTAACTAAAATACACAAACGGATTTTATACTTTTTTTTTGTAAAAAGAGCAGAAAATTAGAGAAACATTAACATTACCAAACACACTTATATGGAAGAAATGCCAAGGTGGAAAAAAATTAATTCATTAGATTAAATTCGGGACAACACCTTTTTAAGTCGTGAAAAAAATAAACTTATATATGTAGTACATAGATATCCTCCATTTTAGTTTCATCCATGATATATTTATCACAATGATATAAGTTCAGGCTTTTTTATGATACAAACTGATTTTGGTGTATTTGTGTCATAATGAAAACTTTTCTAGGGTTTTTAGTGATATAAAAAATGTTCTAGTATTTGTATGATGGTAGAGATTTTTTTCTATGATATCAACCTTATTTTGCACTTAAACCTCCATGAATATAGGCGGATTTACAGTGATCAATCGAGGAGGAAAAATAATGAAAAATGGGGATATAACTATTAAAACTGTGGGGGCATTACTGAAATCTAATTAAAAATAAATGACATAATATATATTTGTGGGGGTAATTATCCCCGACATGTTCGATGTAGATTTGTCCTCAAAGAAGATGGGTGTTACTCAATCCATAATTCAAACAATCTTAAATAGTCTAACTATAATCCAGACAAACGTGATTTCTTGAATAGGTGAAATAATATTATACAATGTAGATATTCGTTCAATTCTTAATTTTTTTTTTTGGGTATGCAACTAAGAGTAGCTGGTGCTTGTGACGGCATCAAAGCTTGAGATGAAGGTGATCATTGGAAGCTGGAACCGATGGTTCTAGATATCAAGCTATTATATGAGAGTTTTAAAGTTTCTATAGTTCAGAAAAATCATGGGAACTTGAATAGATGCGTGCTGATTGAAGTGCTATCCTAGCCAAAGAGAGAGATTGATCTAGGGGATCGGCTTCTCATGATCCTTTATAGAGTTCAAAGACTCATCGTCTACCTCATTGGTGCTGGTCAAATGCGTTTTTCTTCTGTTATTGTTTTCCCTTTTATGAAAAACACATGAAACAAATAACAAGAATAACCTTACCAAAAAATTTTTGACCTTACCAAAAAAAAAAATAACAAGAATAAGACAAAAAGCACATCAGCTCACGACTATACACAAACTACCTCAGTGAAGTTTCCATGACAAATCATTTCGAATCATTCCTCTTGATAAGTACATTCGTCGAACTTGCCAACATTAATCTTCATTCCTCTTCGATTTTTTCAGCCCACTCAATTCTTGGTTTCCAAGAAAGGTCGCAGAAACATGATATAGTGATCGTTCGTGAATTATTGCGTGATTTGACTTTGAGCTTTTTCTTTTTGCTGATGTCTAGGGAAAGAACATCACCCTTTTCCCCTAACGCGGTACACCAATAATGGAGATTCTTACCTTTGGCGCGTCGTTCTTGGAAAGCTCCTCGTGGACCCTAAGAAATTAGTTACAAAAGTCTATTTGTTTTCTTTTACCAACTTCTTTTATTATTGGTAAAAAAAAATTTATTATTCAACAATCATTATTTAACTTTCTTAACAACATCTCATGAATACTATGTACGTGTGAAATTACCAATGTTTGTTTAGTACTTTTCAATTCTATTCCAGATCAAATAATCTAGTGAAAAAGTTGATAAATCGAGAAAAACTAAATATGCGTAGCTAATAACCTAGTCGAAAACGAAATTAGAGAATATGTTGACAAATCACTTAAAATAAAGGCAACACTTGAAAAGTTTAAGGCGCAATAAAGGAACATAATTGAAAGTTGGTAAAAAATAAGAAAAGTTGGTAATTAAAAGTAAAACTTGGTAAGTAAAATTGGTAGTCTCAAACTAATTGGTGAGTTAAACAAATAAAGCTGGTAGCCACTCCAATTAGAGTTGGTCATTTCTATAAAAAAAATTAGTAACTTTAAGTCTTTGATAAGAAATACAAATAGAAGTTTGTAAACGATAAGAGAGTATTATTTTGGATGGAAATGGAACCAACTTCACCTAGTGCTTCGCAGATTGAGAATCCTGCTTGGAAGAGTGGAAGGCACAACTTTATTTCCGTGGAGTCTAGGGTTTTCTGATTGGGAATCTCTGTATCGATTCGATTCTGCTTTAGGATTTTGTTTTTGAGTTTGTCTTATTCAAATTGGAAATGTCGTTTCACTGCATCGGTTGGGGTGAAATGAATTTTTCTGGGTCCCTCAGCACATGGTTTGTCTCAGGGTCCCTCAGCACGTGGTTGGTGGAATACGTAGCTATGATGAAAACATAAGGAAGTTGTTCGAAAGCAGGATCCACAAGCTACGGCACATCTTGATAAATATTGCATAGATGGAGGTTTGTCGAAGACTAAAATTCATTCTAAAGAGGAGACAAATTATTCGAAGGTCCGTGTAATTCAATCTCTACAAAGATCACGAGGAGATTGAGGCTGCCTTAAAGCAAAGACAATAATTATTTGATTATAGGCTTCAAGAAAGGTCGCCGAAGCATGACAATGGATGAGAAAAGGAAGGATCCTCCACAATTTCTTCCACGACTAATCTTTAAAGGATAGACAATAATTACTTGATTGTAGGCTTCAAAGAAGGGAAAGGTCATAGAGGCACGACAATGGATGAGAAAAAGAAGGACCCTCCGCAATTTCTTCCATGACTGATCTTTAACTTTTACTTTTTTGTTGATGGCTAGGAAAAAGGGTTAAAAAGTCCTTTCCATCTCACACGATACACCGACGGTTCAAGGAAAGCCCCTCGTTTGTCTAAGAAATTAGTAACTGTCTCTCTTTTCTTTTTCCCCCTAACCTACCAATTTCTTTTATGACCGACAAAGCAATTCACTTATTAGTTGGCAAATATTATCTAATAATCAACACCTTAAATTTATCAATTATATAGAAAAGTATCCATATTTGTTTCCTGATTATGTAATTCAGCAGAACATTTTATAGATTAAGAAAATGTAAATAAATGTTGATAGTTAATTTATACGAGAGTGCATAATAGGTTAACAACTAAATCGGAAAAAAAGGGTTGACAAATAAGAGTTAGTAAATTTGAAGCATGATAAAGAAAATTGATGGAAATTTGCTTAAGAAAATTAGGGATGTGGGCAAGTAAAAAATAAACTTTGTAAGTAATTCAAAAACGATTTGATAACTCAAAACTAATTGATACTTTAAATTGAGAAAAGTGGGTAAGTCACTCTAATCAAAATTTGGCAATGTTAAGGCATTATTTAGAAATGAAACTAGAAGTTTGTAGATGTGCCAAATTTGGCAATTAAAATTTGAAGGTGTTACTAAAAGTGCTAGTGCAATCACCTAGAGGGAGGTGAATAGGTGATTTTGAATTCTTTTGAGAAATATAAAATATAAAGCGTATGAAACGTGTTGTACGAGTAAATAAGCAAGAGCAACAAGCACAACCAGAGAGATAAGAGAAGATAGCAGGACACAAAGATTATAGTGGTTCGGCTTTGTTCAAGCCTACGTCCACTCTCTCGGGCTGACAGCCTATTGGTTGGATTTCATTATGAGTCAAGAGAGTTAAAATTCATGATCAAGACTTCGCAGAGTCTTCCACTCTCAAAGAACTAGTATGTATCACACCATTTTATTTACAATGTAAGTGCACTATAAATGAATAGCTCTAGACTTTAGAATTTTATTTTGTTGGTAAAGGATAAACTTTGGAATTTTTCTCTAGTACACGTCTTAATGAAAGACTTGGGACATCTCCCTTATATACTCCTTCATGCCTACTCGACCGTCGGCACTTTTCAAAGGATTTCTTCCAATCTACCCGTTGGACAAAATCAATCAAAGAGATCTCGATCAATCTTCAGATCGCGATAAGAGTCCATCAATCCTTGTCACCCAAACAATCAGGATCTTGGTTTCCATAAGTGGATACTTGCCACATTTACTTGATCTTCAGAGGATCAATTATATCCATAATAATCTTGATGATAATAATCAATCCGTTAATCCACCAATATGATGTCTGACATTCACGAGTGTTAAAGTCGTAAAAATACAATCTTACACAAATAGTCGTCACAATCCGACTTCCCAGATTTTACTAAATCTGACTTCTTAGACTTTACTAAGTTTGACTTCCCAGACTTTATGGTGTATGAATTCCCAGACTTTACTGTGCTCGACTTTCTCCAAATGTTACGATGTCTGGCACATCCAAACGTTACGATGTCTGCCACCTCCAAATGTTACTCTATCTGGCATCTCCAAAGTCCACTTGTGTTTGAATTTGAATTTTGTCATCTTCAAAATAATAATAGAGTTTCCTCTAACAATCTCCCCCTTATCTTGCAGATTTAAGATATATCTCCTGCAACATAACACTTTAGCAGTATATGACAATATTTAATCGTCTAAATCTGTTCTTTGTCATCTTTAAAATCACAACAGAGTTTCCTCTAACGGTTACACTTTTCATTTTTTTTCTTCTCACCTGATAAAGATGACATAAAAATTCAAATGGCCATTGTCATTTAGTGGACAGACGCCCCCACATGACCAATAGCAATGGAGGTCCCCACATGGATGACAACTTTCACTCAGTCGGACGACAACGGTGACAATGTAGAAGTCAACCCCAATTTTAATGCCGTGCAACTTGGCCATGCTTTCACTAACCCCAATTTACCCTCTAGACCCCTATTTTTCTCGTCTCAAGCCCTAATTTTCTCTTATGAATGCTAATTTTTCCCTTATGAACCTATATTTTTCCCTCTAATTGAGCGACGTAGAGAGAGAAATACACCTTTGTGTGCAAGAAATGGCTAGCGATTGTGAGGGAGTGAGGGCAAGCATGCAAGATGACCAAATGACAGCGAGCAAGCAACAAGGAGAGATGCAATGAGGCAAGCTGTTTCGCTCAAGTCCAAATGACATCGTTTTTTTATTACCCATTCACGTTGGACTAAGCGACATCGTTTCACATGTCCACATGGATTTGTTTTTTTTTTAATTGTGAAATGTTACTTAATATTTTCATTTATAATGCCATTGCCTGGAATTTCTTCTCAGAGACAACCAAATGATCATTTTTTTCTCTTTTAGATTTGGCTTAAGTGTGTCGGTGAAAATTTTGGACACTACAGTAAATAACATACACAACTTTTGACATTTTTTTATATAATTTGATCTTCCATGATCAATCTTAATTTTTTTTTGTTGATATTTGGGGAAAATATTATTAGTTTTTTCCACTTCACACGGTTGTACTAGTCATGGAATAACCTTTTGAGCATCCCTCTTAAAACTTTCTTCGTGGGCTCTAAGAAATTAGTTCCTAACATTGATTTTTCTAATGTTCAATCAATATAATTAGAAATTTAAAATTGGTACTTGCACGGCACATTTATTCAATATTAATTTTCCCTCATAGAAAATACTAAAGTGTTACACCCTTAATATATTATGCAGAAATAATTTAGAAAAACCCGTGCTTGGCCCTTCCCCCAATTTGGGCTATCAATCATAATTTCTACTAATAGCAAGTATTGATCATGATTATGCATCAATTTATTGAGCGAATTAGTCTGTGATTTTTATGATAGATAATCTCGTGATATAATATTTTAATGCTCCGACGAGTCTTTAATTTGGGGACTACAACTGTTGTCTCTTTATAAGGAGAATGCTTGAGAATTAGATTAGACTATTTGTATAGAATTTCAAAATATACAAGATTTTTTTACGATTTTTCTTTTATTGGGTTACGTGACGGGGACTACTTGATGTTTGTCATCACAACGATGCTCGAGTTAAAGTTGGAGCTGATGGTTCTAAATATCAAACAATCACATGAGAGTTTATGTGTTTTTATGGTTCGGGAAAATTATATGAACTTGAATAGATGTGTGTTGACTGAAATGTTGTTTGAGCCAAAGAGAGAGATTGAAGGAGATCGGATTAATTGTCCTCAAATTTCTCTCATGATCCTCTACAAGCATTCTTCAATGCATCGTCCACGATGGTGCAGGTTAAATGTAAATTATTGTTTTCTCTTATGTCAAAAGCACATAAATTTGATAGTCCCCGAAAGACAAAAAAAAAATGCTAGCTCACAATTACACGAACCTTATTGTTTTGATTTTTTTTATAACCATAGTGTTTTGATTGATAAACATTATGTCGCATCTCACATACATGAATATTTAGTGGAAAGTAAAAGAAGAAGAAAAACCAATCAATTCATCGTACAATAAGTATCATATCGTTGTGATTTACAAAAATAGTTGAACTTATGCAACGAAATAGCGTTAATCAAGATTTGTCCAAGATTGAAATTATTATAAAGAGGGGATAAATTATTCAAGGTCTATGGAATTCGATATCTGTCGAGATCATGAGGAGATTGAGGCTGCCTTAAAGCAAAGACAATAACACTTGATTGTAGGCCAATGGATGAGAAAAAGAAGGACCTCCGTGATTTCTTCCATAACCGATCTTTAACTTTTACCTTTTTGTTGATGGCCAGGAAAAGTATTAAAAGTCTTTTCCATTTCACACTTTATGCCGACGTTTCAAGGAAAGCTCCTCGTGGATCTAAGAAATTGGAAACCGACGTCTCTGTTTTCTTTGTCCCCATAAACTGCCATTTTCTTTTGTGACTGATAAAGCTCTTCTCTTATTAGTTGGAAAATTTTAGTTAATAACTAACATCTTAAATTTACCAATTATATAGGAAATTTACCACATTTATTCACTGACTTCCCGAGTTTTTCAAGATTATATAATTCAGTAGAAAAGTTTAGAGTTTTAGAAAAAGTAAATAAATGTTGATAGTTAATTTATATGAGAATGCATAAGGGTGAACAACTTAATCAAAAAAAAAGTTTGACAAGTAAAAGTTGTAAACTCAAAGCATAAAAAAGAAAGATAAATCTTTAATAAAAAATAAAAGTGATAAATAATAAAGAAAGGCGAATTAAATTTGATTAAAAATAAGAAAAGTCGATAATTAAAAAATAAACTTGGTAAATGATTCGAATAAGACTTGATAACTAAAAAATAATTGATACTTTAAATTGAGAAAGTGGGCAAGTCACTCTAATCAAAATTTGGCTATGTTAAGGCATCATTTAGAAATGCAACTGGAAGTTTGTAGATGATACAAAATTGGCATTTAAAGTTTGAAGGCGTTACACTTTTGATTTTTGTTTTCCAGTTAGGTTAGATTTGCAACTCCACGTGTCTAC
The DNA here is from genome assembly GCA_019926035.1 of Melaleuca alternifolia. NCBI lineage: Eukaryota > Viridiplantae > Streptophyta > Magnoliopsida > Myrtales > Myrtaceae > Melaleuca > Melaleuca alternifolia. The sequence goes on along the minus strand of JAGKPW010002226.1, from coordinate 33,905 downwards.
GTTTTGAAGACATCTCATTTGATTCTCCCTCCCATCTGCCAATCAACCTGTGGGGCTAAGGCCATTTCTTAATTCTTGAAATGCATCACACCGCGCTATCCATCGATTAAGTCTTGTCAAAACACATTAAATTGTGGTGTGTTTTTACATGTTGTGATTTGCTTTCAGAATTTTTAGCTAGTGAAGATAAGATGAAGATAAAAAGGAGCTATTTATAATCGGTCCTTAGACTTAAACTTTATATGACCACCTTACAAGTTTTTTTTAATGAGATGCCTATACTCCCAACACTTATGTTCCAACAAAAGTACTTGTATGCATTAAAAAAACCCACAAGTTTTGCAGGATAAATGCATTAAAATAGGACAAAATATAATGGATGAAGTCGCTACAACTGGTGGTGAACTTGCTTTGGATAAAACTTATTAGTAATTTATCTGTAGTTGACACTTAAAATTTGGCAACCCAATTAGTTGCTAATTGCAAAAAAAATATTAATCGACCCCGACCCCTAACAAAAAATCAATACTTGCATGTTGCATATTAGTTGGGTTTTTTGGAGGTTTTTGTCTAATTGATATTGTATTTTTCTTCTTTTCTTTTGCCAAGCCTCAGCGATAGCCAGCCTCACCGACTCGAGTCTCTAACCAATTGCCGGCCATTGCTGAAGCACAACAACTAGCTAAAGGAGGAAGAACAAAGGAGGAAAAAAGAAAATAACTAGTTTCTCTTTTTGTTCCGAGAACAAACAAATAGATTTTTTTTTTATTTTTGCTCAAAATTTATTCCCTGACCACTTTTCCAATTTTAAGGAACAGAAAAATTAACTAACATACACAAATGAATTTTTCTTCTTTTTTGTTCTGGAAAATAAAAGAGTAGAAAAATAGAGAAATAGAAATGTTACCAAATGAACCATAAGTTGTCAAAATTTATAAACGGAAGAAGTGCCATGGTGGAAAAAATAAATCCATTAGAGTATATTCGGGGGATAAAGACAAAATCTTTTTGTGTCACGAAAAAGTCTAAACTTATACATGTAGGACATATATATCCTTAGTTTCAGTATCATTCATAATATATTTATCATACTAATATAATTTCAGAGTTTTTTTATGATACAAAAAAATTGCACTATTTATGTTACAATGAAAAAGTTTTTAGGATTTTTAGTGATATAATTTTTTTGTTATGCATATCAGAATGAACATAATTTAAAGTTTCTTAATGATATTAACCTTATTTTGAACTTAAACCTTCATGAGTATATGCCTATTTACCATGGTTCTCAATGATGGAGGACGAATAACGACAATGTGATGATATAACTATTAAAATTGTGGGGACATTGTTGATATGTAATTGCATAACATATATATGTATGTATTCGTGTGGGTAATTATCCCTGAATTTTTCCCATGTAGGTTTTTCCTCCGAGGAAAATGATTTTACTCAGTTGATGATACAAACCATTTTTCAATGGTCCAACTATAGTTCTAGGCAAGCGTGATTTCTTGGATACGTGGAACAATATAATAGCATAATTTTAGACAGTGTTGATACTCGTACAATTCTTAAACTTTTTTTACTATGCGACTGGTAGTAGCTAGTGCTTGTGATCGAACGGTGCTTGAGGTAAATGTGATCACTAGAAGCTAGAACTAATGATTATGAATATTAAGCAATTACATAAGAGTTTTTATGTTTCTATAATTCCGAAAAAAATCACAGGAACTTAAATAGATGTGTGCAGATGGAAGTGCTGTCGGAGCCAAAGAGAGAGATTGATTTAGGAGATTAGCTTGATTATCCTCTAAATTCTCTCATGATCCTTGAGAGAGTTCAAAGACGCATGGTCTAGCTTACTGGTGCAGGTCAAATGCGTTGTACATCAGCTCACAACTGTACACAAACAACCTGAATGAAGTTTCCTATTGCAGGACAAGACATCTCGCAATCATTCCTCTTGATAAATACATTAATCGAACTTACTACTACTATTTCCTTTCCTCTTCGATTTTGCCAGCCCTCCTGTTTTTAATTCTTCTGTTTGCCATGTTATGTTCATGTCAAGAAGGAATTCGAAAGTTCAAAAAAAAATTTATTCTAGATTTTGAAGAAAGGTCATAGAAACACGATGAAGTATGACCTTTGTGAAATCTCTCATGACTGACTTTTAAACTTTTTCTCTTTGTTGATGGCTGGGAAAATAATGTCACTCTTTCCACTTCACGCGGTACACCAATAGTGGAGATATTTACCTTTGGAGCGTCGTTCTTGGAAAGCTCCTCGTGGACCCCAAGAAATAGTTTATCAGAGTCTACTTTTTTTAGATAACCAATATCTTTTATCATTGGCAAAAAAAAATCTTATTATTCAGAAACCTTTATTTAACGTTCTTAAAAACATCCTGAGTTTGCCAAATATGATTAGTGACGTACCAATTCTGCTCCAGATCAAGTAATCTGATGGAAAAGTTGATAAATCAAGAAAAACTGAAATAAAAATTGCTTATTAACCGAAATGAGGGTTGATAACTAGTTGAACACTTAATCGGTAAAAGGTTGATGAATCACTTAAATTAAAGTGAGTACTTGGAAATTTTAGGGTGTAATAAAGGAAAATAATCAGAAGTTGGTAAAAAAAAGTTCACAATTAAAAAATAAACTTTCAATGTAATGTTTGATAACCTCGAACTAGTAGGTCGTTTAAGCAAAGAAAAGTTGGTTAACCAATCCAAAAAAAGTTGGTAATTTTTAAGTCTTTGGTAAAAAATACAAGTAGAAGTTTGTAAATAACAAGAGGATTTTAAGATGGATGAAAAGAAAACTAACTTTACCCTAGTGCTCTGTACAATGAGAACCCCGCATCGAAGAATTGAAGGTGCCACTTTATTTTTGTGATTTGGAACATTGATTCGATTGTAGGGTTTTGTTTCTGAGTTTATTCAATTTGAGATTGTTGTAGGGTTGAGTGCGTTAATTGGGTTGAAATAATTTTTTTCGGGTCCCTCAGCAGATGTTTTGCGTCATGAAATCTAGTGTTTGTGGTCCCAGATCACCCACCACTCGGGTATGTGGGTGAAAGGGTGGGTACTGTGGATGTGAATTTGAGCGGACTTTAGAAAAAAAAGATCCTCCTCAACAGGTTCCCAGTCACGATGATATTGTTTTAGGATTCATAGGACAAAGATGATGGCTTAACTCGTTTGTGTTAATTTGTCTAGATGATGATGCAATTCTATGCATCGTTAATTTAGAAGTTACCATCATGGAACTCTATAATTAGAAGGATTTAATCAACAAGCGCTGTCAAACTAACTTGTTAGGTAATTAATTGAAGAAATTAAGAAACCTGAATTTAGTGACTCCATCAAAATGATATTACCCTTTTCATTTTTTCTTTCAAAATAGGTGAGATGTGCGACCCCACATTTATAGAGTTACATTTCTTGGATATTTCATTTGATTCTTGCCCCACCCACAAGCATTGGTCTTATTAACTCCTAAAGTCTGTTAATTTTTGCAGATATACTTGGAATATGGTGTTAATGTGGTTCCATTAAGTTGATAAGGATTGACCAACCAGTCTTGCTCTACTCCATATTTTGAGACTACTTGATATGACTTCTTCTAAATCATGTCAACTTGTGGGGCTTAGGCCATTTCTTAATTCTTCAATCAAATCTCTGTCATTTCTCCCTATCAATGCCGCAACACAATGGAAATGGAAACCGACCGTCGCTTTCCTCCCTGACCATTGCTTGTTGACCCCTCTTTCAAACAGAGTTCTTGCAACTTCCTTGAAATGCATCGTATCGCGTTTTCCATCTTCCAAGTCTTGTAAATCACTTATAAAATGTGTTGTGGTTTTACGGGTGCTTCGACCAGTCTTTATCATTTGCTTTCAGTATTTTGGCTGACACAGCTAGGATGAAAAGTAAACGGAGCTCTTCCTCAGAAGCTAGATCCACAGGCCATGGCTCATCAGGTTAATGCTATTATCATGTGTTTTGTGTTCATAGAAGTCGAATAAGCTTGTGCTCTATGGATTTTCGATATCATTTACTCAAAGGTTTTTATTAGCCCATGCAAATAAGCAACCAATTTTAGGATCACCCCCATCCCCAATTGTTCCATCGTTGCCCATTCCACCAGGCAGCGTTTGCTCTTCTTTTTGCAGCTAGAAAAGCTGAAAAAGGTCTATACACCCGTTTAATATAACACCCAAAGATTAACTGTCAAGCTCTTCATATTATGAGTTATAAACCAATGCAACTCTCTCCTATAATTTGGCTGTGTCTTTCGCTGGACCAGACAAACCAGACGAGTCAAACCCCCAAGTTGCCTCCTTCGTTGGGCGGCCCTTCAGGTTTTAATTAACTTGCCCTTTTAGAAATCTTCGTTTTTTCATCTAGATTACGGATTTTGCCGAAATAGCTTGTTGGTTGGTCTGTAGATGTTGGCGGCGAGGCTCATTCCGAAGGACAGAGGACTGGGCTTTCATTTAAATTTGTTCAGTATTTTAACTCATCTAGTGTTCTAGATCCTGTCCTGCTCTCAATCACCGTCTCGTGTTCCTGGACTCCTATTTTTCTTCCCCAGTGTCACGAAAATTTTTCTCATCGATGCTTGTTAGGTCACATCGTCTGGCCTCTAGACCTTTTTTTTGCACCAGCGTTTGTCTTCTGAAAGTTGCAGAGCCTCGCCCTTTTTATGTTTGTTTGATTAAATACATGTGTTTTATATTGTTCCTCAAGTTTATTGGTGAGGGCACGATAAACTGACGAGGACTGATGGCGACCTCATATTTCAGTTATTTGGGCTTCGACTTCTACTGAATTATATCTGACTTGACTCTGAATGTCGAACCTGTGATGGGCTCATCATCCTATGTCTGTAAAATCTTTTCTGAAATCTGTGATGGCAGTAGACGCAGCTACGATGACAAGGAGTAGTTCAGAAATAGGATGCACTAGCAACAGCACATCGGGAGCTCTGTCTGATGTGTTCTTGAGTTTTCGAGAACCGGATACTAGAGCGAATTTCACAGATGTCCTCTATGATGCCCTGCGGGATAAGGGTATCAGTGTTTTCATAGACAAGAAGGGTATCGATGTCGGTGAAGAGATCGGCCCAGAGATTTTTAAAGCCATCAATGACTCGGAGATTTGTATTCCCATCTTCTTCAGGGGCTACGCCTCTAGTAGCTGGTGCCTGCGCGAACTGGAGCACATGATGAAGCGTAGGAAAACCAATGGACTAGAGGTTATGCACATTTTCTATGATGTGGAACCTTCCGATGTGAAGCTTGAAAGCAGAGTATATCAGGATGCATTAACTCTGCATTAAGACAATCGTGGCGCTGGGGTTGTGCAGAGTTGGGCAGAGGCGCTCAGGGAAGTTACTGCGATCAAGGGATGGGACACCAAGACCACCGGGTATGTTTACTCACTCGACTCCCATCTTCCCTTTTCTCTCTGTATCTTTTGCTTGAATACTGATTATAATCTGAAGAGCCAAATTTTTTATTTGGACTTTTCATTTCTACCCGCTGTAATATACTAGTAACTACTATGGCAAAACTTAAAAAATAAAGATAAAAAAACTAATGAAGAAGGTTGGAAAGAAGCAAGCAGCTTCTCTGCTTCTAATCGACCATCAAAAGGAGAGAGAGTCGAAGAACAGTGTTCGTTGGCTCGCCTAACGGTGCCGTACTGCGCCGATCTTCGCGGCGGCATCCATGGCCTCTCTCTCTCTCTCTCTCTGTCTCTCTCTCTCTCTCTCTCTCCCCCCAACGGTCCACGACTCCATGCTCGATTCTGGGAAATCACGAGACGGATCATCATGGCCTGGCGACCTAAAACTATTAGATCTATTTGTTCCTCGTGTCTCTCTACGGCTGGTGGACGCCCATGGAGGACTGCACTTGCAGATTGTAGACTTTTTTCATCTATTTTGGTGCCCTACTTCCTCATCCTCTTTCAGATATTGTTCTTTCCCCAATTCTGTTTTCTTTTCCACTTTCAGATCTGATATATTCATTTTTTTTGTGAATTACAAACGGATTGGATTATGTTTTTCGAATTTGAATCGAAACTTGAATGAACCCATTGAATAATAATTTCCGAGCAATTTGAATGCGAAGCTTCATATCACCAACCATTCAGTCAAGATCGGATTTGGGCCGAGCCTTGCAAATTCTTTCCATGAGAACCAAATTGACCTTGGATAAAATCAACTTCGAGCTCTATTGAAAAAATTACGGTGTGAGACAATCAAGCAAGCGCAACATGTCATGTTTAAAATTCCCAATCCCAATCTAAAATTCCATTCTATATCATACCATGTAATTTCGTATAGTAACATTCTCTACATCAATTTTCTTTTTCTTTTTCTACGCGTCTACATTTGTTATGTGTGATTACAATATAAAAAGGTTGGTTCTTATAGTTACCAATTACCATTCAAAATGTGAGTTACAATTACTTATATATGGAGTTGAAAAAGTAAAAAAAGCAAAACTAAGAAAAAACTTAAGGGACTGGTTCGATTCCAAACTGGTTACTTAGTCCACTAGTTCGGTTTTTAATTCCAAAGAACTTGGAATGGCCGTTTTTTTGGTTCCTAATAAAAAAAAATTGCGATGAATATTGGAAGGGATCATTTCACTTTTGATGAGCTTAATCATCACCTATTAAATATCCATTTTATCTTGTTACTATGAGTGAATCGACTTGGAAAGTCATGTACTATTTCTTTTCTCTCTATATTTTGCGTCTTCTGGCTAATTAATATCATTGATAGAAACTTCACTATTCTCTTTCTAATGATATGCAGCCATGGAGAACTCACACGAGAAATAGCTCTTTATGTTTCGGATAAGCTTAAGGTGTCTCCAGTACGTTTGTCCGATCCTTTGGTTGGAATCGATAAATTAATGGATAAAGTTATAGATATGTTGAGTGTTGAATCTGGGGATGTAAAGCTCATTGGAATATACAGAGTAGGTGGTATAGGCAAGACAACTCTTGCCAAGGCCGTTTACAACAAGTTGTCAGCTTGTTTTCAAAGTTCTAGCTTTATCCTAGATATTCGACAAGCATCAGAAAGTTTGAGTTCTGGTCTTCTAGATGTGCAAAGGCAACTAGTGCGTGATATTCTTGGGGACAAAAGAATTGAGATTTCCAACATTGATCAAGCGAAATATATGATTGAAGAATGATTTAGTGAAAAGAAAGTTCTTATTTTCTTTGACGATTTAAATGATGGGAAACAACTAAGGGCATTAGCAGCAGAGAGGAAGTGGTTCGGTCCGGGGAGTAGAATTGTAGTCACAACAAGAGACAAAAATATCTTGTCAATAATTGAGAAGAGTTTGACTTATGAAGTGGAAGAGCTGAATAGCGAAGACTCTGTAGAACTTTTTAGCAAGCATGCATTTGGCAGCAACTTTCCTCCAGGTGACTTTCTCAATCTATCTAAAAAAGCTACGGCAAAAAGCGGGGGGCTTCCTTTAACTATTGAAGTGATCGGTTCATTGTTATATGGAAAAGAACGGACAGTCTAGAAAGAAATATTAAAAAAGATGGAGATGTATATGGAAAAGAACGGACAGTCTCGGAAGAAATATTAAAAAAGATGGAAAAGTATCCCCGGGAGGATGTGTTGAAACATTTAAAGTTAAGTTACAAGACTTTAGATGGCACGCAAAGGCAAATCTTTCATGATGTTGCTTGCATTCTAGCTGGAAAAGATCAGAGAGATGCAACTTATATGTGGGATGATTGTGATTTATTTCCAAAAGAGGGAATGCAAGTCCTACTTTCAAGGACCTTAGTGAAAATTGGAGTGAAAAATGAGTTATGGATGCATGACCAGCTTAAGGACTTGGGCAAGAGTATTGTACTTAAAGAAAAATAAAAAAGACCCAAGCAAGTATACCCGAGTGTGGAATCATGAAGATGCGTTGAAGATAATCACCAGAAACAAGGTAAAGCTCGGTGCAACCCCTCGTAACTTTTCATAGCATGAATCTGCTTAGAATTTTCTTTTTTCAACTTATTTTTTACTTTTCCTGGGTTAATGGAAAACTCTTTTTCATCATCACAGGAAAATGAGACTACTGAAGCAATTTGTATGGATTTTAACGGGATTGCTTTGACTTCGAAAGAGTTTGAGAAAGTGCCAAATATAAGATTTCTTGAAATGACAGGCAAAAACCTCAGTGGAGACTTTAAAGATTTCTTTTCAAAACTAAGATGGCTTTCTTGGAAGAATTATCCTTCAAGTTTGGAGGCAACCAACTTTTTCCCTAAAGAACTACTCATCCTTGACCTATCACGGACTGGAATAACACAGGACTGGAATGGCTGGACTCAACTCAAGGTATGGGCAAACTTTTATGTACAATATTTATTTACCTTTTTAATCCAACGCAAGCTCGTGCGTTGTACGAGGGGAGGGTTATCATCTTGTTGGGTTTTTAATTAAACTAAATGAAGGTATCTAGCTCTTGAAGGATGTCCCTAAGATTCCATTTCCGAGCTCCACAGTTCAACTTATTTTAATGTTGTCCAACGAAATTATTACTGATAGTTAGAATTCAAAAAAAAAAAGTTTAACATATGTTCACTGTATCTCTTTTTGTAGCTGAATTATAGTTGCATCGTGCTGTAATTTTATTGTAAAGTGTTGTAACCTTTTGTTGTGCCAAATGTATATTGAAAGCCATAGCACATCAAAGCTGGGTGAGGCGGCTTTTTAAAAGTTTTTGTAAGGTTCTAAAGCTCTAAATTAGCTAGCAATTATGAGGTATTTTCCAAACACCTTATAAAGTCGCAATACACATTTTTATGGCCGAAGTCATCGCTCGAAAGCTTTGCCAAACAATCTCAACACCGTATAATTGATGTTCATAGAACAGCTATTAACATCTTTACATACCTTAATAACTTGGGTGTAATTTGAGATAATAGTCAATAAATCTAACTACTCTGATTAACAATTTTTTTTGGTTTATCATGTAAATTTGATTGGTGTATAATGCGTCTATTACCAAACAAATAAGAATTATGGAAATTATGTAGTGTATGGAAATAAATTTAACTATAATATCAAAATTCAAATATTCTACCTAAAAAGTTAAGTTGTAAACATATACAAATAGACAGGACATAGTATACAACAGATTAGCCAGTAAAGCAATTAAGAATGTTGACAAATTACGCATAAGTTTTGTTTTTTTTTTTGTATTTTCTGACTACATCACCCAAATAAATTTATTTTCAATAAGTCTATCTTTAAAAATGTGCAACGATTGATGTCACAAAAATAACTCACGACAAAATGCTATTTGTGTTTTTTTTCAATGGTAAGAATGACCTTCTAGTTCTCTCGTTTCCAAAGGGGCATGGCACGCTGTCCCATTTTGTCTCTCTTTGAGGGAACTGAACCTTGATTTCAATCTCTTCTTTGTTACCTTTAAGCTGTTACACTCTTCTTGTAGTTTATTCTAGATTTGACACTTTTCCTACTCTCGGTATCATTTATTACTCTCATAGTTAGATCTAATAAAAGTATTTTTATTAGGTCTATCATTAATGTAAAAAGAAAATTCACATATCGATTGTTGGATGGTTAACAGATGTAATTGGAGAAGATGCTATGTATTTGATGATTTTTTGTACATCTTTTATTGGATATCTAAAATTTAAATGGAGGTAGTTTCTTTCAAGGGTATTGGAATTGTGTCAATTTGGCATGTTAAAATATATGTTATATTGGTTTTCTATAACTAGATTTCGTTGGTTGGTATTACCTACGTCGGCATCTAGATACAATAATTTAAAACAAATCTACATGATTTACTAAGTTAGTAACTTTACCACTTCAATATCTTTTTTCGAAACGATTAATAGACATCCCTTATAACATGTTTGGTTATGTTCTCAGTTGCTTTGGGTCGGCGATATAGAATTTAGCTGTGAAATCACATATATAAATCAATAATAACATGAAGGATCTCATATTTAATAAAAAAGTATCTTGACTTCCAATGTAGCATTGATGATAACAATAGTTCTTCACTTCAATGTTTAACTAGTGCTCTTTAACAAAATCCTATTATAATAGAAACTAGTAATATAATTCTTAAAAAGCTACCACCCTTAATAGAATAAGATATTTCTTCTCAACACTCAACTACTGTTGTTCACTTTTGGCTGACAAATTATATATGGTTGTCAATAGATTATCAGGACCACAACCATTTCAATAAATGGATATACACAGAGTCTTAATCAAGTTAATATGGTCGAATGCTTCCTTAGTTGATATATTTGCTTATATCTTGCAAATATTTTGCCATTCAAGCTCATTCAACATGCATAATCGTTTGACAGGTGGCTACGAGATTGAAGGTCCTTAATTTGTCATATTGCCTAGAACTAAAGACAACTCCTGACCTCTCTGCATATTTATCCTTAGAAATTTTAATTCTAAAGGATTTTACGAAATTGGTAAAGATCCATAAATCCATCGGTCGTTTGAGATGTCTGAAGCACTTGAATCTAAAAGGATGCCTTAGTCTCCAAGTGTTGCCCGTTGAATTAGGTTCTTTGGGAGCTTTGACTGAGTTGCTAATGTCCATAAATTATCATTTATTTGGGGGAACAACCCCTGCTGTGTTAAGGGAAGTCCCACGGTCAATCGGAGCACTCATGAATCTTGAGTGCTTGACCATTGATGGAAATGTCAACATAATGGGACTTCCCGACTCGATTGGAATGCTGAAATATTTGGCTGAGTTGGATGTCTCATGCACAGGCATTACAGAGTTGCCAAATACCATTGTCAATTTAAAGATTTTAAAAGTGTTGAAAATGAACAGAAGTCGCGTGCAAAAATTGCCCGAGGGAATCGGGATGTTGGAGAAACTTGAAAGGATCTATGGAATATATTGCGAGCGGCTAAAGATGATTCCTGATGATATTGGGAGACTACCTTCCTTGACGGATTTGATATTAACAGGAACTTGTGTGGAGAATGTGCCAGAACTTCCCCAAAGTTTGGAAATTCTATGTCTATCCTCAAGAGTCGCGGGAAAAGCTCCAGAGATCTCCAACCTTGTGAGGTTAAGACATTTGGAATTATATTGTGCCGACAAAGGCGAGTACTTAATACTTTGGAGAAAAACCTACAGCCCATTCTGTGGGTTGGAACTTCCAAGTGTCACCAGCCTAAGCTCATATTTGGGTTTCCTTTGCTGCATAAAAGAACTTGAACTCGCAGACTGCGGGAACCTGCGCCACACTGGACAGCTTCCCTCTGGTCTTAGGAAACTTACAATTCGAAATTGTAGTCTTCTTAAGGTTGTCGACCTCTCCAACTCGGAGAATTTGTTGGAGCTAACTCTAGAGACGCAGCATGTTGGTATTCAAGTCCTTGAAGATTCAACATCGTTGCAACTCAGCGAGTTTGAAAGAATGGAGAATCTACGACTCTGGCATTTTGAGGACTGTCTCTCCCTTCAGACACTGCCCAACTTATCTATGTTAAAGTATCTCAAGGACCTTCAACTTTGGCGCTGTCCGAAACTGGTTGAGATCGAAAGTTTGGACAGACTGGAATTGCTAGAAAGTCTGGTGATCGCTGCTGCTATTCCTTGCGCAGCTTACCTGATCTATCGCACTTGAAGAAGCTGAAGACGTACAGGTTGGAAGGAGAACAAAGTAGTTTGACGAGATGATCTCCCATCCAAGCACTTGAAGAACCTTGCAAGATCAGTAAATCCCGAATCCAATGGCTGTCATTAACGCCGTTGGCCATTTCACCGTCGCACTGAGTTCGCCATTTTCGACTCTATCTTCAGATCCAAGATTCCGAAGAATCTAGTTCGTGTTCGATTCTCCACTACCAGCTCCGGTTCTGACCGACGAAACTTCCTGAAGCTCCTTCACGAATTTGGTCGCCAATCTTTGCTTAGATGTAGTTCACTGATACGGTAAAGTGCACGTGCTATTTTCTTCGAGATAAAGACCTTGAATTCACGAATTTCATTACAAGAGAGCTTAAGTTGTTCGAGGCTACTCAAATGATTGCATTACGTGTTTCAAGTTGTTCGAGGCTACTCAAATCAATATTTACTCAATATTGATTTTCCATTTATAGAAAATACCTAACTGTTACTCCCACAATACATTTATGCAGAACTAATTTTCTTGAAAAACACGTGCTTGACCTTTACCCCAATTTGGGCTATCAATCACAATTTCTACTAATAGCAAGTATTGATCACGTTGATGCACCTGTTTATTGAGCAAATTAGTCCGTCATTTTTATTGTAGATAATCTTGTAATACAATAGAAGGTCTTCAATTTGGGGACTACAACTGTTGTCTCTGTACAAGGAAGGTGCTTGATAATTAAATGAGATTGTTTGTATAAAATTTCAAAATATACAAGATTTTTGTAAAATTTTTCTTTTATTGTGCTTTGTGACTAGGACTGACTGATGCTTGTTATCGCAATAATGCTCAAGTTAAAGCTGGAGATGATGGTAATACTAAATATCAAGCAATCACATAAGAGTTTTTATATTTGTACGGTTCAAAATAATCATACAAACTTGAATAGAAGTGCATTGACTGAAATACTGTCTGAGCCAAAGAGGGAGATTGATTTAAGAGATCGGATTAATTGTCCTCCAATCTTATCTTATGATCCTCTACATTACTACTTCCAAGTGTCACCAATATAGGCTCATATTTGGGTTGCCTTCGCTGTCTAAAAGAACTTGAAGTCGGCTTCTACAAGAACCTGCGCCATATTGGACAACTTCCCTCTAGTTCGAGGAAACTTTCAATCGAAAATTGCAATCTTCTTGAAGTTGTGGACCTTTCCCAATTATCAACTACGAGAATTTCAAGGATCTCATAGTACGGGACTGTCCAAGAATCTTGAAGTTGGATTTTTTTTTTTTAGTTTATTTTTCCTCTTTTTTATTGTCTTTCTAATTCCCTTTTTCTTTCGCCTGCCCCCCCCCTCCCCCTCCCCTTCTTTTCTTATTCCTCCAACCAGTCATCCATCGCCGATTGGCTGGAGGTGAGGTTAGCCTCGCCCTCACCATTGATGGGCGAGGTCGAGCCTCGCTTAGAGTTAGTGACAGTAGCTTGCAAAGCAACCTCATTCACCTTGCCTCTGGCCAATTGCAACCGGTTAGAGGCTAGCCAGAGGAAGAAGAAAGGGAAGGAACCAAAAAACAAAGAAAGAGAAAAAAAAATAAAAAAAATTACAAAAGTTAGAAAAAAATATTAATCATTATTAAAAAATTTCCATGTCAGCATTGGTAGAACAATGTCGAACAATTGGCGTCTATATCACTGCCGGCCGGTCAAAATTTGCTAGATGGATTGAATTGACACAATTGTAAAAGATTATGACTGGATCAGTAAAAAAAGTAGGCCTAAATTAGAATTCAATAGGTTTAGGATTATTTTTTTTTTGGTAATCCTCTTGTTGTTGGCCCAAAAGTCCACTGCATCAATGAGTAATGCTGATCCGTGGACTTAACCGGCGAAAATCAGGGACGGATTCGCAAAAATTTTATTAGCGGTAAAACCTAATAGATACTAAAAAGTATATAAATTTTTTATTGTTTTAAATAATAAATTTAATATTTTGGTAGTTGAAAACAACATAATGATGAGTAAAATTTCAATAGATTTTGCTAATATTTGCTTAAGCCTTCATAAGTATATGTCTATTTACTGCAGTTCTCAATCATGGAAGAAAAATAACTTTAAAAGTGAGGATATAACCTAAGAAGCACCGATACTCTCCTGGACCCTTCGTGTCGTGTCCGACACGTGATCAACGCGTGTCAAAAAATTTGACACGTGGTCAACTGCCTCGGACATGTGACTCCGACACAAAGGGGATTATATTTACAAATTTTCAATACTTGTGGGGTCTAAATATAAATATATGAAATTATTATTATTATTATTATTATTATTATTATTATTATTATTATCATATAAGCTAAAACAAATTTTCAATACTTTGGGACTCTTTTCAGTCGCGCGCACCTGAGGCACTTCTTGTTCTCTTCTTTTGCCGTGAGTCTCTCGCCAATGATATTAACAAATGTAGGATTAATATTTTTAGTATAAATTAATTTTAGGCTCTTTTTATTATTATTATTTAGTTAGTTATGCATTTATATATAAAAAATTTATTTAATATATAACGAGTCGAAATTCTCTACTTTTTTAGCAATGATGTATCGGCGTGTCATGTCATGTCATGTCGCATGTCTGTGTTGGTGCTACAAAGAATATAACTAGTTAAATTGACTTCTCATCAAATTGGTGAGGGCCTTACTGAAATGCAAATGAAAAAAAAAATGACAGAATATATATTCGTGGGTGCAATTGCGCTGGACCTTTTCCATATAGGTCCATCCTCAGAGGAAATGGCGGTCGATAAAACAAATCGTCTTAAACGGTCCAACTATAGTCCAAGACTTGTGGTTTCTTGAATACGTGGCAATAATATAACATTACAATTTAAAAAATGCAGATATTAATACGATTGTTAATATTTTTTTGCTAGGCGACTAGGACTGGGTGGTGCTGGTGATTGTATTGATGGTTAAGTTAAATGTAACCATTGAAAGTTAGAATGGACGGTTCTGAATATTAAGCAATTGCATTAAAGTTTTCAAGCTTCTAAAAATTCGGATAAATCAGACAAACTTGAATAGGAAGTCTTATCGGAGCTAAAGAGAGAGACTGATTAGGAGATCAGATTAGTTGTCCTCCATATTCTCTCATGATTCTCTAGGGAGATCAGATTGGTGCTGGTCAAATGCGTTGTCTTCTTTTCTTGTTTTCCCTTCTATGAAAAACATACATGAAATAGATAATCAATAGAAGACAAAAAGCACACCAGCTCTAAACTATCCACTAACAACCTCAATGAAGTTTCCCATTGCATGACAAGTCATCTCGCAATCATTCCTCTTGATAAGTGCATTCATCGAACTTACTAATACTATTTCCTTTCCACTTCGATTCTCCCAGCCCTCTTGTTTTAAAGTCTTATGTTTTGCTATGTTATATACATGGCAAGTAGGTACTTGAAAGTTTAAAAAACCAAAAACCAAAAACAGTCGGTTCTAGATTTCCAAGAAAGGTCGTAGAAATACGATAAAGTATGACACTGAAAAGAATCTCACTCTTTTCCACTTCACGCGGTACACCAATAATGGAGATTTTTTAAATTTGGAGCGTCATTCCTGGAAGGCTCTCGTGGACCCTAAGAAATTAGTTACCAAAGACTATCTGTTTTTTTTTTCAGATGACCAATTTCTTTAATCATTGGCAAAATAAATCTTATTATTCAGCAACCTTTATTTAACATTCTTAACAACATCCTAAGTTTACCAATATAATTGGTGACTTACCAGTTCTATTCCAGATCAAAAAAGTCGATAAATCAAGAAAAACTAAATAAATATTGCTAATTAACCAAATGAGGGTTGATAACTAGTTGAAAATCAGAGAAAAGGTTGATGAATCACTTAAATTAAAGTGAGTACTTGGAAATTGTAGGGTGTAATAAATAAAGGTAATTGGAAGTTGGTAGAAGAAAAGTTGATAATTAAAATAAATAAAAAAGCTTGGTAAGTAACGAAGGTAACTTTAAAGTAATTGGGTAACTTAAATAGAGAAAAGCCGATTAGCCACTCCAAAAAAAAAAGTCGACAATTTTTTTAAGACATTGCTAAGAAATACAAGTAGAAGTTTGTAAATAATAACACAATATTATATAGGATGGAAAGAACACCAACTTCACCTAGTGCTTTGTGCACTCAGAATTCTGAATCGAAGAGTCGAAGGTACAACTTTAGTTTTCTGATTGGGAATCTTTGCATTGATTCGATGCTAGGGTTCTGTTTCTGATTTTGTTTACTCAAATTGAAATTGTTGTTAGGTTCACTGCGTTGGTTGGGTTGAAATAAATTTTTTGGGGTCCCTGCGTCATGAACAACAAAGTTTGTTGCCCTGAGTCGCCCACCACTCGAGTATGCGGGTGGGAGGGTGGGTTTTGTGAATGTGAATTTGAGGAGACTTTAGAGAAGAGCCTTGTCAACAAGTTCCCGATCACGACCATAATGTTTTAGAATGCAAAGAACAAAGATGATGGCTTAACTCATTTATGGGAATTTGTCCAGAAGATGGTGCAATTCTATGTGTCGTTAATTGAGAAGTTACCATCATGGAATTCTATAATCTGAAGGATTTAATTAACGAGTGCTCTCAGACTAACTTGTTAGATAATCAATTGAAGAAATAAGAAACTGAGTTTAGTGACACCATCAAGATGTAATCACCCTTCTTATAATTGCTTTTGAGCTAGGTGAGATGTGCAACCCCACATGTATAGAGGTACATTTCTCGGATATTTCTTTCATCCATGCTCCATCACAAGCATGGGTTTTCTTAAACTCCTAGAGTCTTGTTAATTTTTGTAGATATATAGTGGAATTTGGTGTCAATGTGGTGTCTCTAAGTTGATGAGGACTTACCAACCACTCACACTTTCCTCCATATTTTGAGACTATTCGACATGTCTTCTTCTAAATTATGTCAACTTATGGCTTGTTGACACATAATTTTCTGATCCGATAAGTTATTTTTAGCTTAATTTTTGAGATAATTATTGTTAATCTGAAATTAGAAATTTCTTTTATTTTTTTAAAAAATCTAAATAAAAATATTTTAAAAAGATAAAAAATTTTGAAATGAAAAATTTGAAAAGATAGGGGACAGGAAGGTTCGCGGAAAGAAGAAGAGAGAAAGGAAGAAAATGAGGGGGAAGAAAATGAAGGGGAAGAAAAGTCAAAGTTAGCAGAGAGGTTCGCGGAAAAAGAGAGAGAAGAAGAAGAAGAAGAAGAAGAAGAAGAAGAAGAAGAAGAAGGGGGGATGGTGCGGTGAAGTAAAAAAAATCAGAGAGAGGGGGAAGTCGGAGAAGGGAAAAGATCGGCGAGGAAGAAAAATCCGGCGGTCCGGCAGCGCCTTATCGCACCCTCTAGCCCGCCGCCATCATTCCCTTGGCTGGCACCAAATCTCCGGTAAGGTTATTTTATGTTTCACAAGCGAGGCCATTCTTTTTCTGAGGATCTTGGCTCGGAGGTACGCGAGGCAACCGGACATAGTCCGATGAGAGCTCGCCCTCCATTTGGCGCCGCCGAGCCGAGTAGGGAACAACATAGGCCGTGGCCCTTTTCTTCATTCTCCGTTGTTCTGTCTTTGTTTTGTGTTTGGGCACATCGAGCCGCCGCTCGTGGTTGTCCGGCTCGTCCCCGCCCATGTCGGCACGTGTCACTCTAGTAAGGCCAATCTAAGCTTCCGATGGGAGGTTCAAGTTCCGTCGGCTCCTCGATGGGGAACTGTATTCCGTGGGAAATGATCCCGCGGAAATCGCTGGGGAACTCCTCGATGCCCGGGAACGCCCCGAAATGGGGTTCACTGGGATCCGGATCCGAACCCAGCAAAAGATCCAGGAAAGATACGTCCAAGGACAGGTCGTCGTCGTTCGTCAGGATGCTGCTCGCCTCCGAAACCGACGGCGAAGGAGATGCGGGTCCGTAACTCTCGGGCCCGGCCGGCGCGGCTCCCGAGTTGGCGAACTTCGCCGCGGCTGCCTGGATCTCCGGGGTCGTGAGGGAATCCCCGCCGGGAAAATCCGGGGGCCTGCCAGGGAAGTTGAACTTCGCGGAGGCAGAAGACCGCGACGTCGAAGGCCCGGGCGGCCTTCTCGACCGAGTCGTAGGAGCCGAGCCAGATCCTCCGGCGGCTGTTGGGGAGGCGGATCTCGGAGACCCACCTGCCCCACTTCCTCTTCCGCATCCCCTTGAACTTGAGGTCGCTCCTCGCTCCCGAGTCCTCGTGCACCGTGCGTCCGGCGACCGTCGCTGCGCTGCGCTTCACCATTCTTCTTCTTCTCTCTTGAGTCAAGATTCGATTTTGACGATCTGGTAGACTTGTTTCCGAGGGGGGGGGGTCTCTGTCGAGCTTGCAACTTGATTCTGGACAACGCTTTTGTGTGTGTGTTGCAGATGAAGATTCTTGTTGGTGCTGTGCTGAGAACAAAGGGAGCATGTTGCGGCTCTTTATATAAGGTCTCTCCATGCAGAGACGAGGGGAAAGAGAGTGAGCTGTGTCCAGTGCGTCGGGCAAGGGGAGGTCAAAATCATTGCAATAATAAAATAATAAAATAATTATTTTTATTAAAAATTTTACAAAAAATATAAAATAAAAGTTTCCTTTAGGAAAGTCGGTATTGCTTTAAAAATCAAATAGCATTAGAATAGGCCTAGATTAATCAAAATCAATTTTTGGAAAAATGGAAAAAAAAAGTTGTCCACGGCGTACAACTAGGTGTTGTTGGTTTCCAGCGTCCTTTAGCTTGATTGCGCATCTTACTTAATTTCGTATGTGGATATTTAGATGCATGATTAGGCTTGGTGCAGTTTGATGTATATCCTGGATTATTTACGACGTATGTTGAGTTATAGCGTGACAATAGTGATCGCGACCATGGCACACACAAAATTGGTGGTGTTAGACCGATGTGCATCCAAGGTCTTGAATTTGTAAAGGTTCAGTCTAAATTCATTAGGATTACGCTAACTTAGATATGTCCTAATTAATTAGCATGTGATGTGTCTAATAAATTTACCTAGATTTAGTATCCCTTCTCTTAATGAATGATTGGAATAATCTAGTTTAGACTCCATTTGAATCAATTTATTAGGTTTTAGTTCACTTGATCTTTAAGTAACCAACTTTTGAGGGATCATGTTTCGAGACTTATAAGAAGGCCATGTATTATTAATTGTTCTACAAGTTGCGGAATTTATATTTGTCATGCCCCGATTTCCTCGGGGTCGTAGCAATGTTTCCAGGATCCAACTTTTCTCTAAGATTTGCAAAAGAATCTAGTTCTTAGTTAACTTGTTCCCAAGGTAGAACACTACATTCCATTTTGATCAAGAAACTTACTTCCCATAGATACAAGGATAAGTCAGGTCAAAATACAAAAGGGGAAGAGAACAGGAGGAGACATAACAAAAGCCTAGAGTCACAGTCACCGCTCAGCTATACAATCAAAAGTCGCGGGGAGAAGAAAAGGGAGAGTACTAATCCTAACTTGTATCCACCGGCTTGGGCCAATCTCGCACACACGAAGGCTTTGGGCAGGAGAGAGAGCTGCGTCGTCCCCAGGTATGCTAACCCACACAGGCGAGCATCACACGCTCAAGCCTCACAGGGTCTGCCTTTTAGGAGACTAACAGCCTTTCCTGAAGATGAGAACGGATCGCTAGCTTTGTGTTAGACAAGATGAGAGATGCTGCAGTTCCTAGAGGTTTTTACCAGGCTAGGAAGAAGAAGAAAGAGGGAGTTTAGAAGATCATGGAGAAGGTTGAGAGAAAACTGGATGGAGAGTAGTCTCCGGCCTGTCTTATTGATCACACAACATATCCGTCTTATATAGACGATGCAACCGACTGTTGCCACAGTGCTTTTACTATTTGTACAGTGCTGCTACAGTGCTGAACAGTACGTCTACAGTGCAGAACAGTGCTTCTACAGTACAAAACAGTACTGAACAGTACTTTTGACGAAAACATTTCGCGGGAAAGCCGCGAATGCAGAGACTTTTCTATCTGACAAGCACACACAACAAGCACACACGACTTTTACATTTTTTACAGGGTGTAGAGTAGGCTGCACACTGCGGACAACTAGTCTTCTTCGGAGGAGGATTTAATTGCTGTCGCTTCAAGTCTTGCTTCAAGTCTCCTAGCTAATTCTTGTTCGAAATTTTCTTCCGTAGCTAGGGTCCACACACTGGGAGGAGTGTCATCAGGAGGGAGTGTGCTGGATTCTTCTATTTCTCTCCAGTATGGTAGGTATGATGGTGAATCTGGAGCTGGTCCTGGGGAATAGGAAGAAACTTGCAACGGCTGAGATGATTCAGTCGGTAAAATTGGCTGAGGCCAATTTTCGACATGTCTGCCTGGATGTAAGTCAGTATCAATTTGACTGAGGGAGAGGTCTTCATGAGCATGTGACGATTTGCCTGGGAAAACTGGTGGTCCATCTTTCTGAAGTCTGAATTGTCGAATGAGCCTTTCTAACTCTTCATCAGAACACGGAGGTGTACGAATGGAATTATAGATGCCATAATCCCAAGGGTCTTGAGACCAAGGTCCTTCCCATGGGTCTGCTGCATTGCTCGAACTAGAAGCTTCAGCTTGTTCTTCAAAAGGATGATCAATTCTGTAGATTCTGAGTGCTTCTCGGATGGATTCAGAAGGACCATAGGATTCCCATGTGACTGGTTCAAAATGTGAAGGCCATACTTCTGGAGGAATGACTCGATTTTCTTGGCACAAGAGCCTTTGCAATTCCCTGTAAGAAGCTTCATCAGCTGCAATAGTGCGAGAAAGGGTTTTATATACCTGGTGTTTCTGGAGATGGACTTGGGGCCTGTATTCACATGTATGTGAATCTGGATATGTGGAATGATCTCCTGAGGGCAGAATGAATGTCCATGGTCGATGGAATATGACAATTGTGTGCCTCATGGGTTCAGGTCGGGATTTTCTATTCTCGGAGCCAAAAAGAGGTCTCCATGCCATGAGAGGCATAAACCATTCCAGAAATGAGAACAAGTGTTTAAGTTCATGTCTGGTGTGATTCTGGAAACGAAGAGTTTCAGTGAGAGCTCGAAAGATCTTTTCAGTAGGAAACTGAATGGCAATGGTATATGCATTACATAAATACCAAAGAAACCATTTGAGAGCTTCAGGAAATTCTTCATCTGGATCCCAACAAAGTGGATGAATGAAAGGGTATTCTGGATGGAGTCCAGCGGGTTTGAGCAATAGACCACCATGATTAGCAAAAATGGCGTATTCTTGGGCCTGTAGGAGGTCTGGAAGACTTCGAGCAAGTCTATTCTCTTGAATGGCAGTTCGAATATCAGGAGGATATTCTAATCGGGAATTAAAACGGGGCATGTTCTGGACTCTATATGCACCAAATCTGAGATTTTTAACATACATGTTAATTTCAAGAGGAGCTTTTGGTCTGGAAAGAAAATCTGCAAGAACATTTTTCTTTCCTGGGATGTATTTGACATCAAAAGAATATTTTGAAAACCATTCTGACCAACGCAAAAGCTGTGCATGAGGAATCTGTTTTTGTTTAAATTTCATCATTTGAGGAAAAGAGGCCATATCGGATTCTACCAAAAAGTGGTAACCGATAAGATGAAATTCGAACTTCTTGATGCCATTCTTGACTGCAAGAATTTCTTTGAAAGTAGAGTGGTAATGGAGTTCAGCTGGAGAGAATTTACCACTTCCATAAGCGCAGATGTGGCGCTTGTCATTGATTTCTTCAAGCAAAACTGCTGCCCAATATTCATCACTGGCATCTGTTTGAAGAATTCTTTTGCCCGTGGAAGGAATCTGAAGAGGAGGAAGGTCTTGCATGAGCTCTTTGAGCTTAACAACTGCTTCAGTTTGTTCCTTACTCCATGGAGGAGCATGTTTTTTCAGCATTTTCTGAAGAGGAATGAGAAATTTGGCAATATGGGGAACAAAATCTCTGAGATAATTAATTATCCCAAGAAAAATCTGGACTTCATTGACAGTTAATTTCTCATTTGGGAATTTGAGCAATTCCTGGGCAATGTGTGGATTCGGATGATATGTGCCATGATCAAGATTCATACCAAGAAATTCAATTTTGGTCTGGGCAATAACCATTTTCTTTTGAGATAGCATGATACCATATTTTTGGATGATATCAATGAATTTCTGGAGGAGCTGGCCATGAGATTGCTCGTCAGGGCTGTAGAGCAATATGTCATCAATGTAAATGGCTGCAGTGTCCAGGATTGGACTGAAAATTTGGCACATGGCTTTTTGGAAGAGAGAAGGAGCTGTTTTAAGGCCAAAAGGAAGGACTTTCCACTGGTAATGGTGATTTGGAATACAGAATCCAGTTTTGGATCTGTCGTTAGGATGAATGCCAAGTTGCCAAAAGCCTGCCTTAAGATCAAACTTAGAATAAATTCTGGCTTTCGTGAGGCTAGCAAAAAGGGAGCTTTTTCAACTGACTGGCTAAGTTCTTTAGGGATGGAATTGAGGAACACTTGCTTTAAGTTAGGATCTGCTCCTAAAGCATAAAAGAGCTTAAGCATGTCTTAGAAATGCCGATTTAGATCTTTCCTTTTAAGAGAACAGCATTTTCTTTCAAAGAATTCTCGTCTCTGGTGTTCGAGAATATCTTGTGGATTTCCACAGAAGAAAAGATGCATGGCATAGATGTTGTCTTTAAAATTCGTAGAGACAAGAAATGTGAGCTGGTCTGGCTCAGGAATAGGATGCCACCAGTTTTTCAGACTACCGGTGAACTTGGAAACAAATTCCAAGAGGATGTCATAATGACTTTCTCTAGTGAGGTTCTGAGTGATTAGCCAGGAATGAAACTCTTGAAAACGATCAGGCCACTTATGATGTGCCATCCTCTGAGTCGTCTGCCCCATCAGGGTCTTCGAAGCCGGACTCGTAGCCTCCCTGTGGTACCTCACACTTTTCAACCAACAATTCTAGTTCGGTCTCATGGAAGCCCGTGTACACGCTAATGTGTTGATGTGGGTACCAGATGTGTTTCGTAGTGCTCCAAATCCAACCGGTCGTGCTGTGGAATTCTTGGATTAATCCATCTTCCTTTACTTCTATGTCTATGACATCCCCATGTCTCTAGGGGGAACGGGGGCTGCCGCCATGCCGTTCTCTTCGTCTTCCTCTTCTTCTTCATCCAAATTGAAAGGGATATCCGGCTCCAGATCCCCCTCCTCCTAATCCTCCTCCTCCTGAGGGTCCCACTCCAGCTCCAGCTCCAGCTGCTGCTCCCAGTCCTCCGGGTCCAGAGGTTTCAGCTCCAGTAGATCCCAAGCTTCCTCCTCGTGAGGGTCCTCCTCCATAAGCTCCTCCTCCTCTAGCTGGTCCTCCAAGTCTGATAGGTCCTGAACCGGGTCCATACGGGGGTCCTGGGATGGTGGGGTGGTGGAATGAGATACTTGGTATCCCAGTGAACGAACCCTAATCCTAAACTAGGAACACCCCTGCCCTAGGGTCCCTAAATCGACCCTCCCAACTCTCGGGCTTCCGTTGGCCTGTCAGTCGACCCTAGGCAAGCCTAACTGTAAATCTCTCATTCCAAGGTTCCCAAGCTTCGCGCAGAAACACTCAATGTCAACCCAAGTCGAAGAACTCCCCACCTCTAGATTTCTAAGCTAAAGGTAGGCTAACGAACGTCATTGGGGTCTAAATAGTTTACAGAGTGGGGCAGATCTACAACGGGAACCTAAATGTGACTATACAGAATTTATGTAGGCATAACTGATTAAATGAAAGCGGCGCAAAATTCAAATACACAAAACAATACTAGAATTGACTGATTACAATAATAATTTTAATGAATTTGAAAAGCAAAAAGGGGCTATTAACTAAATTAATCAAATGCTATACGAAGAACTTTTAATGATAAATGACTAATTGAATTAAATTGTAGAAATAAATGAGTTAAACAACTCTAAAATTTAAACAAAGGTGTCCAGCCGACACTCCCCTCCCCTCGAAGGGTCCAGACTCTGACCACGCTCGAGCACAAGTAAACGTACGAGGGCATTTCTCGTAAAACGTGAGATGTCGATCCCTAGGTCGACACGAGTCGAACTAAACCATCTAAGTGGTCAACAATTTACAATTATCCAATACTGCTAACCAATCTAACTAATCAATGAAATTGACGAGTAAACAAGGAATCCTAGCCGTTCTACTCGCCCTAGCCATTTCTAGCCGTTTCTACCCGTTTTCTACTAAAATAGTAAATGCGCCTAATAAAGGTTTAGAGTCCACTCACTTGTGAGCTTTCTTGGCTAATTTCCCTTTGCTGCGCTCCTGGTTGCATCCAAGGAAAAATAAAAAAATTTTCTTTCTTTCCTCTTTTTTTTTTCTGGGCCGCGCGAGCTGGACCTGGGCCAGGCCGGGTCGGCTGGGCCGTTGACTGGGCCGGCTGACTGGGCTGGGCTGCTGGGCTGGCTGCCTAGCCCGTCGGCTGTCTTTTGTCTCCGGCGACGGCGACAGCGACGGCGACGGTCGTCTTCTCCAGCGAACCCCGACTCCGGGTCGTGAGTCGGGTCGTGTGTCGGGTCAAGAGGTTTTCTCGGGTTTGGCCGCCGTTCATCGTTCTCCGGCCAAATCGAAGCTCGAGACCGGCTGGGAGAGGAAACTGAGCCTCCGGCGCGTCGATTGGTGGTCACGGCTTGGCCAGAGGTGGTCGGAGCTGGCGGGGAGACGGCCACAAAGTCGGCGGTTCACCTAGGGTTTCCCGAGAAAGGAGGTTCGAGCTTCAAGCTCGAATCCAACGAGTCTAGGCCAAAAACAGACAAATTTACACCACATCTAAGGACTAGGAAGGCCAAGGAAGCGATTGGTATCAACCAATCGAGCCAAGGTGGTCGGAGGAGGGGTGAACTTACCTCTTGAAGCCGCGGCCTTTCTGGAAAATTTCCAGAAACGGCTGGCCGCGAGGCTCTCTATCGGGGGCCGTCGGCGGCGGAGCACGGCGAGTCGGAGCCCACCACCGGCGGCGTTGAAGAGAGGGCACTGTAGGCTTCACGGAAACACCAAGAACGAGCCGAGAGGTGGACTGAGCTCGGAGAAATCCGAACTCAAAGTGGCTTGCCCACTCGGTTTATACCGAGTGGGAGCAGGTGGGTGGTAGCCAGAAAAACCGCTCGCCGGCGCCACGTGCTGCTCCGCCAAGGGCTGTCGTCCCCTCCGGCTGTCCCCTCAGACCAGAGGGTGGGTGGCTGCAGCGCCACAGTGGCCGTTGAGGCGACGGGTTGAACAGTTGATGGATGCCCATCAACTGTTCGACCGAATGCCAGAGAGAAGAGGAGAGAGGAAGGGAGGGAGATCGGGCACACGAGTCGTGCGCGTGCCGCGCGCGTGCAGCGCCCGTGCTGCCCGGTCGAACCGGCGGGTCGCGGGGCTGGGCCGGCCGGTTTGCTGGCCGGTCGGAATTTTAAATTAAAATAATATATTTTAATTCCCGAAAATTGGAAAATTGTTTTAAAAATTCCTAAAAATTCAGAAAATTTCTGGAAAAATCCTATATTGCAGTTTTTGACATTTTTGGGCCCAGATAAATTTTCCAACATAAATTTTCATTAAATTCAAAGCCTTTCACAATTTTCGCGAAATAAAAAGGGAAAGTATTAAATTTCCCCGGAAAATTCCTGCTTAGCCAAAATTGCGAACCGAACCCGAACGCGGTCATTACAATATTATTGTTATTTAGTAGTTGCATTCAATTATTTGAATGTTTATTTACTTTAGTGTATTTCAATATTTTGAATATTTATCTTTCGCATTGTCTCTCAAAACATTACATATCAACTTCTATTATAGGTTAGTCACATGAAATTGATCTTACAAAGCATGGATACTTAGTAGCTCTGAATGACCTTTTAGGGCCTTAAAGGATGAGTAAGAGTGCATGATTATTTGTCGCGACCTCCCCGAAGGTACACCACCTAGGGTTAGGCTAATAGATTGCTAAGTCTAGCCTAGCTCAAGCTCTCCCAAGCTCATACCAATTCGCGACTTAGGTTTAAATTCTTAACATGCAAAATCAATTTCAATTGGAGTCGCCACTAATCTATCTACGATGGGTCGATTAGAAACTCATGTAAAATATTGGGAGTAGTATTTTACCCCTACGAACCAGAGATTTTGAATTCGGGGACTTGAGAACCTATTTCTTCTATTTAAAAAATAACTTGCAGGCAGTTTGAATTAATTTTTAACTTTATTCCCTAACATGCACGGTGATCACGCGGGTACACAAACAATTATTTCAATGCTCAAAGAAACAATAAGCAAAGCAATAAAACAAGATAAAACAAATCAACAAAAAAGATTCTCTTTGGGGTTTTTAAGATGTATGCAATGCATGTAATGGAAAACTAATCTTATATGCAACTATCTTAATGCAATTCTAAATTTATAAAAACTAATTATCTATAGTTAAATAATGCATAATTTAAACTAGGAACTAAATTGCATTAGTCCTTAATTTAAATCAAAATCTTATCTTAACTACGGATAATAGACTATGAAAACTAAACTAATATGCAAATGCATGAAAGTCTAAATCTAATGGCATGACCTAACATGGCTTAAAACATGCAACTCCTAAATTAACTTGGACTAAATGACATGCTATTTAACTAAATAAATTAAATGACATGCAAAAGGGTATTTTTTTTAGACACTTTTTATTTATTTAATGAAATTCGGAATTAATTAAACTAATTAATTATGAAAACCTAAACTAACATGATTCCTAGGTTATCTAGATGTTATGTTCTACCATGATGAATTTGTATGCAATTCCTAAGTAACATGCGATTTAATGTGCTTAAACTAAATGTCATGCAATGACTAATAATGCAAACTAAAAAAAAAAGACATGCATGTGACATGCATACGAATTTTTATTTTTACTAATCTTGAAATTAAACGTGAAAACCTAATTTAATCATGCAATTATATTTAAAATGCAATCTAATCATGCTTATGCAATACTACCTAAATGAATCTAACATGAAAAAGTGATTTAATCTAACATGCGGCTCAGATAATAAAAAACTCATCAATTGGAAAATAATATCTAAATTCAAACAAAGAATCTCGCAGACATAATCAATAAATTGATCTTAAGTCTTAAAATTCAAAATATCAATTCTATTCCCGCGCAATTAATTATTCCGTCTAAAGCCTCATAGACGAAATAAAAAATCGATATTGCGGTTGTGAATTGGAAGATTAATTCCAATTGATAAACTTATTACCTAAAACAAACAAATTAGACCAAAAATAACATAATAAAAGACTTTCTATTGCAGAAAAAAAAAACCTTTTTTATTTTTTTATTTATCAAAGTATTATAAAATAGACATGAAAATAAAAGAAAAACCGGACCAGGCCCTGAACCGGGTCGGTTCAGGCCTTAACCCGGCCATCACCTCGGCCGAGAGGGCCTCGGGCCAAGCAATACACGCCTGGCCCAACCTTATCCTTCCTCTGTTCAAGCCCACATGGCTCAAAGCTATCCTTGGCCCTGATCCTCCACGGGCCAAGCTCGCGCAGCCAACTCCTCACTTGCAGATTTTTCTCTTTGCATTGAGGGCTCGAGCGTGCAACGCTCGCAAGCATTCCAGGCGCCATTGCTCGACGATGGGGTATGACCGATGGCACAATCAACTCGCCCATGGATCTCCGACGTCAACACCTCACCAACAAACAACAAGAGTCTCTTCGAAGCAGAATAAAAGCAAAGCAGGATCACTTAAAAAAAAATCAAACATGTGTTGTGCAAAGAGGGGTTCGGCTGCAGGATGCAAGATTTAAGCTCATAATGCAGTAAAAACAACCACATAAACTAAAGCAAACAATAATAAAGCCTAAAATCAACCAGACCGACCATCTCCCTTTCATCTTTGAAGAACACAGTGAAACAAATATGAGGAGATGACGAGAAGAAAAGAAAAAGAACCACTGAAATTCCCTATGTGACTCAAGAAAGCACGAGGAGCGGACGTAATCGAGCGAACTCGAGACCAAGCAACGCTCCTTCGCATCTTTTCCTTTCCGGGCACGATCCTCGGGACATCACAGACGAAGTGGCTATCGCAGAAGCTCACCGAACAAAAGAGACCAAGAATCACGACGCCGGGGACGAAAATCTTCGAAAGAAAGAGACCTCGTGGGAGAAAAATCGGTGACTAAAGCTTTGGCTCCATGCTCTCTCTCTATTCTCTCTCTCGTGTATAATGGCCGAATGAAGCTCCCCGTGTCCCCCTCTCTGGAACTCTCGATCTCCCCTCTTTCGTGTGTGTGCGTGTGTGCTTTTTCCTTTTCTTTTTGATCTGAAAAAGTCTTCTCGAAAAAGTCTCCCAAAAGTGCTTGTGTGTGTGTTGCTTTCTCTTTTTTGGCTCAGAAAGTCCCCCCTCCACTTTTTGCAGGCACGACCCATGCTTTATATTGGGTTGAAGAGTATCTCGGTCAAATCTTTTAAAATTTGACCGAGATTTACCGAGAAACCTCACCTCTTTTGCCTTCTGATGGTACAAAGAGATTTCGGTCAAATCACCTCTTTAGGAGCGTTATCTCTAGACTTACCTTTAATACTGTTCCACTCCTTAGGAATTTTTGGGTAGGTCGCTACAGGGCTTAGGCCATTTCTTAATCCTTCAATCATATTTCCGCCATTTCTCTCTATCAATGTAACATCACAATGAAAATGGAAACCGACCCTCACTTTCCTTACCTAACCACCACTCGTTGACCCCTCTTTCAAAGGGAGTTCTTGCAACTTCCTTGAAATGTATCATACCGCGTTTTCCATCATTCAAGTCTTGTAAAATCACTTTGAGATGAGTTCTGATTTTACAGGTGCTTCGACAAGAAAAGCTTTTCAAATCTTTTGTGATTTGCTTTCAAAATTTTGGCAGACACAGCTAGGATGAAAAGAAAAAGCAACTTTTCCGAGGAAACTAGATCCAAGAGCCATGACTCATCCAGTGCAGAGTTTGACGTGTTCTTGAGTTTTCGAGGACCGGATACTCGGGCAACCTTCACAGATTCCCTCTATCATGTCCTGGTTGATAAGGGTATTCGTGTTTTCATAGACAAGAAGGGCATCGATGTTGGTGAAGAGATCGGCCCAGAGATTTTCCACACCATCGATAACTCAAAAATCTGCATTCCCATCTTATCCAGAGGCTATGCCTCCAGTAGCTGGTGCTTGCGCGAGTTGGAACACATGATGGAGCGAAGGAAAACCAACACACTGGAGGTTATGCCCATTTTTTATGACGTGGAACCTTTGGATGTGAAGCTTGGAACTGATGTATATAGGGATGCATTAACTCTGCATGAAGAAAAACGTGGGGCTGAGACTGTGCAGCGCTGGGCAGAGGCGCTCAAGGAAGCTACTGGAATCAGGGGATGGGACACCAAGAACACGGGGTAAGTTAACTTGCTCAACTCGATCTTCTTTCTTTTGCTTGAATACTGATTTAATTTGAAGAACACAATCTTTTCTTTGTTCTAAACAACAAATTGTGATGGAATACCTCTCAGAATCCTACGCTCCATTATCTAAGAACTCAAGGATTACCTTCTCGACGTAACCAGTGAATCCTATATTTATTCTTTATTCATTGAGTTCAACATCGATTATGTATCTTCATGTTATTGTTTGACCTTGCAAGTCTGTAATTACCAATTTTTTAAATTTAATTAATTATGTTGTGTCTGTTGACACAGCCACGGAGAACTCGCACATTTGATTGCTCGGAAAGTGTTGGTCAAGCTCCAAGTGTCTTGTGTTCACACATCCGATCATTTAGTTGGAATGGACGAATCAGTGAATGAAGTAGAAGATTTGCTGAATGTCAAATCTAAGGACATAAGGCTCATTGGAATTTGCGGGATGGGTGGATTAGGTAAGACAACTCTTGCCAAGGTTGTTTATCAAAAGCTATCTATCAATTTTGACACTTGTAGCTTCATTCCAAATATCCGAGAAGCATCAAAAGGTTCTGGTCTATTAGAGTTTCAGAGACAACTAGTCTCTAATATCCTTGGACGGGTAGGAGTTAAACTTTCTAGCATCGATCATGCAATAAATATGATCAAACGTAGATTCAATAGAAAGAAAGTTTTCATTTTCCTTGATGATGTAGATCATAGGAGCCAACTCATGGCATTAGCAGCGGAGGCAGCATGGTTTGGTTTGGGAAGTAGAATAGTGGTTACAACAAGAGACAGAAGTGTCTTAAATGGATTTCAAGATCGATTTGAACATTGTTTGATTTATGAAGCCAAGGAACTCAACAGTCTCGAAACTCTTCAACTGTTTAGCAAGCATGCCTTTAGAAGTATCTCTCCTCCAAATGCATTCTTGAGTTTATCTAAGGAAGTTGCTAAAAAAACCGGAGGGCTTCCTTTAACTATTGAAGTGATGGGCTCATTCTTATTTGGAAAAAAGGAAGCAGTGTGGCAAGACACATTGAAAAAGATGAAACATTTCCCTCATAAAGATGTGATGGAAAAGTTAATTTTAAGTTATCAGGCATTAGATCATCAACAACAGCAAATGTTTCTTGATATTGCTTGCTTTCTAGCTGGAAAAAATAGAAGATATGCAGATTATATGTGGGATGACGCTGGACTTTTTCCCAATGAGGGGATTGAAGTCCTACTTTCAATGTCCTTAGTGAAAATTGGAGAAAACAATGAACTATGGATGCATGATCAGCTGAAAGACTTGGGCCTAAGCATTAGGTACCAAGAAAAGTGCAAAGACCCAAGAAATGATTCTCGGTTGTGGAGTCCCAATGGTTTTAATATGATCAAGAGAAAGAAGGTATAATTCTAAGTGCATCCTCCTCTAGTTTGTCCATTGCAGAAATATTCGTTGGGCTGTTTTTCCTGTATTTTAGACTTTACTTGGAACTCCTCACATTGAACCGACTCTTGCCTCAATTAGGGAACCGAAACTATTGCGGAGATCTATTTGAACCATGACGCTTTTCAACAAAAAATCATTGTGACATTGGAAGAATCTAGTACACTGCCATTCAGATTTTTCGGATCATCTGAAGCAAACCTTTATGGAGACTTCGAAAATTTCTTCCCAGAATTGAGATGGCTTTGTTGGCATCGCTGTTCACGCTATGTTGAGGTAACCAACTTTTGCCCAAAAAATCTACTCATCCTGGACCTATCAAGCAGCTCAATAGATGAACAATGGGGTGGTTGGACTCAACTTGCGGTATGTGCAAACAATTCAGTAAACCATGTCATATTTTCTTCCAGCCACATTAGCTTTTGCATCGCACGGGATTGTATTGATCGTTTATTTTATGTTATCTTTTTTTAATTAAATCTTATTGGCCTAATTCAAAGAACAAATCTTGGTATTGAAGAATGCCTATGAAGTATAACGAATCAAACAATCAGATTTTATATATGTCATGCATGTAATTGCAAACATAATGCTACCTGTATATCAACTTGGAGACTTTTGAAACGGAAAGAATGTAACCCTTGATCTTAATTATTCGTTCTTTCAATACAGTATCCATAGATGTGTGAATGGAGAGAATATAACATGTGTAGATATTTCCAGATGCAATTGTTTCCTTTATCCAATCAAACGATTGACTTACCAGAAAAAAAGGTGTTATGATCTGTTAGTTGATCATTAAGCTGCATTGCATTTATAGTTCTACATAGATACCATGTTATTGTAGTTTTTATCATTTATAGCAAATCTTCTGCTGATGACTTTCTTCAGTTCAAATGGAATATAGCTGCACGATTAATGGGCATTGTAATGTGTACATTCTAAGTTACTGGTAATTACATTTTTGGGTTGCATAATAAATAAATGCAATGACTTGGTTAGATATCTAAGATATCTTGTGGTTTTTGTAATTAATAGTATGGTTAAATCAATTGATGGAATAATTGTCACGTCAACAAGTTGTTGCGCGTATCAGGTGTTTAAACAAAGTGAAACATAAGTAGAGAATAAAGACTATCTATATTATAAATAGGATGCGATGCCCAAAAAAACAAACAAAAAATAAAGAGAATTTAGCAAAATAAAAAATGGCGGGTAAAATTGAACATGCGAACTGATTTATTCAGTTCATCACTACTATAAACAATAATCATGCTCTCAACTTAACGAGTGGAACAAAAAAAAGATTGTAAAACTGCAATTATGGACTTTCTTGGTAGTCAAAAGACATGTTGAGATGTAGAAGACATGTTGAGATGTTTGATGATGCATTTCTATAGGAAAAGCCATTAAACTTAAGAGTGAGAATACGAGCGTCGGGGACAAAATCGATAATTCTGGGAAGAATTTGAAAGGGGATTATGTGCGTCGGTTCTGGTCTCGTCTTTTTATAATACGAAACAGCGTTTATTTGAGAATACATTTTTTTTTTCTGTTGTTGGGAATAATATTGAAAGAAATGAAGGAAAAAGAGAGACTAAGGGGTTTTGTCTTAAGTTACAGAGCAATGAACAGAGAAAGGTACTTTGGTAAAATGCTTGCTTAGTCCATATATTTGTTTTATGTCCTGCAAAAATCTACGAATGTTTAACATACATGATCTTTTGGCAGGTGGCTACGAGATTGAAGGTTCTTGATTTATCACATTGCTTTGAGTTATGCTCTACTCCTGACCTATCTGCATATTTGTCCCTAGAAATATTAATCCTAAAATACTGCATTAATTTGGTATCGATCGATCGATCCATTGGTCATCTGAGATGTCTGAAGCACTTGAATCTAAATGGATGTTCCAAGCTCCAAGTGCTGCCCACTGAATTAGATTCGCTGCAAGAATTGACTGAGCTACTCATGTGTAACTCTATTGCCCCTGGAAGTATTATTCAAGTCCCAAGCTCAATCGGAGCACTCAAGAATCTCGAGTGCTTGGACCTTTGTGGAGCTTCCAACCTGATGGAACTTCCCGACTCAATTGGAATGTTGAAATTTTTAACTGAGTTGGATGTCTCGAAGACAAGCATTACAGAGTTGCCAAATACCATTGTCATGTTAAAGAGCTTGAAAGTGTTGAAGATGAACAGAAGTCTCATGCAAAAATTGCCCAAGAGGATCGAGATGTTGGAGAAACTTGAAAGGATCTGTGGAGTAGGTTGCGAGTGGCTAAAGATGATTCCTGGTGATATCGGCAGACTACCTTCCTTGACGGTTTTGAAATTGACAGGAACTCGTGTGGAGAATGTGCCAGAACTTCCCCAAAGTTTGGAAATTCTATGTCTATCCTCAAGAGCCGCGGGAAAAGCTACAGAGATCTCCAATCTTGTGAGATTAAGATATTTGGAACTATCTTTTAGCTGCAAAGACTCCAGTTTTATAAAAAGGACAACTTACAGCCCATTCTGTAAGTTGCAACTTCAAATCGCAAACTGCGATTAAGATATCACCAGCCTAAGCTCATATTTAGGTTGCCTTTGCTGTCTAAAAGAACTTCAAATCGCAAACTGCGAGAACCTGCGCCACATTGGACATCTTCCCTCTAGTTTGTGGAAACTTACAATTCGAAACTGCAGTCTTCTTGAAGTGGCTGACCTTTCCAACTTGGAGAATTTGTTGGAGCTAATTCTAGAGACGCATCGTTTTTCTGATCGAGCCCAACTTGGAGAAGGTTCAACATCGTTGCAACTCAGCGGGCTTGAAAGAATGGAGAATCTTCGACTCTTGTATTTTGAGGGGTGTCGCTCTCTTCAGAGATTGCCTAACTTATCTATGTTAAAAAATCTCAAGGACTTTAAACTTTGGTTCTGTCCAAAACTGGTTGAGATCGAAGGTGTTGACAAACTGGAATCGCTAGAAAGTCTTTCGATTCAAAATTGCAGTTCCTTGCGCAGCTTACCTGATCTATCCCACTTGAAGAAGCTGAAGACGTGTTGGTTGCAAAGGAGCTTGAGGAGATGATCTAGGACTTGAAGAACCTTGCAAGATCAGTAAAATCTAGTGGCTGTCATTGATGCCGCTGGCCATTTCACCGTCGCAGTGAGTTCATCGTGTTCGACTCTATCTTCAGATCCAAGATTCCGAAGAATCTAATTCATGTTCGATTCTCCACTACCAGCTCCGGTCTTCACCGGCAAAACTTTTGGAAGTTCCTTTACGG